>JAVYIG010000398.1:165000-612398 GCA_035222895.1 Strongylocentrotus droebachiensis
GGGGCACGATATTTTTGCTTGGGGGCCGGTCGATATGGTCGGAAGGCCGCCTGAGTTATATTTCGTGGCCCGGCCCTCATCGAAGTTCCTCAGCCAAATTTCATTTCCAGTCTCCCAATGAATAAATGTCCCCGTCAAAGCCTTTTCTTCTGATGAAATAATGGAATGAAAGTTTGATGTAATACGGGAAACTTCTAATGGAATCTCTTTTTTACCAACATTAAAATTATGTTTGTTTATGACAGAAGTCTCTCTTTTAGTCATTTCCATCAATATGATACGAGGATATGCAGCACCATTAATTTCATACACTTCACCAAGCAAAATAATCAAACTTTCTTTTTCATTTGCATATAGATTTCCCTTTCCTACTTTTTGTTTGTTGACCTTCCTTCAAGCTTAATGTGAGAAACTACAATATTCCTAGACCTTAAATCATTTTGATAAGGTTTTATGATGGATATAATTCTGGGTATGCCTTTTATAATAGTAAGAATGGTCAATATAACTCTTTTAAAAAGCAATCTATTGAAGGGCTTCTATGCAAAATCAAAACATGATTATGAAGCCATACACGGATTGTAACTGAATGCTTAAACTACGATTTGAACTTTCCTCCGACAAGCGATTTACTTCAATGAGCTAAGCCTTGTGCAGATATCAGTAGTACACAGGGATGTTTTTTGTTGCTAAAAGATGAGGTAAAGTGTAATAAGCGTCACGTTTCTTTATCTTATAAAAACAGGCTACGCCTTTATTGAGCGCCCCTTGTTAAACAATTCACTTTTAAAAACTCAAATGTTAAATCAACGTTTTAAAGGGCGGTGCGGTGAAAATATTTTCAAAATGTTGGTGAACTCTTTTAACATATTAGATTTGCGAGTATGAATCTAGCATATTAAAGTGTTTATCTACCATTTTGAAAATATTGTTAATGCCCTGTCATCTGAATAATGTGGATTTAACATTGCAGTTTTGCATTTAATGAAGATAACCCTCGTTCTGAAACTAAACGAACGAACAAAAATCTAGTCATAACAGATTTCTCACTTTTGATGTTTTTACTTTTTCTTATTTCGTATACAATTACTTTACTGACAGGACTGAATAGAAGCCTAATCTAGCAAGTTCCTCTTAAGAAAAACAGGCTAATCAGATCCGTTGGAGGAATGTATTAGTTACAGTTTTGTAATCAACAAATTAAAAAAAAAAGGATACACAAAAAGAATGCTTACACACGTTTGTCCTTTTCCTTCCTTTGGATTATGCTTCGGTTATAGCCCAAAGTGTCATCAAAATGATAAATTTTGATCAATTCTCTAATTTAGATGTGGATTTCATACATCCGTATGAACGGGAACTGTACTGACTATTGATTATTATAATGTGTAACCTTCGCTCGTTGTGCCATGTAAAAGAAACACACAAACAACGAAACACACAAGGTTTTTCCAATATCTATTTCCAACCAAAAGAAACTAATTCTGAGAGATGTTATTCAGAAATCGATTAGAAAATTCAAAGTAACTGTTGATGGTTTTCTTTCTTTAGGATTCATTTTTTCTCATCCCTGGCCGGCTCTCAAATTCGTTCATATCTTCCTTAGATCTCATCCACTCCTGGGCCCCATTTCACAAAACTTATCTTGAGTGACGAATGACAGTTGTTGTTATAAGCTAATGAAATCCTTGCTTCTTATTGGTTTATATCAGAAGATTTGTCACTAGTTTTTGTCATTTGTCATTGAAAAAAGGGTTTGTGAAACGGGTCCCTGCTATCGACTTGAAATGTAGGGGAAAGGCGATGCACTAAGAAGGCTCTTTGATTTCATGATATGTGGTTATTTTGTAGTTTGACAGAATTTGATTTTAAAAAGATTAGTTGATTATTTGATTCCTTTATTGTGTTTTTATATAAATATCAAGTAATTTCTATTTGGTTTCTACTCAAATGGTTTCATGAGTATTTAAATAATTCTGACTATATATGTATAATTAATTTATTTTTATGTTTTATTAAAAGCTTTTAATATTGAGGACCATTATGTAAGCCAGTCCTCTTTGATCTTGTTATCCTGATGAAATATGTTCAAATAAATTAATGATAAATAAATGTTAATTTATTAGTATTGGCCGCCGAATGCAGCTACATAGATTTGAAATATTTTTAATGAAGGGACTCATCAAAAGCAATAAATCCTAACAAAACAAAGAAAAGTGCGGTTTAAAAAAAATACAGCATCGATGACATGATTGCAAACGAAACCACCATATGGGCGATGTACTGTATTACCGCCAACACCTTTTTTCAGCCCACCCCCCCCCCCCCCCCAAACCCCCTCCTATTCGCAGATTGGATGATATAACATTTACATTGGGCCTCACATCAGATTACATTTTTATTTCACAATACGTGGATGGGACCTTGGCACGTGTGGATAGCTAATTTCGATGCAAACCATGAGTAGTTTATGTCGTCTGCTCCACCATCTTATTTTTAATACAGCGTTGCTTTATTCATATCAATCTTAATTTGGACGTTCGGACACAAGGTTACAGTCATTAATATTAGAAAAGGACATAATTTTGGGGAACCATTTACACGTTTAAAAAGACATAGAAAGCACTCGTCAGTTTGCCGTTACTAATTACCATTGCCCATCGTTTCAAGTACTCATGTATAAAATGGTGCATTTAAGGAAAAAGAAATGCCTCAATTGAACGTTCATAATTCGATGCATGCATTTGCATTTCCTCCCTCAAGGCTCGAACGTTATGTATGAGAAAGAAAGAGAGAGAGAGAGAGAGAGAGAGAGAGAGAAGGGAAAATCAGGGTTTCGGTTTTGGCGGAGAAAATCACGCACGGACAATTTATGTGCAAAATTAAGGCATGCATTTTCCCGCTCTTTTCTACTGTATAATGGATATAGTCCTTATCGTACGCAGTCACTACGCTCATAAATCATGATCTAAATAATCGCGCGCCCGCTGGAAATGTTAAACTGCCGAGTATATCATCGGCGTAATAGTCGTGCAGTAATGGGGCGAGCGTGGGTGATTCACTGGTTTCGTTCCGCTGGGTTTGGAGATGATGAAGCAAATGGGAGGGGATATAATTATGGGTGCCTGCGACTCCAATTTTGCTAAGTTTAAAGAGGGGACGGAATGCATATTGAGTCTCTGCTTCGTTCGTGCGGTCAAAATATCTGGCTTTTACGTATTTAGCACATGAGCCTACTGGTAACATTGTGTTTATCACCTTAGACTTGCATATTAAAAAGTGAATTAAGTAATAAAAGGTGTCTTCTCTCTTCATGAAGATAAATGTTTCAGGCTACAAATGTCAACTGACTTGCACGAACACGTTTGCCCCCTCTCTCTCTCTTTTTCTCTTTCTACATCCAGATATTTATTTTTAACTCTCACCCCCCCCCCCCCATCTCTTCCTCTCTCTCTCTCTCTCTTTCACTATTTCTTGACTATTTCTGTTTTTATCTCCTATTACTCCTTGATCCTCCCAAATTGTCTCTCTCTCTCTCTCTCTCTCTCTCTCTAACCCTCTCTTTCTCTCTCCCAAGCTTTCTCTCTTTAACTCTATACTCCCTTCTTTCTCCCTCTGTTTTCTCAATTTCTTGACTCGACTTTCCATTCCTCTTCTAGATCTACCATTCCTCCACATTGTTCCTCTCCCTCTCCCACTTTCTCTCCCTCTCTCTCTCTCTCTCTCTCTTTATATATATATATATATTCAGGCTATAAATGTCAACTGACTTGCACGAACACGTTTGCCCCCTCTCTCTCTCTTTTTCTCTTTCTACATCCAGATATTTATTTTTAACTCTCACCCCCCCCCCCATCTCTTCCTCTCTCTCTCTCTCTCTTTCACTATTTCTTGACTTTCTGTTTTTATCTCCTATTACTCCTTGATCCTCCCAAATTTCGAATCTCTCTCTCTCTCTCTCTCTCCCTCTAACCCTCTCTTTCTCTCTCCCAAGCTTTCTCTCTTTAACTCTATACTCCCTTCTTTCTCCCTCTGTTTTCTCAATTTCTTGACTCGACTTCCCATTCCTCTTCTAGATCTACCATTCCTCCCAATAATTGTTCCTCTCCCTCTCCCACTTCGCCATCTCTTTCTCTCTCCCTCTCTCTCTCTATCTCTTTATATATATATATATCTCACACACACGCACACACGATTCCTCTCACCCATGATTTCAGTCTTTTGACCCTATTTCTATATTCTCCTTTTCTGGTATTTTTTGTTGTACGGTCTACAGACAATTACAAATATCATCGAATTTCTTTTGTCCCTATTTCTATAATTCTCCTTTTCTGGTATTTGTTGTTGTACGGTCTACAGACAATTACAAATATCATCGAATATCTATGTTTATATATCCGAATACATTTTTGTTAAAATTTGCACACAAATTGTAATTTCGGATGTTTTCATGAAAACCGTTATGAATTAGTACAAATGCATGATAATGTATTATTCTTTCATACTTGTTGACAGCTTGGACAATAAAACAAAAACAATTATATGTTTTCTGATGCATTTCATGTAGGCTATTTCATGTTAGTTTTTATTAAACTTTATGAATGCACATAATTGTCTTTTTTACTTTAAAATCCAAAACTTGAAAGCTCAAACGATGCATATATTTTGACATGCACATTTCAATACACTTCTCCTATTTCTTCAATATGTCAATCCATATTAAAAAAATAAATCTTTATTATATGCCATCAGTGACCTTTTCCCTTTTCCTTTTTAAGTGGCAATGAATAACTGCGCCTCAGAAATAACAAAAATAACATGTTACATTTTTTTTCTCATAATTTTATATCTCTGACCATGTGATGTTTATCTTCGCACATTAGGATGTTGTTTGAGGTACATGTACAACCAGAAGATGTTAAATCAGATTAGTTACGCTCGGATCTGTCATGCGGAATAACTACACACGTCTGTTATTTCCCCAAATGTTCTCTCCATATTTTCTTTCGCTCGACTCTTTATGTGCCCCTAGCTAAATTGGTACCTCGGGGAGAGTCCCCGTCAAAATCCTTTTTCCCCCAAAACCCGCCTTCCTCAAATGGCCTTTGGGTAAAGAGAAAATAAGGAAAAGAAAAAAAAAATCAAAAAAATCCGAGGAGAATTTCGGGACACATGAACCGCACACAATGTTATTTTTGCATGTTGAAAGTGGAAAAGAAAACAACCCAAAATTGTTTCAACAATAATGGTAAAACGCCAGTTGTCAGTTTTCTATAAATACATTCATCCATGACATGTGCAAATACTTTCACACGACTTTTGAAAATGTATTTTTGTCCAAATCCTCCCTTTGGTATGTACCATGAGTTTGTGCTTCGATTCTGTGTGCAACTGGTCTGTCAAGTGACTCGGTAACAATGCCTCAGATTCTGAAACGAAATCCTGGATTTAGCTCATGCTACAATCATAATTATAAACCTTTAGGTCAGTCAGGAATCCCATGACTTTTACAAGCCGATCACCTGTCTGATTATATTTTATGATAGGAAATCGAAATTTCAAAAACCGTTTTCCCAACGATTTTTATAGCAGTACAGGCTATTTGGGAAAATGAGTATGGTAAAACCGGTCACTCAAAGATTTTTTTACTTTTTTGAGGCATTTCATGATCATTTTGAAGCGCTATTTTTTAAGGGCTTCAATATTACACCATACCACAGACACTGATACCTTGTAGGGCCATGTATCTCAGATTTAACACTGTTAAACGAAGCCTTTAAGGCCTTAATAAACTTGTTGTTCATGTTCAATCTGTGTTTTCGGTTCAGTTTAGGCTAGTATATTCAATATTCAGTCCGCAAATTTAGATTTGACGGAACTCGTATATTTGTAAAGCGCTTAGAGAAATTTGTATTAAGCGCTAAATAAAAATTAAATAGTATTTTTATTATTAACTCAAGGAGCGTAGGATTAACACAGTATTTCATTATTTACTTCATTTTGGTTAAAATCAGATTAATATAATAAAATTGGTTCAGGCGGTTTCAATCTGGTCTGGTTTAGTTCTGTCTGTTTCTTTTGACTTAAGTTTCGTTTTGTTCACTTCAGATCAGTTTGATTAATTTCAGTCTTAATATAGTTCAGGTAATTTAATCAATACAACATCAATATTTGAAGAGAGAAAGGTATTTTATCCCATACACTTTAAGTACAAAAAGTCACACTCGAAGGTATCACATCAACATTGAAATCATACAAAAAGTCATCCTAACGGCAAAATATGAAATAACACAAGTGAGGGAGGTCTGGTTGAACCTATACTCCTTTTCAGAAGTAGATCTCTTTTCAATAAAATACGAATTAGATATACAAAATTCTACGAAATATCCTCTTCTTTTTTTAAATTGTCCTAATTCAACGTTCTAGTGACAAAAATGAAAATGCCAATCGACATGAGAACAATAATGACAGATGAAATATAATTAAAATGAGAAAAATCAAAGAAATTGGGAAAGAAAAATAGTACTTACATAGGAAAAGGTTTATGAGAGAGTAGTAAGTTACATATTTGCTTTCTCCCCCCCCCCCCCCCACTCCCCCCCCCCCCCCCACTCTCGCCCCCACTGCATAAACCTTTTTTTCCATTATCCATTTCGACCATTATTTAAAGATTACAGCTGAGCATAATTATGACCTTCGCCTAACCTTAGTAAGGCATATATGATCCTGTCATATCACCGGCAAGAAAGAGCATTACCGAGATGGACAAAATGAGGTGGACTACCGGCAGAGAGAGAGAGAGAGAGAGAGAGAAAGAGAGAGAGAGAGAGGGAAAATGAATATTGTACTTTTTGTGAGCAAACAATCGACACAATGCGAAAGGATTTGTTGCAGTTTACACGACAAAATCCGCAAGTAAATATAACCAAGCTACCAGCTCCGGACCCCTAAATATTATTGCTTTTTATGCAATGAGTCTCATCTCTTTCGGACAATTGATGGATTGCCGACCTAGTCGTGTTGTATGAGCATACTCAAATTATGTAATTGATATGTACTATACATTTAATTTTGTTATTTGATACCCCCACTGCTTTGTTTTACCTTACTATTTCTCTTCCGCCGAAAATTGATGTTATATAACTTGCCAACTCTTGGGACCATCAACCTCTAAAACCTTGTAATGATGGTCCCTTTTATTCATATGATTTTATATGAATTCATTAAAAGTACATTTTATGTTACTTTCGAGATGTATACATCTCAATGTTTATTGTTGCTAGGTAGGACAAACATTATGGATTGTCCTATCTAACAACACGGAATATATGCAATTCCCAATCTTACCATAAATGTTTGAATGTACATTGGAACACTATAGGAATAACAATGTAATGAGATCCCTGCCGGTCTTTGCATAAAACATATTGTTAATCGCTGTATCATTTTGCGAAACAGTTGTAAAAAACATTGTTAACAATACAAAAATACCCGCAGATTTGATTTTCATTTGATGTGATGTTTATTTATTCAATATACATCAAGTTGAACAAAATTTACATTTAGAATCTTATAACTTTAAATGTATGATAATTACATGGTATATACCAAACCAACAAGGGGGTCGATTAAAGCAAAAGCTTCAACTGACATCCTTTTGAGATTGAAAATACGAGTGAATACAAAATAAAGCGATGCATACTATATGAGGCGATGCCAGCATTTTCGAAAATGTTATTCCTTCAAACTACACATACGATTTAGAATTATCTTTTACATAACCTTGCATTGAAAATCTACAAAGTCAAACCTGACTTTACTGTACCTTCATGTACTTTATCATCACTTGCAATTTATAATTATTGTTATTACAGCAATATTTTTCTATAACGAACAAAATAAGAAAAATACATTCACATTTTAATGTTTGCTCGGGCACAAACAATAACCTTGAATCTTTAAAAAAAAAAAAAGGATATGGGCAATTGTTTAATAATGAACTAGAATTTCGTCAAATGTCTATTTGCATATCCATACTTAAAAGCACGTTTGGTGATATAAACTGTAGTGTACAAATTAAATACTTGTACGATACTTCTGGATGGGTCGACCCTACTTTTTAATATCACAAATAAGGCATATTTAGATGCAAATTGAATGCGATCTTCTCCTCTATGACCAGTCTACCTCAATATAAACACCGTGTGTATGCTTCCATATGTGGAAACCTTTAAACAAACTCCACCATGTGCTATACATTCGCCATAGTGCATGGGCAAGGGAAATTGCCCCCTTCCCCTCATAAGAGCATCCCTGCATCTATATACAAACAAATACATATATATATATCCAACGGGGCAGTCGATTCTACGATATTGCAACGTGGATTTTCATTAGTGATGATGGATTATAGAAGTACCTCTGGTTTGGCCGACCGGCCCGATGGCTCCGGCAGCGGCGTGACCTCTCTTACGATGAACTCCTGTCTGTCCAGCGGTGAGTGACCCGTATACTACGTGTATTCTCAAGCAATAACATCAGGCTTTTCTGTATTATTCACTCGAGAATACCTGTAATCATAAGGTCTGGATAGTGAAGACTAGGAAGCAGTGCTCGTCGGTGTCCCTCGCCCCTCGGATAGGATGGTGCGGCGCTTTGTTGCTTTAACAATAAAGCAATCCTTACAGCAATATTTACGATATGTATCAATTGAGGTTTTAAACTTACCATGGAATGTTGAACAGACAATATCAAACGTGTATTATAAGATGAAGCGGATCCTAATCAAATGATTGGTTGACAGCGTACACGTGACCTTGCTTTTAGTTTGCCTAACACGTAATTTTGATAATGGCCGGTCATTAGATAAATCTTATAAATACATTAAAAAAAATCATTTTATAATACTTCAATACAAGACATACTGTAGGCCTATCCATTGCATACACACAAATATGTGTGTGTCATATGAAACAATTTTGCTGAAAACTCAGTGCAATTTACTCTTGTAGGCCTACTGCTAGTTGATATTAGATAACGTAAGGACTTACATATATCCGTGAGAAATTAATGCATAGTTTGAAAGGACAAGAATCTATCAATTAAAACATTTACGGTATGCTATCCAATAACCTCATTAAACATTTATGGAAAACAAAAACACAGTTGATACATTTTATTGCTATATTCTACATGCGTATGTATAACAATATTAAAAGTATAAACATAGGTTTAAAACTAAAGCAAAAAGAATAAACATTATTATCATAATGAGTTAAGGTTCGGGGTATTTTTTACACTATCTGCTAAAAATGCAATGCTGGTGTACAACACCATCATTCAGTTGTCATGAACCATCCATGTGTCAACATTGTTATAACAAAATTATAATCAAGTAACATTTATAAGCAATAGTAGAATCTACGAATTAAATAAAATTGCAAAGATTCCGTGAATGAATTAAGCATAATCCATTTAGTAGAGAACACACATTTAAAGTAAACCTTTTTATAATTTTTTGTTTATACAAAATTCTCTCAGAATATCAATGTATTGCCAACATTCATAGTTTTCGTGTGGGTTTCACCGTCCACATGCACATACCCTGGCACGTAAGGGGTTAATATTCCATTGTGTCTACAGCGGTCCAATCTCAATGCCAAAATTGCGACTGAAGCTGACAGCTCTGAAGGATTTATTAGACTTGTAAGTATTGGCTTCTCAGATTAATATAGTACCGGAGTCCGAGCGACCATGCAAGCACAAGCTGAATATCTTTTGGCACAGCTGCATGTGAACAACGATTGGGGTATATTTTCAGGTGCATGTTTCTGCGACAACAGCAACAAACAAACAAAGAACAAACAACGAAACAGAAACAAACAAAATCTAAAATCCTTATCGTAGGTCTTATACGTAGAAAATAATATTATTTGACCACCCTGACTCCCCCTCGCTTTATTTCAACCCTTTCTCTCTCTCCCTCTCTCTCTCCCTCTCTCTCCCATAACGAGGTTAAGATAATCCTAAAGCATAATGCCTAATACCTCATTCTAGTTCTCCAAATTTGTTTTTGTAAGTTGCGTACATAGGATGACTCCCTGTGGAGTACTTTATTATGTTGTGAGACAGATTATCAAAGATATCGCAAGTTGTTCCTGTGTTCGCGTCATCATTCAAACTTCAGGCATTTGTATTTATTTAGTTTATCTTTATCTGTGCGCTGCCTCCTACACCAGCCTATTTCCCGAAAATTATTAAATAAAATCAAATTTTGTTTTGGTACGATTCAGCCTAGGCTTCGAGGCAGTATTTAAATAAATATACAACAAACTAAAAAATTCAGATCAATTACCCTCGCCCTCTCTTGTTTGGTTTTCTCTATTCAGTTCGAAAAAACGAAGTATTATGTTTTGTATTGCTTTCCTCGTTTTCGTTTTTCAATTTATATTTCAATAACCTTTGTCGGGGCAGGGGAAGGGGGGGGGGAGACGGCAGAAAGATTGCACGTGAACATTTTGTTTTCCGTTTTACGTCCAGCGCCATCGACCAAAGCTGCATACTTACGTGTATGCAACCGCAATGTGGCTTTCTATAAGTTCTACACATCCCATCTTCCTGGTAAAAACCCATACAAAAAGCCATACCTAGCGATATCAAAGATGATAATACTTGCTTTCACAAACGAAACCATAGGAAGGCGTTGCCATGGTAACTAGACATTGAGGTTAAAATGCATCTAAAGATGTAAAGGAGGCAGATAGATGGAGCGTGAAGAGCCGAGATGATTTTTCCTAGTTATCTCCCCGACGGCAAAACCCAGACATATTGTACAATATTCAATATGATACATAGAAGGGGATGCAAACGAATGCCATCATACATTTAAACGCGAGAGTATCTATTGGTGTTTATCGTTCGAAACCATCGGCAATGTATTAAACTTGATATATTAAAGGGATTGCATGGGTATCTTTGCCTCAGATACAATCATAAATTGGAAATCGAAATTTCAAAAACCTTTTTCCAACGATTTTTTTATAACACTACAGTCTATTTGGGGAAGTGAGTATGGTAAAACCGGTCACTTAGAGACTTTGTACTTATTTGAGGCATTTCATGATCGCACAATGACGCACAGTGAACTCCGTGCGAGCATTGGCGTGATTCGTCTCGAACGTATCTACACAAATGATATATAAGATTATGATATCCGACATTTCTCCAAAATTAAATCGATTTTGAAAATGCATTTCAAAATTGTTGTAGTATGATTATCAATTAACTCACATCAATGTTCGTGTACATAATTCATATTTTTTTGTATTCATCTAAAACTTCAACTACCTCTTTACAGACAACTCACCTTAGACATGATTTAATGGTCGACCAAAGTATTTACGTTGGTCACAACAAAATGCGTAACCCTTTCATTTGTATATTACGCTCATGTGCAGGCTAAGTTGAACACAACACGAAAACAGATGTGGTAAACAAAATTGCCAAGTGAAATGCTGTAACACAAACGAATTGTAATCAACGGCATTGCCTTTAATACGTTAACATCTACTTTAGATCTCTAAAATGCAAAGCGCATAATAGTAAACCTGTAAACTAAATTCATCAATTGCAAATACATTGGCCACTATAGGTCCCAGTAGGCAATGGGTTAAAGAAAATTCCCACAATTACCAGATTTTTTTCTTCCAGTTCATCGTGACTGTGCAATGGACCATTGATAGCCCGGTGGTAGAGTCGCTGTCCAGCAAGCTGTAGTTGGCAGGTTCAAATCCCGCTGGTTTCAATATTTGTTTTGACTTGTTTTCAATTACAAGATTGAGCACGCGATCTGTATTTAATGATCTTAAGTCCTTACAAGAAAAAAAATCACAAAGAGGAAATTACTCCCAAGAAGCCAAATATTTAAAGATATTTAAAAGGTTTCCCTCGATATTTGTTATAAGTGTTTCAGAGAGGAATCCCTAGGACTAACACACAAGCAATAGCATCATCGAAATAAATGGAGCTGTATTTTATAATAAAGTGCTCCATGATGGACATAACCTAGCTTAATCTCCATGAGTTTTGTAATATTTGAATATGATGATGCACAATATGATAGTGATACCAATACATTGCACCACCGAAAGAATGATTGTGATTTCGGACAAACCAATATTTAAAAAAAATACCACATCCAAGTGATAATCTGTTCCATCAAGCAGATAATGTATGCTCTGCTAACCACCAAAGGGAGGGGGCGTGCACCAGTGCCCTCGCTTCTTAGAAATCCGCCTTTATTAATGAATTCATGGCTTGCCCTCGCCATGGACGATGATCATCTATAAGTGAAGTGTAATTACATGGCCTGGTGCAACGTAACGACAAGGACAGATTGCTTGAGGCACTGGCCGTCGACAGCGGAATGGCAAAGATCGAGTCCGTAATGATGTCGATGACGCCGTCGATAAGATGGTGGAAAACTTTTTTAATGGAAATATGTTCATGATGATTTTGACGATAGACATTTATAGAACTTATTTTCTACGACAATTATTGCAGTGTCGATGATACATTATTGTTATTATAGGCATTTCTATATCGCCGTCTATCTAGAAATTCTATTCCGAGGCGCAAAGATCGAGTCCGTAATGATGTCGATGACGCCGTCGATAAGATGGTGGACAACCCTGCTTGAGATATTTTTTATGGAAATGACTTCATGATGATTTTGATGAAAGACATTTATAGTACTTATTTTCTACGACGATTATAGTGTCGATGGCACATCTATAAGACGGGATAGGCTATTGCGGGATTGCGGGATATACTGATGCCGACGTGCGTTCCGTGCTGGTGACCGTAATAAAGTTGGTCGGGTGTTGTAAAAGTCAATGCGAATTAAATGTTCGGCAATTTTTCACTCGGAGGAAAAAAATGGCGGGAAAGAAGAACATTTTATTGCAAGGAGGAAAAACATGAATCAATTTCGACGTGCGCACGCATTACACGCTTGGGTTCTGTAGAATGACAGAAGCAGGATGCGACGGTCTCTGCTTGATAGAGGTTATTACCTGCGTTTTATCAGAACGATGCAAGAGAGGCTCTTATCAAAATTTTGGAATCAGCTGAAAGAGGAAGTTTCGAAGGGAAAAAATGATCATACTTCGTTGATAGTCGTTGATACTCATGTTGGACGTGTGCCTGTGATTAAATTAGGATACATGTATATAGCAGTGATTTTGAAATATGTGTTATATTAAAAAGTGATAAGAGTGATCATTCACTATTTACGTTTTACCTAATTATGGAGATTAAGATACATCACGACAAAATACAGACGTTGACGAAGGTCAAATGATAATTCCAATATTTCGATGGGTTTTCGAAAACATTTTGACAGTGTGTCCCTGAAAATAGGAAACCCAAGAATGTTGGTAAATTGCTCAAGTATTGAAAACTATTTTTTTTGTGATCTGTACATAATAATATTGCAGAGCTCATTTTCTCTTATTTCATGTAACGTCAGAGCCATGATCCACAAGTCACGCTTGAATGATCTCATACAGTCTGAAGAAGAAGTGTCAGGAATCTAAATTGTAAACCCAAAAGCAAATGAATGCAACATTTGGTTTATTATTGTTTTGTTTTTGAGGTAAACAAAGGATATGGAATTAGTTATCATCGGAGATACACATCATTTAAAAACCTCATATATCTCGTCTTTCACATTGCACCATAATCTGAAGGAAGAATCAAGCTGGGACCTAGCTGGGACAATTTGTAATAGGTATGACAAAATGGTATTCAACTGCCACATAATACTTACTAAAACAAAATGGCATTTGCCTAACCAATTGCAAATTATACTACCTGCTCACTCATGCGTGATCCTCCCATGACGACTATGGTCTCATATTCAAAATAAATGAATATGGGTTTTCTAACGGACAGGTGTGTATGTCTAACAATGACTTATTCTACATTATTTACTATTATTTCAAAGTAATACTGACCATACTGGCCGTAACAGCCATCCACTAATTTTGGACGGTTGCGTTTCTGACACTTCGGGCCGTCTGAAATTAATCAAGCGTGACATCTTGATCTTGACATATGTGTCACATGATAGAAGAGAAATTGAACTTTTCAAACATATATACATTAACGAACTAATAACTTGAAATTATTGAGTCATTTTACCATAAACTTGGGTTTTCCTTGTTCAGGGACACCCTGTAGATTTCTCTTTTATAATCCCATTTGGCAATTACATGAGCAAATGTTATTGCCTAACGAGCAAAATAATTTATCTTTTTATCAATGAGAAAAGTGTGGCTAGCATTAATAACCATGCGGTCATGAATACATTTATGACGATGGCGCAAATACAATCGTAATTCAGTTCCTTCAACATGTCCAAAGGTTTTGGTGTTACAAATCATTCGCTATGTTTATTTGGCAAGAGGTGTATTCGCCAACATCTGATTTTTCTGAATCAACATCATGATTTATTCTAAGTCCAGATGGAAAGAAAAACAGCAAGCAAACGACTTTCGACAACCTAACACCGATGTACTAACAACTGAATATCGGGGTCGGCCTGTAAGTCGTGGATGTCATCGCTCTAATAGTTCCGAGATAATAAAGGCTGTGTGAAATTGTGATTTAGTGTGGCATGTAATCTCTGCTATGTGTCATCACCAGTGAATATGATGACTCTCTGTCTCTCTCTCGCGCTCTCTCTTTCTCTCTTTGTATGTCTGTCTGCCTCTCTCGCCCTATCTCTCCTTATCTCTCCTCTGTCCCTCTGTCTCTGTTCTCTCTATTTTTCTCTGCCAACTTCTCTCCCTCCCCATCTCTCTCTCTCTCTCTGTCTATTTCTCTCTCTCTCTCTCTTGTTGGCGAGCTTCTCATTACACGCCACCGTGGCCATGACTGTTGCTGAATTAAAAGCCTTCATATATACTACATGAAACATTGGGTGGTAATGGCGTAACTACGGGGGACGGGAAAAAACCCTTCCCTCATCGAATGGTAAAAAATACAAAGGCCAAGGAAAAAGGTGGATGTGATAACAAAATATATATGACCCCTTTTTACACGCTCAATCAAAATTAATGTGTGGCCTGATGACCCCCCCCCCCCCCCCCCTCCACTGATGCAGGAGCCCCCGAAATATATCGACCCACACTAAGCCACTGTTGGATAGTACATGAACTCCATCATGTTCGAGAAGCTATGTTTTGTTGTTATTGTAACATGTATTCTCTCTCTTTCTCTCTCTCTTTTCTCTTTCTGAATCTCCATTCTTTGACAGAAAGGGATGATTATTCACGATTTCGTTTTTTAGGTATTTTTTAAATATTACCTATTTGTCAATTTTTTGATGAGATAGAAAGATAATGACACCAGCAAAACCTTAATAACACCAGTCTTGTTTTCTGTCTGTTTGAAGGAGTCTTCACTAACGTTAAGAAATCACAGGATCTAGATCGAGGCATCAATAGACATCGCGAAGGTAGGACCTTTCTGCATTTTATTAGATCTCTTTCGATCATGTCTGTGATGTTTTAAATGAAATGAACGTAGGTAATACTACTAAAAATGAATAAAAACTTATCTTCTTGCCCGATGTCTTTGATATCATATTCATATTCAATACAGAGGCTTCATTAAGAAGCTTTGAATTCTTGGGTGAAAGATAACAACAAACTATTGCGCGGAACTTCAGGTATCAAACAGAAATATATAAAAATAAAATTGTAAGCAGCTGGCGTCGCCAACGCTGTCTACGAGAAAGGTCTTAAATAGGCCAATTAAAATAGGTCGCTCCTGTTATTTCCTATTTACGAAACCAAAGGTGGTGATAATTCTGGGTGACATGAAACAAAACAAAAATTGTGGAACAAGTACGAGTGTTAATCAATAGGCTTACATCAGAGAACGACGATATTGCGTGGAAAAGAAAGCGAAGAAAGAAAAAAAAGAGCATACCTGCATATATATCTGCTTTATTGTCTGACATAATACAACCAGACCATAGCTGGATGCAACTTTCGAGATGGTCTTGTAGGTCATGATGTTAAATAAAGAAGGACAAAATAATAATAAAAGGATTACGAACAATGCATGCAAGAACACTCACGCACACACTATTGGCATATAGTATTCTAAGAGACTTGATATAACTTAAATTAGCATGATTAAATATGATTTGCCAATTCCCGAGATGTGTGAAAGTATTATTCGTTGTCGACACCATTTATACTTGAAGGAACGGTAGGCTATTCATGTACTAAAAGAGAGCTAACTTGAACTTAACAATATTGAAGTTTGCAAATAATTAGTGTTATATTTGGTATAATACTACAAGTCAAAAGAGACTTGAAGTACAGATTCGGAGAACCTTAAAACATAGAGCTTTCGAAACAAGAGCACCCCCCCCCCCCACACACAACCATAGTGTATTCAAGTCAGTCCATGGGTGAGACATGTATAGTGATGTGTAATGAAACAGGGAGGATAATCGTATACGGTGAAAGCTGAGCAAAAAAAGAGAAAGTAATCGACCTTCATCCATTCATGTTTCAACCCAATGCCAAAGGGGAAAAGCGAAATTTGTCTTTTATCGATCCACCATGAATGTCGCCATTCTTTCTCTTTCTCTCTCCCTCTCTCTTCCTCTCCTCCTCTATTTCTGCCCTGTCCCTCCATCTGTCCCACTCCCCCTCTCTCTTTTTCCCTTCCCCTATTTCTTTCTTCCCATTTCTCTTTCTCCCCCTCCAACTCTCTGCCCTCTCTTTCTGCCCCCATGTACCTCTCTTTCTGTCCCACTCCCCCTCTCACTTTTCCCATTCCCCTCTTTTTCCCCTTCCCCTATCTCTCTCTCCCCTCCCACTCTCCCACTCTCTCTCTCTCTTTCTGTCTTCGCCCATGCACTTACAATACGTGTATGCCAGTTCAGCCCGGTTAATGGGGATAGTCTACCCACATCGTATTCAATTTAGAGATAATATGATAAGCATTCGGTCGTGCAGAAACTGGCAGTACGTTCTATTTCGGCAGGGATTAGGGTATTAGTTATTACCATGAATTTACTAACATAAGCGGCCGTAATCGCTTCGAAAATGAAAGAGCACTTCTTATAATCATCTATCTCATGGACTGCATTAGTTGGGCTGATATTATGCTCTTCGCGGAACAATGTAACAATACAGAAAATGCCAGTTTGATTAAAAATGAATCGTAAACAGAGATGCATTAATGATGGTCGTGTTCATGGCATGTCTGACTCTACCGGAAGATTTAATTAATTCTATCAAATTGGACTTGAATGATTCGAGGAATCGTTCGTTTGGAATCACGTGTTACCTATTAAGTATGCACAATATAACTGCATAATTAAAGTAATTATGATTCATATAGCATATTAAACACAACAAATGTGCTTAGCATTACAGGACTTTAGTATTTGAAACATATATTAAGATAAGATTGCATTATGATAGAGGTTGATTTTATTTTAAATATCAATCTCCTTGAGAGAATCAATTAACGATTTTATTTTTGAATTATAGAATTACTTTTCATTCAAGTAAATTAAAGTAAGAAGACAATCAAAAGTAAACTGTGATAAAATATCATCCACAGTAATGAATAATATGCGTCTAACCACCAATATCTAGACGTTGTATATATATCTCGCAAAAATGTAAGCAATTGAAAAGTAAAATATCTTCAAAATATCAAAATCATGATTATTACAAATAAAAGATGATTTTATCGATTTGAGGCAGGTCAGGAAAATGGTAGATAAAGAGAAAAACGTGGGAGTACTGGAGATATAAAGAAAAGCCGAGAGAGAAGGATATTAAGATATGTCTCTGGTGAAATGGAGCAAGAAGCTTATAATATGGGGTGAATTGATAAAAGATACTATACAACTGTGAATTTGAACTTTTGTAATCTGCTCTTTTTCGACGGAGTATCTTTTTTCGTCCGCAGTAAATACGCTATGATGCATGCGTATTCCGTTCTATTAGGAACATAAAGAATGCATAAAACCGCATCGAGGGTCCGTTTTTTCAGATCTTTCATACTATTCAATTCCATTCCGCATTGTATTCAATTGACTATAATTCATCGTGAAAAGCATCTTCAGTACATTACCGCACCAATGTCTGTACAAGTCTAGTCAGAAACTTTTTTACCTAAGCATTTAAAGACAAGTTGTGGTATTTTTTTTATAAATTTCATCGAACAGTTAAAGAAGAGTAAAAGAGTACTATTACTGCTCTTTCGTCTCCATGGGAAAAGTGTAACGACTTTACAAAAAGATGAATTAAGTGTGGTTTTCTTTTATCTTGGACATATTTGCATTGATTTTTCACTTCATTTTTCGTGATCTGTCCTTAAGATTGAATACGAATCGTTGGTTTTGATAATAATAATAATCATAGTGGGTTCTTGTAGGCCTACAGCGCTCATGTCTATAGACCTGAAACTCCTGGTGCTCTAAAATTATAATTGCTGCCATCATGATGCTCTAGCATTTTAAGGAAGTAATTCCTGCTCATTTACTTTACCTAGGTCGGGTGTTGCATATGTAGATTAATGTCTTGTCAAAGGACATCAGTGCCGCGGTGGGACTCGAACTGCGAACCTTGTAAATCAACAGTCCGGTGGCATATGTACTAGACCTCGACAATTCCACTTTTTACACAATACTTTAATCCCTCAGGACCATGACGTGTAGTTTAATCTGAGCCAACTATACTGCCTCGGAAGTAGTTAAAGGTAAAGACCAGTAATGGTCATGCGATTGCATTGTGAAAGAAATGTTGTGGAATCGATCAGAAAAGGTCGATCATCTAGCATCTAGCATCTGCAAGGTTCTGGAATCATCAAAATGATAAGAAATTTGGCTCATTCTTCGTAAAGTTACAAGCACTATACACAGAAAGATGTATATGGGACTACCCTATCTCTCTCACCAGACCATGAGAGAAATAAATTTACCAAATATATGAATTAGTAGGCGGTTTCCCGGCAAATTTTTTATCATCATGTATTAGTCAAAACATATTCTTTCACATGATTGGTAATGAGAGCTTCCATTTCATTTTTTGAAATTGGGGCGTTGCCAATACTGGTCTTTACCTTTAAAGTGGTTAAAAAATATCACTTCTGAATTCAAATAAACAAAAGAGAAATAATACGAGGATTTCCATCAATGCAAACAAAATTATACCTCTATGAATAATCTGAAAACAGTGAAGAAACTAACAACTGATACATACCAAGAGTGCTAGCCTCCCTTTTCCACTATTTTTAATTTCTATTTTTGGTATCTGTTACCTTCAGGGCGCTCTATTTTCATATTCAAAGGGGAAAAAAAGAATAATCTAGAAATGATTTAATCGAAGATGTAAAAAATGATGCTCTAACACACTCGAAGCTAGCCTTTATCTCAACCTTTGTTTATTTTTTTACTCGACTTTATGTATTTGCCATCATCAGGTTGGTCTGTTTTGATATTCTAAGGAAAACTAAGAATAATATGGAAATTATTCAACAACAAAAACAAAGTGAGTCTTACAATTCTTTCCATTTTAACGTATTTAATATTATCAAAAGGTCGGTCTATTTCAATTATCGAGGGGGAAAACCCCGCAGAATAACCAAAAAAGTATTTGAACGAAGAAACTAAGTGAGGCTCTATACAAGCAGAAACGTACTCGTATTCCTTAGCCTTTTGTTCATGTCCATATTCGTGTTGCGTATGTAAATTCTTAGATATATAAGGTCGGTCAGTTTTTCATATTAAAAATAAAATAGCTATTCAAGTCATGTCCTTGGAGGGAGGCGTTCTTTGAATCTTACTCCATACTAGGAGCGTCAGAGTCATCCGTTAAGGTTTCCAGGCAATGCTTTAGAGCATGTCTATCAAATGTATTCAGGATCTTTCTTTAATAGCAAGGGATTGTATCTCAGTTTAATGTTGCTACCAAGCTATATCCGTATTACTTCCACTTGGGAAAATTTCATTGAACATATTTCATAATAATAAGCATTCCACTTTTTCCATCGTGGTACTAATGATACTACGATGGATATTTGAAAAATAATAATTCCGCATTATATTTCAATTCCAAACATTTTTAGATATGTATATGCCAGCTAGAGCCCTCTAATGCGTTTGAACAAATAATCTATAGAAAATGGATTTTCTCTCCATTCCTATTTGACCTTGTATGCACGAGCAAGCTACGGAGGCTGAACGAGATATCAAAATCTCATGATCAAGATTTTCTTGTATCAATTCCGCAAACAATTCCATCTTGCAATATTGTTGAGTATGTACACAGAGTACGCCTTGCCACTTTATGACATATCCCTTCCGTTCCCCTCTCTCTCTCTCTCTCTATCTCTCCCTCTCTCTCTCTCTCTCTTCAATTCTATCTTCTCTCTCAATCTCTCTCCCTCTCTCTCTCTCTCTCTCTCTCTCTCTATGTCCCCCTCTCTCTCTCTCTCTCTCTCTCTCTCTCTCTATTTCTACTTCTCTTTCCATGGCCGTATATACTCGGTAATCAGCAGAGCTTTGCTCCGGCTACCCTTGATACGATACGGCTTTGTTAGATCCATTCGAATAAACCCTCTGCTTTATTGATAGCAAATATTATTTGTTCGACGCACTAAGCTCGAAGGGGACTAGCTCGTACAAGTGGCGTCTCTAAACACAGGGTTGACGTGGCATACGCACCCTCCCCCTTCCTAATCAAAGTAACCCATAGGTACCCCATCCATGTTTATTGCTTTTCGGATAGGCCACTGCGCATGCGTACCTATTTAAAAATGATATTTAAAAACATATTTGTAACCTCACGAACAGACCTAGAAAATGTAAATCACCTTTTAAACAATTCCTTGTGTGTAATATTCCTAGTAAATGCGCTAAAGGATTTATTTCTCTCTCTCTCTCTCTTCCTTTTGATGTTGTTGTTAGATTATGTTTGTCTTTTTGGAAATTCAAAATGTTTTTTTACGTTTTGCGATGTATCATGCTAAAGGTTTAAAATTGAAATCAATATTGGTTATTGAAAGCTCCAGAAAAAGTCTTATAGAACTAAACAATTGAAATGAATAAATGTGTTACTCAAATATTAGCTAAGCCTGCATTAATTAGGTTTTCAATCTTAAATGTATACATAAATAAAATATTCAAACCTTTAAGATGTTCTCAATGTTTGTGAATACTATATATCTATATATATGCATTTGGTAATTCGAGAGAGTGATACATTTTGTATTTAGAAAAACGGTTCTAAAAACGACCATCTGTTAATTTGTTTTAAATTCTCGTAGTGATTCATTATCACAAACAATTGTGGTCTATTAAAAAGGTCAAAATGATTGTTTTCAAATAAACTGTTTGAAAAAGATTTTTTGTTTATACTGAAAATTAAAACATTCCAAGGGAAAATCAGAATAAATATTGATGTACATATATATACATCTATCTTTCTATATATATATATATATATATATATATATAAATATATCAGTTCTTTGGCTCTGATACTCAGAGAAGATAGCTACTTATCTCAGTGCTTGTGGGTCACGTGATGATCTGCAGTGATCCTTTCCTAAAGCAAATTCGTTCTCTAAAAAACAAAGCATAACAAGATAGGCATCCACGTACGCCACTGGTTTAGAATGCAGATGTCACCGAGAGATATGCTAAGAAATGAATTTCACGTCAAATGAGTGCTAACGTTTGAGATGGGGTTGGCATTGGTAATTATAATGGGGGGGGGGGGGGAGAGGAGGAGGAGGAGGGAGAGGGTGGAAGGATATGAGAGACAGTGAAAGAGATTAGGTAGGAGAGGATGCGACAGGGGAGAATGGAGAGAGAGGAAAGGAGAGTGTGAGGTTTTAAATGTAGAATTCGAGAGGAAGAAGGAGAGAAAAAGAGAGAAAGAGAGAAAGTGAAAAACATATGCAGCGAAAAAAATAACGTTTAGCAGGAACATAAAAGGGCGTATGCGGTGAGAGGACATATGGAGATCTAAAATGGCGAAAATAGAATTAATGGAAAAGAGAAAGGAGGGGGAAAACATAAAATAGGATGCGGATAATCAAGATCGAAGAGGGAGAAGGGTAGTAGTAAGAGGAAGAAATGCAGAGAGGGGAAGAGATATTGAGAAAAAGCAATAGAAACAGAGAGAAAGAGGGAGTGAGTGAGAAAGAGAGAGACAGAGAGGGAGAGAGAGAGAGAGAGAGAGAGAGAGAGAGAGAGAAAGGGAGAGATAGAAAGGGGTGATGGGAGGACGTCTTATTCTGCCTGTGTTGAAATCCTTGCTGTGCATTCGAGTGCTATCCGTACGTAATTCCGTGCTACGCTTATTACATACACAACATACACACAATCGCACCAAATGTTGCAATACTTCGCGTGATTTGGGGAGCGATGCAAAACTAGATGGGGTGTGTACACGATTTGCTTTCTTAACCATTAATTTTTTACCCCGGCGTTTTTTTCACCAATATTCCACCTCCCGACGATAGTGCATGTGATAGATTTCTTGAGTACAGATTTGTATTGACATGTGAGCAATAAAAACACAAGAGCGAGTTGGAAATGGCGCCTTTATAACGTACCATATGGAAGAGAGAAAGGCGAAGGCTGCTGCGTAGTACCTAATGTCAAAATCAGTAGCCGCTCTTTTATTGATCGCCTCACCGAATGGTAGTGGCTTATGTGAAGCGCGGGAAACTGAAGGGTGTAGTGTATAAGGAATTTTGGTACGATGAATTAACAAAAACAAAATACTAACAAAATGTTTCGCTCTGTTGTACCACACAGCGTAGAATATATCGGCGATAACCTTCGAAAGCAAATCAGATAAGGGCATCATTGCGGATTCTGATTTGTATTTGCCATTTAAAATGTGCATCGGGTTCGTTTTCGTTGACCGCCTTCGAAACATATGCGTGGAGAAAACTAGAGGTAATTCATACACAGTGCGTGATACATGCCACTTGCTGTACAATCTGTTGATCCAGTATGTACGGTGCGATACATTTCATGAACAGAATTAAACATTGACTGTGACTGACATAATCCATATATACAAGGTGTGATACAACATGACACGAACTGATTACGAGCATAAATCCACTGACTTAGTTCACAGACTGATAATACAATCAACTCACACGACCTTACGCCATCCTCCGCAGCGTAGGGTTAGCATATCGACATTAAACCTCTGTTCGTCCGGCCGTTCATCCCAACATCGGAGGCTCAAACAGGTTGGACGATTGCTCTTCCTTTCTTGACGTCTTCCAACAGGTTTTTGGGGCTTGTCTTACCCTTGAAGACCACCAGTCGCATCATGCGTCGCGAGCACAGTTGACAAAACGGTACGTCACAACGCGTGCATCCTCACCTAACAAATGCAAATATTTTGGGTGACTTTTGAAGTGTGGGTTGAAGATAAAGTCAAATAGACGTTGCTTGCAATGCAGAACACTGGCTGGGAATACGGAGGCGCGAAAACGCTGTCCACCGAGGGTTGTTAGCAGCCGACCGAAGCGTCCGAATGCGAGTGCGTTCGTTCGTTCGTCTACCGTAGACGAAGAGCAAAGGGAGAAATGGGCGGGCGACGCCGCGATGCGAAATCGTAATATGGTTAGTCATTCATGCCGTCGTGTTCCTCGAGTGAGAGAGTGGTAGAGGATGAGAGCGGGAAGCGCGAGAGAGCTGGAGAGAGAAGGGGAGAGTGTGTGAGAGGGGAAGAATAAATGGGAGTGGCGTAACTATGGGACGATTCGCTTTTCTATACGGATGCTCAGATGCTCAGATGGTCAAAATCCCCACCACGTCCTAACCAATCATGATTCCATGCCGTCATTTTCACGCGCATGCTTTAATAATCGCACTGCCTGCCGCTCTAATTGTGAGTAAAATATTCGACCCCATTAACTAAGCATTGTATTCAAACATATTCTATATCCACCATCTTCCCCCTCTCTCTCTCTCTCTCTGTCTCTCTCTCTCTCTCTCTCTTTCTCTCTCTCTCCTAATACCTCATTTTCAACCTTCTCAGTCCTTCATAGTTGCTCCTCTTCGTTCTTGACCCCTTTCCTTGGTATCCGCCTTTATTTCATTCCCCACACGTAGCATTTCATATCGCCTTTAAATGCGCTGTAATTTCATGTATCACCTACTTCAGTAATATGGCGTTCAAAGTATCTCTACAATGAATGGCGCGCCAGATTCTTTAAATAAGTCACTGCTATTCCTGCAAGGCTTTTACTTGCATCTTTGGACTTTTCAACCAGGTACCTGGCAGCAATGGTAATGGTAAAATAAGAATCGTTCGCAGCACTGCCATATGCATAAATGACAGAATTATGTGCATCATTGTTTCATAATGAAATTAGTAAATAAATCGAAAACTCTAATAATACATTGTGATTAAATCCTGTGAATAAAAAGATTGGATGTGCTTACGAATTCACATATTAAGTTCACCGTAACATAAAAAGGCAATGTGCAAATAGCCGGTTAAAATGGTTTTTATTGTTTTTAATTTAAAAAATGTAATGTATTATTACAATAAACAAGGAATGCAAACAAAAAGCAAGAGTTTGTTTCCGGAGAGCAATCGCTTATTCATGTTCGTGTTCAGAATGAAATAAGATTTTAATTACGACCAAAATCAAAGGGTTGATTTGTTTGCCTCTATTGTTATATCGGTAGGCTTAATACGAAATTAATTAAATTGTAAATCAGAGTTCTTTAAAATAATACAATGAATGCAGAGAGGAACATCTTTTGTTTTCTCATCTATTGAAAGTATCTTAGAAGCAACATTGCGTCATACATTACAATGCATTCGCGTTTGTGTTTTTAATTTATGCTTGTATTTATTTATTTTGTTATAATGTACATATGACATTATCATAAAACGCTTGTAAATTGCCTTGGACAATGATTAAATACTATTTTCACCATGGAATTTAGCCTAGTTATATCACTACCATCTCCTCATATGTTTGACAAATGACAACATTTTTAAAATGAATGGAAATATGATTCTTAATTTTTACGTTTTTAGAAAGCTTGGGTAAAGAAATGTTAAATTCACCCCCCCCCCCCCCCCCTCCGTCTCCGCCACCACCACCACCATCACCTGATAAAAAGACAAAGGGAAGAATGAAAAATAGAGTAATACAACAAAAAAAAGATGCTGCAAACGGGAATAAAACAAAAATTAATAGCTAACTAATTTTGTCGACAAGAAGCATGATGAGCAGAAAAGCATTGTCTTTCCAACAGTAATTATGAGTACAAGAACCCCCCCCCCCCTTCTCCCACTTGACAAACATCCCTAGCCACACCACCAGTTGTGCACGAATAGCTCAGCAGCTGATCCGAAGCCCATCCTCTTCTTACGGGTTTTCATAGGGATTAGCAGACGAAGTTCATTGACTGAGGAGAATGTTTAATAACCACAAGATGCGCCGAGTTTCATTCCAAAAGGCGCTAAATACACATTTAGCGTTTTTGAGCACATCAGTCGATTTTGATTTACCCGTTTCCCCTCTCAGTATCATTTTAATTATTTATCAAACTACAGCAAATAATTTAGTGTTTTTCATGAAATGGCATTATTTCAATTTTTGTGGATTTAGCCTTGATCGCCAGAGTGGATTCAGTGTATTTTGGACTAAAACGCAAATCTATATTCGTTTTTTTTCCATACCTTTCGAAAATTATATTTGTCAATGCAATTAGTGCATTTGACTATACAATGCGTCAGATCCAATCGTGTAGAACAGTGACACAAAATCAGTTTTGTTAAGTATGTATTTAGCACCTTTTGGAATTAAGCCCTTCAGTCATCTTGAAACAAAACGGCTTTTCCCCTCATGCCATCTGCTTAATGACGCTGTAATTATTTCCTTAGGCCATGCTTATTGATAATACACCCATGCATACTTACTGAGGCTTAATTCTTTACAAAACATTGGATTTTTACCGAAGGGATAGCCAATTAGTTCCTTTAATCCCCCTATAAAATACTGTTAATGACTATAGATGAAGTCAAGGCGAACGGAATGGCTACTAATGACCAGGGTTTCTCCACCAGTTAAGCCCCCGAAGCATAGAAAACTACTATGTTTCGGAAATCGAGGGTTGCCTAAAGGTTTACAGATGAAAGAAAACTCGGAACTGGCCCAATACTAGGATTTAAAAAAAATGAGGTATGCTCTTTGAGATTGTGATATTTGTTCTTGTTTAATTACCATTAATACCAGTTTAAAAAAAAATATATATTGCTGTCTCAGTTATGTAAATGATGTATGAAGCCTGACTTGGAGCCCAACTTCATTGAATGTATTGAGAGAGAGGGGAGAAGGAAAAGAAGCAGTATTTTCCTGTAACTGCATTTCTTTTCTCCGATAGATATCTTACTGATTGGATGATTATTGATCGAACTGAAATTTTTAAAAGCGTCTGTTTAAGAAAAGAAAAACAAAAATCTGAATTCATTATGATAATTACCAAAGAACAGTAGAGGTGTCGTGGTCTAGTGAATAAGTCACCAAACTGTGGATCGCATGGTTCGCGATTCGAGTCCCACCGCGGCATTGATATCCTTTGGCAACTATCTACATTTGCCACACTCAACCCAGGTGGTGTAAAAGGGTACCTGACAAGAGATAATGTCCTTAAAATGCTAGAGCGCCATAATGGCAGCCATGCTAAATCCGGGGTAATAGTTTTGGAGCGCCAATAGTGTCAAGTTTGACAGACATGGCCGCCAAACAAGAAGGAAATCCGCATTTCGTATTTATTATTTCACAATTGTTAGTCGTAAAGATGAAGAAAAACTATATCTACTTTTTAGGGAATTAGTTGCAGATTCTTTCTCATACCATCCACCTTAACTTTGGAAGTTTGCTTATTATTTACATGTCACTTGATACGCGAATGTTAAACAAAAAGCCTATTTATTTTACCTACATATATTTCTTAATTGTTTTCCATTGATAATAATTCTTATTTCATATGATGTAACATTTAAATATCATCCTCCGGAGGGGAGGGGGGGGGGGGGTGGGGTGAGAACTATTTCTCGCTTATAATTGACTTGTATTATTCGTATCCAGGCCAAACCGGGCTTACACAAGTATGGTGTTTAGATCATTGTTTCTCCGATGACACGGCCTATCTTGTCTTGAAGGTCACTGTGCGACACCCAATTTTGTTCACGCTAGCGGCAACGAGTACAGAAAAGTCAATTCGTCCATTATTGAACTCATTATAGAAAATGTAGTGGTCAAAACAACCGTATTTAATGCAGCTCTATTCCATAACCATTAACAGCCTATCGTTATTATAATAAATTGGCCGTTAACGGGAATTTTCCACCGTATCTGCCTGTGCTTATGAATAATCACGGTTATAAGACCAGTTACAGTGTGTTAATGACCGTTCCAATGCGTAATTAATCTAAAGCCTGTATTTTATCTATTATTAACGGGGGTGGATAACCTAACAATGATAAGGTTCATTGCCCTACAAAAGAGATGACAGAAGAAAGCGAAACAATGGGTCATTATAAGGTAGTGCACAGTAATGGATTAAGTTCAATCTCTATTCATTATTTGTCTTTGTGCTCTGTCGGAATTATAAAAACAAATATACTGATAATACAAGTAATAATGATAAGAAGAAGAAGAAGAGGAAGAATATGAATATTAATAATAATTATACTAATAGTAGTATTATAAACGATGATGATAATCAAGAGGAAAAAAGAAGATGAACCCCTGCTGAAAAGAACACACTCATTCACACTCATTCACACTCATTCACAGTGTGTGAATCAGTCTGTGTTTCACACTGTGGATCACAGTGTGCTCCACAATGTTAAGTTGGGGCGTTTTCACATTGTGGTCGATTCGTTTCACACTGTGGTTCACAGTGTGGATAACCGGAAAAGGAAAGAACACACTCATTCACAGTATACACTGTGAATGAGTGTGAATGAGTGTGAATGAGTGTGTTCTTTCCAGCAGGGACAAGAAGAGGAACAAGAACAAGACGAACACGTAGAAGTAGAAGAAAAAGAAGAAAGATTGCATTACTTCCCCAAGATTGTTTGTGTCGGCAACGTCAAATTGCATACGAATGTAACATATTGTATGCATTTTGCTCAATTATTTCTCGCTGGTTTCTAATGAAAGGCATTTGATACATACTTAGGTAGTCCTGCACACATATCCCATAAATCAGAAATAAAATAGAAATAGTGATGGCCAAATAATATCAGCGAAAACAATCTTTTAATTGATACAAGACAATTACAAATACCTGAAATAAAGGCAAGGTTTAAAAGAATGCAAAAACCTGGTTAAAACAGAAAAGTGAGATAAAACAGGGAATTGCATCCTTCATTTATCATTAACGATAAAGTATGTAAGAACGATCCACACAAATACGATTATGCTTAGCGTTAAAGCCGTAGATCTTTACGTTGTTTGTTTTGTTAGTTTATTTCCCTTTCTTTACAAATAGTGCAATCTCAATTGGCGATGGCTCAGTGGTAGAGCAGTGGTGACGTAACCGGGAGTTCCAGGGTTCGGAGAAAAAAATCGATGCGCTCAAAACCCTCTGGTAAAACATGTGTCCTCCTTACCAAGTCTCTCGGAGAGGACTTAAAGCCGTCAGTCTCATGGTTGTTTTCAAGAACACACATGCTTTCTTAGCAGTCAGATGAAACAAACTAATATAACCACCATGATGCATAAACTGATGAGTATGTATGTAGCCATATTGGTTTACATGTTACATTTTCTTTAAAATATGGTTTTAAAAAAAATCTTAATAAGGATATGCGTAATGATACCACTCGAGCTACAGGAGAGATACGCAACTACGTACTGGGAGCAGATAATCCCATGCATATACTACATGTACATCCTCACTTGTGTGCATAATGCACAAACTACCAGGCCTTAAGCTGGGGAATGCCCCATTGATTTATGTAAATGATTTCTCCGTGTACCTCCTTTTTCCTCCGCTGGCAATGTCTTGGGTGAGACGCACTTTGGGGTTTTGCCGTGCAGAATATCAAATAACAGCCCCCTATCATAACAAGGGGCAAGTAATTTCTACCCAGAGGCACCGTGACATCATAAATTAGGGGTGTAATCCTCTTTCTGCTGCCCCTCCCTGAAACGATTTTCACCAAATTAATATGAGATGTTAGTATTCACGCACACGCACACACATACATGTACACACATATTTGATATTTTAACCTCTTTGTTTAATTAACGGAAGAACGTAATACTCGATAGGTAAAGAGAAAAATGGATAACTGAAATAAAAAGCAATATGTGAGATGCTCGTCATTTTATAGGTATAACAGAAATAATCTTTTTATTTCGGATTTATTCAACATGAATAGTTCTTTTTGTTTCATCTGTGAACGTTCGTGTATAGAAAGGAAACTCATATATTCTGTCATCGATTCTTTCTTCTTTTGTTTTAAATTTCTTTCTGCTTCTTCAAACAAAAATATGATCATTGTACATGTATGTACATACAAATTATAACTGTGTATTGGGGTTGAGGTAAGAGAGTTTACATTCATTACCGTGATCTTACTCAGAACAAAATCATAATCATGAAATAGAACTTTTTAGGTTTACGTGATGTTAACATGATGTTCAATTCCATACCAACCTCCTCCTTTCCCCACAGTTTCCTACATTAATTTTTACTCTTTCATCACAACTCCACAACCTTCAAACTCGTGAATACACGTGTCTTCCGTCCTTCACTCATTTATTTCATGTTGGATTTTTGTTGTTATTAAAAAAAGAATGTGTCCTCCTACTTCACGTCGGAGCTTAGAAACAGCTGTCAAGTATGAAAACTATCATTTTGCCTCCAAATTGCTCCTCTTCGCCTTTACCGTGCGAACGCCCATGGCGATGACTCTGCCGGAAAATTAAGGGGACATTCACCCGGCGCAGACCTGTAGCTTTCTCTTAAGAATTATAGAACAGAGCGACGAACGAACGGCGTTGTATTAGTAAGTCACGTGACTTACAAGGGTCATCTTGACAGCCACGCATTCCCCGAGGCGGCAGGGTGTGGGTGCGTGTGTGTGTGTGTTGTGTGTACTTTGTGTGCATATTGGCGCGCGAGACACATCACGTATACTCCACAATGTGCATTTATGAGCTTTACTCACCATCGATGTTCGGAGAGCACATCTGCCCATCAACTAATTTTGTATTTGTATTATGTATTTGGTATGTCCACTCTTGTCTTTCCTTTGCTATGCATTTCCTTTTCTTGTTAGATATTGTATACTCTTTTCTCTACGTTACCCTCTTATCTTTGTATGGTTTTCTTTCCCGATTCCTCTCTTCATTTTATAATGAAATACCGTTACACTAGGGGTACGCCCATTACCTCATGTTTGTTGAACAACAAAATACACAGTGATTTTGTATTCAACCCTTTTATTTGACAACAAATGAAAAAAAGAAACACATACAAAAAATATTGCATGCTAAATTAAAAAAAAAAACACAACCTTTGATATGTTACATACTCCCCTCAACCTTCGCGGGAGCTTAGTCTAGATAACCACTCTAACGCATTTTTAAAAACATGTTTAGTATAGTTTTAGAAAATATAAATGGATCACACCCCCCCCCCCCCCCCCCCCCCGCCAACATATCATCATGAACGTTTTCCAACTCTTCAACTGTTGAGCATGGGGTGATCTGTTGATGATAATGTTTAAAGACGCTGATTTGTACCGGCTGCGCGAAAAGAAAAGAAAAAATCAAACATGTTCGACTTCGACCCTTCAGTAAGATGTTAGATGCTACCTAAAGTAATGGCACCGACAGGAAAGGCCAAAGTGCTAACCACTCTCGCCCTTCAGGCCTGGCCGATCTTGTCTGTTTTCTTAGAGAGGACATGCAGGTTCCTTAAAGAGAAAGAAGAGTTCTCGTCATGCAATTAATCTGCTGCCGCCAAGAAGGTTGTATAAGATTCATGTATTGTTAGTGACAGTAACAGGTTTGGTTTGCGGAAAGCCGATGAATATTGTGAAAGAAATGTCCCCAAGCAATTAAAAAAAAAGATTATACAGTACATTAAAAATGTATATACTGTTAGATTTTGGAATTATTAAAATATTAATAAATCCGCTCGATCTGGATTTATGAAGGAATGACACAGAAATGGGTACATGGTACCATCAATAAATTTTATATTTCATTTTCATAAAAAACACAGCAAATGCAAATAAACATACATGTATATATATATACATACATACAAGGAATGGTCAGTTAATACAATAGTTTCAAATGAAATTGTAGAACAAAGGAAAAGCCCATGGTGGCTTTGTATAAAAAAGTTTCCCGAATATTATAATTTATATTATTGAGCATATATGAGTTAGATGAGTCTTTAGATGAGTGATCTAAAGACTTCAGCCATTTCTCTTAATATCATTTTAATATGGTGAAATTTGAAAAGCAATCATTTTCAGCAGACATTCCTTTCATGATTTTCTTTCAAACTGACACGAAAATAATTGAAAAAGCTCAAACACTGTTTTTTCACTCTTTACCAGAACTCAACCGGCTCTTTAAAACCAAACAGATTGATATATACACATTTGAAAACCAGAAGTACACTTTAAAACTAAAGCGCAGAGCGTCACTCAAGAGTCGGAAACGAAGATACTAATGGACGCTTATTCAAACAGGAATCAATATTCATTCAAGATCAAATATACACATTTTAGCAGTCAGTGGAATGTGTTTATCCAAGAATGTCGCGGTAGTGTTTCCTAAGATGATACAGGCAAGAAATTCTTTGTCAAACAAATGGAACCGTTCTTTAGCAAAGAACGTTTACACATGACATGAATAAATCCCGGGACAGTTTCAAATGTCTTTATTTTCGTATAAGAAACACGAGACACGTGAGGGTAGCCAGCCTTTTTATGTGAGGGGGTAAAGTCTTGGTGAATGCTTCAACAAACATATATATATATATTTCTGTTATGTTAGGTAACTTTCTGTATTACAGCCCACATGTTGAATCGTAATACTTATGCGCCATCTGTAGGCAGGGCTTCGACAATAGTGACAAAACGCTATTTTTACATTATTTTAGCGCACATCGGGTGCATATTTTACCTGGATGGAGAGTGGCAAATCGAGACCAATGATTTCCAAATGAGTTGGAACTGGATTCTATTTTAAACTCTCAAGGCAACGACCTTTTTCTTTAGCAATTAAAACAAGATTATTGTCATAAGCTTAAAAAGGGTTTAATAGTTTTAGGATCACGAATTTATCTATACCGTATACAGTTTCTTCCCAGTTTAAACCCGATTAAATATTGCTCATTTTCTTTGAACATAATTTTCTCATCATCATGTTTGAAATATATACAAAATAAAAGACGTTTGTCTTAAAAGTAACTTTGTTCCCATCTCTATAAGTTTAATGTATGTTTCAATCTTCCTCTTATCTACTTTCAAACCCTTTTAAAGCTTGTAAGTTATAATATTTCCTCAATATTTCTCTCATTATCATGTTTCAGTAGGTGCGATATGACAGGTGTATGTGTTAAGAATAGTGTTGGTCATACTTACTCTTTCTTAAAATATTATATCTCATTATCAATTTTATCTTTGTAATAATTGTTTTTACATTGCTATGTATTTTATGTGCTTTTGTTGTAAACTGAATGTAATTCAGCCCTCGGGCCGCCATTTTCAGTATTCTCAATAAACCATTCAATTCAATGAATAAGAACTTCCGAGAAAGGATCGGGTGACAATGAGATTATATAGGCCTACATAGGGGGTTAAAAATGGGGTAACTGCTGTAAAATAAATAAATAATAAATAATTTATAAATAAATATCGGCTTTCACCCAGTAAATAAAGATCGTGTGCTCCATCTTCTATTTTTTTAATTTCTGTTAATAACTCAATTTGTTTCTACAATATGTGTTAACTGATGTTTCGTTTGCGTTAAATGCGGCAGCATTTGGAATTAAACACCTTGCATGACAGTTTATAAATATAGTTTATAAATAAAAAATATCGGCTTGCACCCAATAAATAAAGATCGTGTGCTCCATCTTCTATTTTTTTAATTTCTGTTAATAACTCAATTTGTTTCTACAATATGTGTAAACTGATGTTTCGTTTGCGTTAAATGCGGCAGCATTTGGAATTAAACACCTTGCATAACAGTTTATATGGTTCATGACGTTTTCCCCCGAATTTCAAAATAATTGTGATGTATTGGCTAAAATAGTCAGTGTTCTTCCACTCCACCTATTAACGCCACGTCTACAAGATAAGAAGTGCATATAAAAGACATTTTAAGTACGTGGTTTATGTTTCATCTATGTATTTTCAGTATAAGAACATCGACAAGATCCATGTAACATATCAAACTCATGCGCATATCCTTTTGTTTCCTTCTTTGTCCTTGCCTTCTTCTCCCTCTTCTTATTTTTCTGTTTTTTCCTTCTTTTTAACTATAATAGCAAAGTATTAAATAAAATCCCATTGTCAGCATGATCAGAAGCATGATCAGAAAAAAAAACGAATTTCAGAGTAATGAGCTTTACAAGAAGATACTCGGAAAGGCTTGAGATTTTCTAGAACGCTAATCACCATAGTAACCGAGTGGTAATTTTAAATGGAAGTACTCGAAGAAATAACCTCATTTTAACCTAATCCTGCTATCATAAAATTTCTTCAACAATAATGAGGACTGAATAATATTATCTCTCGTTCTCCCTCTCGTTATCCGTCTCTTCCTTTTTCAGTTATAATTGAATTCTCACAGTACGTGCGATGAAATATATTTTTTCATATTTTTTTTGAGTTTTTGATTTTTTTTGTGAATAATTATTATTCAAGCATTAATGACTCTAGAATATCATACCAATTAAAGTAAACACATTCGTCCTGAAAAGTTGATTGGTTCATACATATAGGAGAAGAATGCATATTCAAGTCTTAAATATTTCACACAAATATTTGGGGGAATCAACGTTCATTATAAAACTTAGTATAAATCATCCTTTTTGTAAGAACACCAGTTTGACATCGTCAAATTTGACTCTTAGTTTTTAATTCAAATGCCCTGCAGAGTTTACTGTTCCAAAATGATGACTTCTATTGAAGTAGAAAAGAGAAACGGTATCAGTTCTTAAAAATATACCTAAATACTGCAAAGTCATTTTCCTTTTTCCAATTATTTATATCATGTTTGTGACAAATATTTGTTATGTTTTTTTTTTTTTATAATATAAATAATATACAATAGACACAAAATGTTTCTTTATGTATGGCAAATCTTTTTCGCTTTAAAAGTCAACCAGTAATAAATCACTCTTGTGAAAGCACCATGTGCTGCAATTCATCTCTCAAATACTTCTATATCGGATTGCGTATATAGGGTTATACTATTGGATGCAATTTCAAATAATTTCTCTCCCTTTATCGCATGATCAATGCATTTTCTCCAATCGATTGCCTACCCTGGGGTGATGCCGGTAGTCAAGTTACTCCTTATATTGTAAGGTTTGTTTTGCAGCTTTATTCGATCGCTTTCAACGGCAAATAAATTTCTGAACAATAGAAATGTTGCCAACGGTTTACGACGAGAGGGAAAAATCATATTCCCCGAGTACACTGTATTTCGATCACACCACTTCTACATTACAAACCGCGTTTCTTTTCTCTCCCTTGCGTACGAATCGATGCTTTCCCGGTTGATGGTTTTAACCCTGTTTTGAGTATGATTTTCTCCTCTAATTGTTTTAGTTCTTATTTTTTCTTCTTCTTCTATCGTCTTTCTTTTTCTTCATCTTTATTCTTCCTTTTTTTCTTGTTCTTATTCTGTTTTCTTCTCATGTAATTCTGTGTCTTCTTCGTCTCCTTTTTAAGATTGTTAACGTCTCAGATATCAATTACTGTGATGATAATGTGGAGCATACTCTTTAAATGGTTTTGACCTATATTTGCAGTTCATTCCCGGTCTTTCATTCTCTCCTCCTTTATCCCATTCATCGTGTTCATTTGTTTGTTTGAAGGCAAGCAGTGTTTAATTTTCAAATATTGTACTTTAGGGAATCCAAAATATTCATAATGTGTTAAAATATAGATTAATGAATACTGATAGATATGTGAAACCCATTATCGTATTATTTGTCCTTTCTGTCGTCGCCTTCATTTCTTCATTCTGCGAATTTCTTTCATATAAATTTACTCATAGTGAATCGTTTATTATTTTGTTATCAATAATATTTCACTCTCTCATTTTGTTCCTCACTCACTCTCTCTCTCTCTCATTCTTTCTCTCTCCTTCTCTTTCTTTCTCTCTCTCTCTCTCTAAACTGTGCTATCTTTCTCCTTCACCTTCCGTCTATTTCTCGATTCGTTTTTCCTGCCTCCACTCATTTACTCCGTGTAGATCTTTTCTCTCAAACTCCTCACCCTTGTCACCCCTCTCTCTTACCCCCCCCCCCCCCCCCAAACCCCTTTCTCTCCCTCTTTCTCTCTCTCTCTCTCTCTCTCCCACTCGCTCTCTTTCTTTCCTACTTCCATCCACCTCTCCCTTTCATATGTCTCTATGTCTGTCTCTCACTCCCACTCTCTCCATCTCTCTCTCTCTCTCTCCCTATCTCTCTCTCTCTCTTTCTCTCTCTCTCTCTCTCTCTCTCTCTCTCTCTATTTCTCTTCATCTTTTAAAAGTTTCGTGTAATACATCCCCTTATATACGACCGGGTTTGGAATGAGCGGAAATGGCGTTCATTGAGCCATTCAGCCGCGTTTCCTGGGAGCGTGTTAAAATATCCAGGTCGGTGCGGCCAACGCACTGCGATGGACACTAGTAAAATATGGCATGCATACGATGCCATAAAAATCTTTCTATAAATACATACACACACGAACGCTATTAAAGACGTTCAAGACATCAATTTAAAGACAATTATAATGCGCAATGGTATTAACTTTAGAAATGTACATTCCTATTACGTAATACTGTGTCATTTTAATGTTCGCACATATTTTGAAAGAATAATGGAAGACTTTTAAAATTGCCCTTCTAATTTGATTGCGATCATGCTAACACAAAATCCATTGGAGAAGGGTGGAAAGAGAGTTTGAGCCGATCAGACATCGGGAATCAACCACATCTCAACCCATTTTATTTAAAAGATAATTTATCATTGAGGGATAGATGTATCTCGTTTTCTGAATGTGTAGCACCGTCTTGATTGATCCAGCGTAGATCGATATTAGTTCAATGTTTAACAAAATAATATCCCAAGTTTGGCGGTTCGCTCTTTATGGCACTGAGTGCATGTCATAGTAAACAGTCTTCGTAGTAGATTGATTATGATGATGATTACCATGAATATTAAACACCCCAATGGGTTCATAGGCGTCTGAAGTGACGACCGTTTTGATAGATCAAAGTCAGTTCATAAGAGGACAAGTTTTCTCATACGGGCTACTTCTTTAAGGAAATATATTCAGTTCACTGATCATAATTTCTCACTGATTTTTCTCGACTCTTACTGCGCCTGTTTCACCAAACATAACGGTATACGATTTCCAAATTCTTCTGCCGATTCAACGATGCATTGTATACAGAAAAGAGTGTACAAAGGTTTATGAACAATTAAGGATATTCTGAATAACCTTATTATGCATATTTCTCAAGTTTAAGTCAGACTGGTTGAACGTTTGCATTGCCCATGCATGTTTAATAACCTTTGAATTGTTCTTTCGATGTCCCTTTTAATGAATTCAAAAGTAGTGATAGCATTCAATTATTATGATGATCAATGTGCACGATTGGGATGATGATGATGATATTGTGTCGATCATTAACATTTATCAAAATATATCAAATAAGTCAAATTGTAATGAATTTTATGCGATTAAACAATTTTGGAATGAAAACGAGTTTAATTCATTTATGTTACATCAAGATCTTTATTTATTTTTGTTAAAAGTCGTAATGACAAATATTTTCAAAAACAACGCAATTACCCCCCTCCCCCCCCCCCCCCAACAAAAAAAAAAAAAAATTGCTTGTAATACCATAAAACTACAATGTTTATATAAACTGAATAGCACATACAGATTTCTAGTGAAACAGTTGGTCATCAAACCCAACCTTTATTCAGAAATATACCTGACACAAGCACAGCTAGCAAAGCAAGAGTTAAGGATTTTTTTTCGTGCCATCGACTTAAGGGTTATCCTCGAGGAGCGCGTGGCGGTCTGCGATTGGATAAAGCATAAGACCAATAGGCGGGGAAGTATAGTTATCAGATATAAGCTACTACGTCATTATGGGATAGTCGGTATACCAGCTACTAAGTATGCCACCGACGATTCCTCCATTTTGTTCTGGCGGCCATTTCGGTATTACGGGGAAAAAAATTGAAGAATAACTCATCTTGAAGTTCGTCTTTGAGAAACTGATGAAGTATGTACGCGCTAGGATTACTGGGAAGGAACGAATGCAAATCTGTACCAGCTTAGTATGATACGTAATAGTTCATACAGAATGGCGTATCAATCTTGAAGGTTTTAGATGGCTTTAATAATTTATCATAATATTGATAGCAAATTAAATAAATTATTCATATTTTTCACCAGGACTAAGTTATGAATTATTCATTTCTTTTATGGCAACTCGAAGTCGTTCGCTGTCATTCTGCTTTTGTCTACATTGCAATGACTTAATTACCGAGTTGAGAAAATACTTCATACACTCATAAATCATACTGTGGTTTCTGCTGAACAATGTAAAAGCAGATTTGTGTTTTGTTATAATTGTTACCGCCTAATCACGCAAGAAAGAGAGAGAGAGAGAGGGAAAGAGACTCTTGAACTCAAGATATTGGGCTTAGGCTGGACCACAATCGTCCTAGTTTATGTAATGCATTACATGTGTTTCATGAAGAGAAAACAAGAGAGAAAATGGCGAAGATATGACAATTTGAATAATACATTGTATAGCGTTTAATGTAAGAAGTAATTAGAGAGAAACCAATATTCAAAGCATATCTTATACACTTAATGTGGAAATGGGAAAAGAGAAAAAAAGTATATCCTCCTTGTTAAAAAAAAAGAATAATTAAACCTTCTTAAATATTTTGAGCAATGTTAGTCTGGTTGAGAACAAATTCATTTCCCGTTTTCAATCCTTTCAGACATTTTCCACTCATCGGTACTTTTCAAGCCATGCAATTATGATCTAGTGCCTCTTCACAGTGTTATTAATGTATTACAAATGTCAGTATCGTAGCATAGTAATATACAGTTAAAAGGGAAATTTAGTATATAATACTTCAGGTGAGACATTGTTCATGGAACAAAATTTAAAAGACTTTCGGGGAATGGTATTTCTTGGCCGATTATTCACTGTTCCATTTTAGGATTTTGCGAGAAAATGTTCAATTAATTGACAATTGTGTCATATCTGCCATCGAAACACACCAATAGTAGAACATAATATAATGATGATAAATAATGAGATAATTTCGGTAATTTTAACATTCCTCGGGGTTGCAACTAATAACAGCAGCATATACAAAGTATAGCCTGCCAGTCATCCAGTGTCGTTTTTTTTATGTGTGCGTGGTTTCCAGCATTAGAAAAAAATGTGTTATTGATTATAAAACTAATGATGTCTTTACCTCATATTATACAGATATACCCTACCTCAACCTTTTTAATAATGTGCCTATAGTAAGATAACACTAGACAAGTATATGAATGCAGTGAAGATGACCGAGTTGTAGGCAAGTCGCCAAACATTATATGGAATTGGGACACCCCGTGTGACCATTTCATTTCTAAGAAAAGCAATACTGTTGTTACAAAATCATCCTCATGCTCTCTACGAGGCAATATTCTTAGGTTTTCGTATACGAAAAATAAAGAGGTTAGATCGATTTTGTGGCCAAATAATTGGCACTGATAAAGAATCGCAATAGTTACACATTCTTGGCGCACTAAATTGGTATCAACGCCTTTCTTGACAAATTCTTATGAATTTAGGATTTTGGACACTTTATCCTTATGGTATAATTTTGTATCCATTACCAAATTTATGGTTACTATAAAAAACAAAGCTTATTAAAGATATGCACTCCCTTTAAGTTAAAAGACGCCAAAGGCACACAGTGTTCTGTATCCTACCAGCATGATAAGCATGGTGTTAAACAGTATCATTACACAGAATGATTATGTAATCGAAAGCTGATTGATGCGGTTTAGGAGCCTATCGTGATATTCTAAAGTCCTCGAGAGAATTGAGAATTGAACGAGCTATATAGAGCAGATGATATTACAAGATTATTTTTGTATACATTACTAAATTCTGAGAAAAGGAGATATATTCTGTTTGAACCTTTCTTACAGTAATACAAACATCGATGTTGTCATTGCATACGAATCCATCTCAAACAAACCTGTTTGAATGAATATCAAGTTCAGTTATACATATCGTTCCTATTTTCACGAAGTGACGGTAGTGAGGAAAATCCGCACGCAAATTGTATGCGATTTTCATTCACTACCGTCACTTCGTGTTAAAAACTGGTATAATTTCCTAAAACATTTGTTTAAATAGTGGCTATCTTTTCATTCACTCAAAACAAAAGTACCCTTCTCTCTCTCTCTCTCTCTCTCTCTCTCTCTCTCTCTCACTATCATGTCTTCTTTAATAGCATCCACATTTCTTGCTATGTCTCTTTGCTATTCTGGGGTTCTTTTTCGAATTTTGCCCATTTTCGCATTTTGTTTATCATCTTTCTCTTTGAAATGTGTTTTCTTACAGATGCGAAAACCTCAACACAATATAGATATTGATGTTATATTCATTCGTTTATTATTCAACAAATTCATTAGAGCATCACATCGATGTAATAGGATAAATGTTCCTTTTTGATACTTAAAAAAAAACAATATGCGCTGAATATTTGCAAGAAATAATATCATAATTAAACTTAGACTTCTAAAGAAGAAACAACCCTAAGGCAAGCATCTCTCACATACTTCCATTAAAATTACAGACGCAGTGCAATTAAGTTTTAAGATTAACTCGAAGGCCCAGCGTATGATGAACGAGCGTTTGCTAATAACAGAGCTATGTTGGTATATGCTATGAAAGACTAATATCGCAAAAATTGAAAGCAAACAACGCGAAATTAGCTGAACAAAATGTCTCTAACGGTCCTATAAGAAAAGGTTGACAACGCTTTATGTTCACACTTTCTTTGTTTTATATTTTCACGGAGGAAATAGTGCCACCAGTTTATTCATGGTTACAATTTTTTGAGATTATTGAGAATTGATCCTTTTTAGTATTTTGGCTTTGTTGGCTTTCTGTATGCCTTTATATATTACAATAATACATTATACATTTATAATATTTGAAAATTGTATCTGATGATGAAGAATCATCGAACACACACTGGTAACAAAGGCTAACTTTTGCATTATAAACGTCCAGACGAGGTCAATCATGATAAAGTGATGATTAAACAAAAAAAAAATCAAAAACATAAGCCCTCTTCGTGTTGAGTTAATATATACAATAGGCAGTGAATGCATGAGAACGGACCATTTGTCGGTTATATTTATGTTTGATCAGTTTATGACTCCTCGTAAAGCATGGTATACTAAACTCATGATTCCAATTTACATATTCTAATGACGTTAATGAATTACTTACAGGGACTTGGTAACATTGTTCAGAGTAGAGGAAACGATGCTAATGTAGTGGCTTCAATGCTTAATGTACCATCAAAGATAATCTGAAAGTTTGAGTGAAAACAGACCATTATTAATTTTAAAAATGGAAAAAAAATGATCTGATCGATTCCTTAATTCTCCCAACTATATTATTACAATTCAATTACATTTTAGGTTAATGTAAATCATCACACAGCAATGAATTGGCTCTTTATACCATTCCAGACATTTCAGTGTTGACAGATTTTTAAAAGCCTGTTTTATGTCTTATTTTCATGGACAAATTAAAAAAATGGTTGGGAGAAATATAATCTTAGAGGGTGTTGCACAGTGATGCCTTCAAAGAAAACCAAAAATATCTTTGTGGTTTGAGAAATTTTCTAGTAGATTTGTGCATGTTAGAGGGTTAGTAAATTAAAGGAATATCATAATAAGTAAAATTTCATACACAAATTACGCAGTTTTTGTATCAACCTTCAACAATGTTACCGAGTCACTTTAATTTTTAAAGGAAATGTGATTCACGGGATAATCTACGGCATTGGTGCTTACTTAATATTTTCGAAAAAAACGTGTAAGTTCTGAATTTTTAAAAGTGAGATTAGTGTGTACAAGTTTCAAATATATAGGATATATTGTACTCCTAAATTAGCTGTGTTACTTCTTCGGAATTTATTGTATCTTTTCGACCGAATCTTAAATGAAAATTTCCAATTAATTTTTACAAAAGTTTATCACACCGAACTTTTTTCTTTCCACATCCTTTTTATCACACACCATAAAGAAAATGTCAGATGCGGAAAAAACATTTCAGCTTCCAAAGTCAATATCACTTAGCTAACTTCTCTACCGGGAATATCCCCTTTCCAAATATTGAGTTTAAAGAATACGGGAATAGAGGGAGTTTTAAGTTACCTGGCCAAAATGCTCTAACATGATTATTAGTAGATGGGACTATATCAGTAACACAAGGAAAGACCCCGTCGGCAGTTTTCATTATCACAAATTAAGATGGACCTATCAATTGCTTTGCTCAGTTGAAGCAAAAGAATGGATTCCTCAGCTATACACACCTCAAATGGACGGGTTGTATTGACGATGGTATCCATTTTCATTATAAAAAAGGGGTAAGAACTTCATTACAATATAGGCAATGTGACGTTGGAAACCTCGAAGTAAAACATTTAAAACAAATCTTCAAAGGGCTTTTTTGTGTCCTACGTGCTTTTCTGACTGTGGGACAATGCAAAAGCAGGTCCGTATAAACAGTGGTAAGAGTATTCAACAAGGGCGACATTGTTTTAAAAACAAGAATACTGTGTTAATTCGAGAAACAGATCAGCTTGAATACATTTGATTCATGCGCTACTCTGTTTCACGCAGGTCTATCTGAGGAACAGATTTGTGTTTGTTTTTTACCCTAAAAAGCAGAATGGACTTGCTGGTGGGTATTACCAACCTAACCCAACCCCAACCCATCCTCACAAACAATTCTTAAAGCCACACTGTCCTACTTGTAGCTACTTGCTCCCTCTATATAGAAAACAATGCCTAATCGGTAATTGGTCCCCCATGATCCTCTTTTTCTTATGTTAATTGAGAGCTGAGTTGATGAGATAGCCACCTGTCCAGTGACCTTGCAGGGTAGTATAATCCCTCCTATAAACTAATCTAGATAAGCTTTAAATAAAATATCGCCTATGAAGCGACGGTGATCGCTTGGAAATCTTGCATAATGATTTTAAAACTGCATCACATTTATTGTTTTCGCTATCATGATTTTATGATCATTCATATAAAGCTCATGGTAAATACCATTTTTTTTCCTATTTAAACGTAATACAAACTTCAACCATCTGTTGCCGTGGCACGATAATGCTGAAGGATTATACTACCCCTGAAATGAATCCATCGCTATGTGTTAACGCCCGGTATGATATGTCCGAACCCGGGGACTGGGCATCCTATACACATGCAGCCATAGCGAACATTCACTGAAACGCTTCACTCTCTACTCTCGTTGAGAAGATTAAAAAACTTAAAAATACAAACTCACTTTCCTTCAAGTAATGGAAACCATTTTTTTTTTTACCAATATGATTTTTGCTCCCGCATTTAGCGCAACACAATCTGATAATATATACCCATCTCTCCCGGAGCACTGACAGTGGTAATTCAACACGTGTTATTGCAGGACTTAGCACAACAGCGGAGGTATAGTCGCAAGCGATCCTAGCGCTATGGAGAGCTCTAAATCCCCTTCGGGGCTCGATTCGTTCGATGAATCAGCTATCCGCTTTAAATGCAATCAGGAAAGGCAAAGCTATTAGCATATCCGCGATATCCCTGATGGACGAAAAATGAGTTTGCTTGAGCCACGCATGCATTCACACAAACGCAAGTCCATATCATTGCATGTAACGTAAAACAGAGTTGATACGACTATTATTATAATTAGTTTTATTCTTCTTGTTATTATTATTATGATTAGAAGTAGTAAAAGTAGTATTCCGAGTATTATTGATATTTATTATTATCATGATTTTTATATTGTTATCATCATTATTGATATTATTATTATTCTTATTGATATCATTTATCATTGTTTTTATGTTGTTTTTGTTTCTGCTGTCATCATTATTTATTTGGTTTGAATGAATGTCATTTATATTTTTGGTATATCATGTTAACTTTAATATTGCAAACTTGATTTTGTTTATAACGGGTTTTTGAAATTTAAGCATAATAAAGAATATAAAAATGAAATTATTTGTATATTCAGTCAGGACGAGCGAAGCTATCAGCATATCCCAGGTTCAAGTGAGTTTAAGAATAAGACTTTTCAAAGTAGAATAAACGTGATATGAGATATAAAAAGCGTTTTAAAAACGTTCCACACTAATCAATTATCAATAGTTGCTAAGCAAGTAATATTTGCAAGCAATTATGACCGGTTATCGTGAGATTATGGTTGTAAAAGATTTGTTTAAAGTGGCTCTAGGACTATTTGATACGTTTTACAATTCTTATTGTTAACACGCCCCCCCCCCCCCCCCCCCCCCCTCCGCTCGGAACAAGTTATTTAGTACGTCCTCTATGAATAATGCTTCTTGGCCATTTATCAAAACCGGTTGTTGTTGCTAATTTTCTTTCGTAGTTATAAATATTATAATTCTCGGAAAATAGGTATATTTTTATCGAAGGGACTCGAGGGACGTGGTATAGGAAAGAGTAATGGGGAAAACGTAGAAGAGTTACATTCGTGTGAACGTCTTTAGCTTTGTTACATCTGTATCGGGTGATGATGAGAGCTTAATAACAAAGTGCTACCACGTAGGACCTGAGCAAGACTGATTCGAACTTAAGAGCCATGAACTATCCCTGAACTATCCAATCCCTTCTTACCACTCCCGATCCTCCTGCCTCTACCGACTCTTCATCCTTCAACCCCGCCCCGCCCCCTCCTCGCGCGTCCACCCTCCTCTTTCTTTCATATCATCTACTTTTCTGCCATATTGGACACTCTGTAGCCCGACTTCCCACTAAATGACTTGTTAATATCCAAAGAATTTATCTTTGAGCCTTGAACATCCCCAACCTTATCCCGATCCCACCACATCCCACCCTAATTTCATCCCTGATCCCCTTCCTCCTTGCATCTAATCCTCCAGATATATGTGGAAAATGTCGACATCAATCTCTGTAGCGCATCTTTCCCGTATCCTCCTCCTCATCTATACCTTTTCTACCATTTTAGTTCACTTCGCTTTAAACCCCCTTAATACATCTTGAAATAAGTGCTTTGTCAAGATCCACGGACTTTGCCTTAGACTTAGATCCTGACCAACCATCTCTCCATCGCTCCCCCCCCCTCCCCACACACCACACACTCCTCACCTACCGCTGGTAAATATGTGTCATTCCTAGCGCCTTTCTATCTCAGTATATGCTGCACATCTTTCCAGTTAGTAGCTTGTCAAGATCCTTAGACTTTGGCTTGCTTTTAATGAATCAACAGAAAGATTTACGAGTTAGCAGCCATCAGCATAACTAAGGTGCTCAGTGATGGGCAAATGCTAGTCCTGTGTGATAAATGTCTTATTAAGTACACTCCGGGGGAAGGATGAACAAGAAATAAGATTTATTCCTAGGTATTTTTTTTCTTCTTCTGTTGTTCATTCGTAGGGATATAAATTAGCCTCCCCTCATCCCCCTATGCGAGAAGGGAGGATGATTTAAGTAAAGAGTATTTAGCGCGTTATGAGAAGACGTGTAGTGCGAATAAAATATTCAAAAAACCTAGTTAATTCTAACTTTACATTTCTTTCCAACAATAATATACAGTGCGTGCCAGAAAAAACGAAACCGAGAATTATCGTTGTTTTATCATAACGTAGTCACATATTTGGAAAGCTTAGATCCTCCTTTTTCATTTGCTGCAACTGAGTGATTAAAATGAATTTGAAGAGAGGACACCAAAAAGTCATTTGGCGGACGGTATCTGAATTACAAAGAGAAAATCACATTTCCAGAAAGTTAAGGTTCTGCCCTTTCATATGACACCTCATTCAGGAAAAATGAGCAATGAATGACAAGGTACTGTTTGTTTAAAGTAGTGCTTGCATTTCCATAATTTTATCAAACGAATTCGTTTTCACTGGGTGCCTGCCATAGCAACATGCAGAATTGACGACAGACTTAACTCCGTTTCGTTGACAATCAGCCATGCATGAATTCTTTCATCTACGGCTGATTGTCAACGAAATGGAGTTAAGTCTTTTGTCAACTTATGCTTGGTGTCATACAAAGCATTGTCGTCACCGAGCACGTAAAACCCTGTATTCGTATTAAAATCGCAATTTAAATTATATGGGTTGCATCACATGAAAGAGAAGGATCTAAGCTTTCCAAATATGTGTCATTTATCAATTATAAATGTGATTAAGTTATGATAAAACATCGATAATTCTCGGTTTCTTTTTTTCTGGGACGCACTGTATAGCATTATACAGACTGGGGCTCCCCTGTCTTGCTGTATAAAGACAGGGATCGCCGTACCCTCAGTTTTTTGTCCCTCCTGAAGTCAAGGTCATGTTTCATAAATATAATTAAAATCTAAAGAACATCTGAAGTTCATATGCAGAACGAATCAGAAGATGTGGAGTTCGTATGCTGGAGGCAGCATAAGATGTGAAGTTCGTATGCTAAAGGCAGCATAAGATGTGAAGTTCGTATTATGGTGGCAGCATAAGATGTAAAGGTCGTATGCTAAATGCAGCAAAAGATGTGAAGTTCGTATGCTGACTGCATAAGTATGCTGGAGGCAGCATAAGATCTGAAGTTCGTATGCTAAAGGCATCATAATATGTAGAGGTGATATGCTAAAAGCAACAAAAGATGTGAAGTTCGTATTATGGTGGCAGCATAAGATGTAAAGGTCGTATGCTGGAGGCAGCATAAGATGTAAAGGTCGTATGATAAAGGCAGCATAAGATGTGAAGTTTGTATGCTGAACGCAGCATAATATGTAAAGGTCGTATGATAAAGGCAGCATAAGATGTAAAGTTCGTACTATGGAGGCAGCTTAAATGTAAAGTTCGTATGCTGGAGGCAGCATAAGATGTAAAGGTCGTATGATAAAGGCAGCATAAGATGTGAAGCTTGTATGCTGAACGCAGCATTAGATGTAAAGGTCGTATGATAAAGGCAGCATAAGATGTAAAGTTCGTATTATGGAAGTAGCATAAATGTAAAGTTCGTATGCTGGAGGCAGCATAAGATATAAAGATCATATGCTAAAGGCAGCATAAGATGTGAAGTTCGTATGCTGGAGGCAGCATAAGATGTAAAGTTCGTATGCTGACTGCAGCAGAAGATGTAAACGTCGTATGCTAAAGGCAGCATAAGATGTGAAGTTCGTATGCTGGAGGCAGCATAAGATGTGAAGCTTGTATGCTGAACGCAGCATAAGATGTAAAGGTCGTATGATAAAGGCAGCATAAGATGTAAAGTTCGTATTATGGAGGCAGCATAAATGTAAAGTTCGTATGCTGGAGGCAGCATAAGATATAAAGATCATATGCTAAAGGCAGCATCGGATGTAAAGTTCGTATGCTGACTGCAGCATAAGATGTAAAGGTCGTATGCTGGAGGCAGCATAAGATGTGAAGTTCGTATGCTGACTGGAGCAGAAGATATGAAGTTCGTACGCTAAAGTCAGGATAAGATGTGATGTTCGTATGCTGGAGGCAGCATTAGATGTGAACTTCGTATGCTGGAGGCAGCATAAGACGTGAAGTTCGTTTGCACGAGGCAGCCTAAGATGTGAAATTCGTATGCTGGAGGCAGCATAAGATGTGAAGTTCGTATGCTGGAGGCAGCATTAGATCTGAAGTTCATATGCAGTACGAATCAGAAGATGTGAAGTTCGTATGCTAAAGGCAGCATAAGATGTGAAGTTCGTATGCTGAAGGCAGCATTAGATTAGAAGTTCGTATGCTGAACGCAGCATAAGATGTAAAGTTCATATGTTAAAGGCAGCATAATATGTGAAGTTCGTATGCTAAAGGCTGCATACAATGCGAACTATGTATAATGAACGCTGCATAAGATGTGAAGTGTTTCCATCCCTCCTCTCACTCTCTCTCTCTTTCACTCCCTCCTACCTCTCTTACCCTTCCCTCTTTCTCTTAACTACTCTCTCTCTCTCTCTCTCTCTCTCTCTATATATATATATATCCCTCTCGCTATCTCTTTCTTTTTCTTTCTCTTTCTCTTTCTTGTGAAGGGTAATAATTATTACTAGAGTGTGAATAGCTGAATTTTAAGCACATAATATGTCACGTTGGTGCCTTCCTTCTTTAAAAAACCTCACCCACATACCTTGGTGTCATACAAAGCATTGTCGTCACCAAGCACGCAATGCCCTGTATTCATATTAACATCGCTATTTTATTTTACACTCAACATACTTTTATTCCATTTCTAATAGCTTTACTTTTAGTCAGAATCACATTTGCAAAACATTTCTCAAATTTGGCTCGATGGTGTCACTTGACTTCCTTAAATACTCTTGCGGGACGTGCTTTTATGATGTCATCAGAACATTCCTAGAAATGGCTCGGTGCTCCTCTAGTTGAACTCATTCATTCACTTACGAAGAGGAACGTGACTATCGATCAAATACACTGAGGATTATTTTATCACTTTTTTTACCACAAAAAGGGGGGAAAAGAGGGTAGACTTACGAAAAACGTGCACATGCCTCGAAAACTATTTGAGTAATTTGATTAGACTGATGATGTTAATGACGGGTTTTATGCTTTGATATCAATAAACTCATATTCCTCACTCCATCCTCTTTGTTTACTTTATATTTCATGTGCTAGTATAATCTACTCTTGACTTAATGATTTTAATAATAGTAATAATAGTGTTGATAACGATGAAAATAATAATAATGATAGGAAGAAAAACAATAATGATAACAATAAGAACAAGAAAATTATAAATAAATTAGAACTTCATTTTGGAAAACTGTACCCTTCTTCATTTAGATTTCGGTGGTAAGTGCTTTAAAGGCACCGTTTTGTTTAAATGTATTTATTTATTTATTAATTATTATCTTTACATAATGTCGCATGTACCAAACTATGAGTAATGTATATTGATTTAGTAGAGTTGAATAAAATAGAGGGTGGTTGAACGGAGAGGACAAGAGCAAGAAAAAGAGAGAGAGAGAGAGAGAGGAGGAGAGGAGGAAAGAGAGAGAAAGGGAAAGGAGGAAGACATTTCCATTACAATTATATTTTCTTATCTTTTTGTTTCATTGCAATAACCTTTATGCCATGTCTACTGCAGGGTTACATACATTTCGAGCACAAAACATCCTGATTAATGCCCGAATAAAGGCAACGAACGACATAAAAATACATTTTAATGGATATTAAATGACAGATTCGTCAGAAAGTAAGAAAAGGCAACTGTTAAATGAAAAGGCAAACGGTCGACGGTTAAAATGAAGGGCACGGATCGACGGAAGAGGGAACACTTTTGTCCAATGCTCTCAGTACGGGTGTAATAAAGATGGCAAGTTATTGAGCATTATTTTGCAACACCTACGTATAGCAGTCAATACAAATCATTTACCCTGTATTGGACGCGGCAGTATCAGAAACAGCATGATCCAGCGTTGTCAAGTTTTAGCGTTCCCTCCACGTGCGTATCGAGTTCAAAATATTCAAAGTCTACAGATCATTTAAATAATGGTACTTGTAATTGATATCGGCAACAAAAACTACTTTTGAACGTATGAAAGGCGAGAAAAGTGTGCTGAAAGACGTTTTCCACAAGGTAAACAGCATCCCGAAGTACTTATTATCATAATGGTATATTTGCGCAGCTTGGGGTGCCCTACAAGTTTTAGATAACTCGACGCACTTGTTCACGATTAGGAGGGAGCATTGTGGTGTTTCTTGCCGTTGTTACGCTACCGCGTATCGGGGCAGCTCCCCGTGACATCACATCTTCATGCATCGGTTGCAGCGGCACCCGCCGGCAAGATGGGGGACCCACTTCAGGAAGAAATACCTAGAAAATTGATAATTATTTTAAAAAATCATCGATGAACATTAAATTGTTATATGTCATATGAAAGAGTGTTTTATCCCAAATCATTTAGTACCATTTTTGTGTGGTATGTGTTCACGCTTGGATGAACAGTTGGCATTGTTTGCGAGAGTGCCAAATTCGACTTGCGCCACAGTGATGCCTACAGTATGTGTTATGTTGGGATTAGCGGAGTGAGAGAATTAATTAAATGTATCAAATGAAATGCATTGCATATGTTTTTTTGCAAAGGGCAAAGTCACACATACGCGCACAAATGTTCGTTGATATTCGATATTTGATATGTGTGGCATGATTAATTTTGTTAGGGATGTTATTTGGATCTGTAAAGACCGAATTAATACCCAAATCCCAATTGTTTTATTCAAACATCAGATACATGTAGGCAACTTTGGCGCAAGTCAATTTTTGCACTCTCGCAAACAATGTCTCTTGTTCATCCAAGCGTGAACACATACCACACAAAAATGGTACCAAATGATTTGGGAAAAAACACTCTTTCATATGACCTATAACAATTTAATGTTCATAGATGATTTTTTTTAATAATTATTAATTTTCTAGGTGTAAACTTTATTTTTACTCACACTGTATAGGAAAGATCTAAGACTGCTACAAAGTCTATATTGGAATCAGTTTGCATGCATCAGGGTAGGAGGAGAGTGTAGTGAATATATCAACATCAGGCGGGGAGTCAGACAGGGTAGTGTTATGTCGCCAGACCTGTTCAATATGTATAGTGAAATCATTCTAAGACAATTTGAAGATGAAAATGGGATACAAGTAGGTGGTGATTCAATCACAAATATTAGATATGCTGAAGACACTGTTTTATTTTCTGAATCAGAGAAAGATCTCCAGAGACTCCTGAATGTAGTTGTAAAAGAAAGTGAGAGAATGGGACTAGAGATCAACTATACCAAGACAAAGTGCCTGGTGGTATCCAAGAAGAGCAGTCCAAAATGTAACTTGAAACTGAAAGAACAGACTATTAAACAAGTCTCCTCATTTAACTACCTCGGCAGCATGATTACCGAGGATGCCATATGCGAGACAGAGATCAAGAGAAGGATAGCTCTCGCTAAATCTGCATTTTCAAAGTTAGGCAAAATTCTGACAAATCGAACAATGTGTATGGGGACCAGAATAAGGGTATTGAATTGTTACATCTATCCAGTACTTATGTATGGTTATGGTAGTGAAACATGGACTTTAGCCTCTGATACTAAAAAGCGTTTGGAAAGTTGCGAAATGTGGTTTCTAAGAAGAATGATGAAAATCCCCTGGACTGACAAAGTTAGTAATGAGGAAGGTCTTACACGAGCTGGAGTGCAAAGGAAAATGATACGTGAGATGTTGATTAGGCAGTTGAAGTTCATGGGTCACATTGCACGTAAAGAAGGCCTAGAGAATCTTGCTTTGACAGGGAAAATTGTGGGAAGAAGGAGTAGGGGAAGAAGGAGGATACTTTGGATGGACAGTCTGCAGAAATTGTTGGAAGAGAGAGGAGTGAAAGAACTGGGAGTTGTACTAATACAGTTATACAGAAGGCTAGGAGCCGAGGGTTGTGGAACAGCATGGTCGCCAAAGTCAAACGATATGGCACTTAGAGAGAGAGAGAAAGGATTACAAGAAACAGAAACAAACAAATACAAAATCTATGTTTCTCCCAATTGTTTCAGTTGGTAAAGAGCGTTGGCTCCTTATTCATTAACACGTGACTGTACTGTAATGATACCAACGTATTTCAAATGTATATTCGTCATAAGAATACAATTGTTATAAATGGTCTATATTTTTGTTTAAAAATCATGATCTTGAAGGAGGATGTACGCCCAGTATTGGCTTTTCTTTTGTAATTATTTTTTCTATCATTTTTTTTAAGGGGCGCCCCTATCCTTGCCTCGTCCTATGTTACGAGCTTGGGGAGAAGTTCCCGGGTTGTGAGCTCACAGAACGTACACGAAACGGTTTCAAAAGGGCCCCCAGGAATTTGATATGGTAAATGTTTTCTGTCATCCCCCTTTTCTGGTAAAACCTTTATCATTAGCTGGTTGACATCTGTTTGATGGTGGAAATGTTGAGGTCACAAATCTCTATGAAATATACCTTTGAATTGTTAAAATATATAGCGTTCCATCACATTTGTGACACTGGAATTGGGGTAAAGGTGAACAGGTGATGAACTTAGAGAAGATTTACTAAATGTCAATATAAAGTAGACTGCAATGATCGCATACGGAGACGGGAAAGGGGGTAATGGTTTTGAAAACCGGGCAAACATTTTAACCGACATATATATATCTGAACAAGAGACAAGCAAAGACCTATGAGAGGAAGAGAGAGAGAGTGTGTGAGAGAGAGAGAGAGAGAGAGAGAGAGAGAGATAGAGAGAGAGTAAGAGAAAGAGAGAGAGAGAGGAGGGGGAGATGAAGACCGAAGAGATATTGTTAAAGGATTGTTTTTGGAGGGAGACACAACAGTGGACCTAGCTTTACCTGTTGAAAACCCAAGTCTCACACCTTTAGTGCATTATTATGTTGTGCACCCCATATTTTTGGTGCCGTGTGATTTACTTTGTCTGAGCAAAAGTCGAGCTTTCTGACACCAAATGCACGAGTCTTTCTGGTTCTTGCCCACCCAGCCTGCAGGTGTCATCTGCCTCTATTTTGGGAACTGATTCATGATGTGCACGAATTATTATCACCTGTTCTTGTATGACAAAGATGAACCCGTCAGTTCCACCTGTGATACCGGCCGACATAAGCCGTTTGTGCGTGTCCTGTTGGTTCACAAAATGCCGATGGGACTGTTTTTTTGCATGATGGTCATGGAGTTGTTCAAAAATCGATTGAAAGGAACTTTTGAGTTTCGCTTTCTCTTTCTCACCAAACGGTGGTGTTACTTGTTAACTGTATGGTGAGACTTGTCTGCTAGTGGAGAAATTTGCTTTACATTTATATTTTTTTTATATTAGCAATTGACTGCTATGATTATTACTATATTATTACCATTGTTATTATTATCGTTAATATTATTATTATAATCATTTCAATTGTAAGTATTATCATTTTTATTGATATTATTGGTGTTTTTATTATTGTTATTATTATGATTATTATTATCATTATCATTATTATTAGTAGTAATAATATTATCATCATTATTAGGACCATCATCAGCATCTGTATCATCATTGTTTTCAACATCATCATTAGTTAGATTTGGGGGAGACTGCTGTCGTTGATTTTTCTTAGTCAGAAAAGAAAAGAAATGAGACAAGGAGACAAAAAGAGGTTGATTATTTAAATATACGGGCTAACAATTCAGATGACAGACGCTATTGGTTTGAAGACTATCAATGGCGCGGATAACATTGATAAAATCACATTGAGAACAATCTGACCTTATTGATTTGACTATGCTGGCGGTAGAGTAGAATGGACAAAAAGACATCAAAAAATCATGAAGCGATGACAAACAAATCAATTCAATTGAAATAGTTAGCACCTCGCTCGATTTGTTTTGGCAATCCTCCAGAACAATAAACTCTATCAACGTGGTTTCAAAGGAAACATAAATGTGTCTGTATACAGGTTTGACTATACCCATATTATAATGAACAATTACTTGCTTTAATCCTTAGAAAATAAGCTGAATAAAAGAAGAACTGCGTTTAATATTCTCCCTAGAGCTTAATTAGCACTTCTATATTTGCAACTGGTTAAATTGTTAATTTTAAAATTCTACCGGAAAGGATTTCATTTTATTCAATTTTTTTCAAACCTAATATACAGTATGACATAAATATGCCGAAGCTAAATTTTCGATATTATATAACTGGTAGATGTAAAAATGTGTAAAGCAAATTTTTGATCAAGGGTAATATTGACGTCCAAAGAAACGTTAATGAAGAATTAAATGTCAGGGGACAATCGGCCAGTGAAACTGGAAGATTATATTTGTTCGCTAAATAGTAATTTAATTTAGATATATATTTAATCTAGTATAGGGTCTACGTTTAAGTTAAATCTACTGCCCGTGTAGAGACTCTCATTAGTCTAGAGTCAACATACTAAACCTTTGGTACAGGATCTAATGTTTTCACTCGGCATTACAGTACAGTATGTACATGTACAGTACAGAAGACACTATCACTGACTTATACCTATTAAAGAAAGTTAGGCTAGCCTATAGGCCATAACAATAACAGCTCAGCCTGAAAGACTACATGGTTAACATTAAGAAATGTAACTGCAGTTATCTAACTTAAATATGAACACATTTAATAGTCATTTGCTTTGATTTGATTTGATTTGATTTATTGGTTTCTGCATCTTTTTTCTCTTTTTTCATCATTTATGACCATAACAAAAAGAAAGTGGTCTAAAAACGTTTTTATTAGAACCCATATAGTCGTTTACATATCATAATTGGTAGACCCTACTTAGTAATTTAGATATATCCTAGATTATACTGCAGCCTAGGTATATTACTCAGTGCAGTTTAAAGTATTTGACTCTACAAAATCTTAAATTAAGTTATACTAAGAAAGGTATTAATGATAAGCGTCATTCTCGGTCTATACTAGTTATGCAGCCTTTCACTCTAACTGAGATAGATCTAGATATAGATCTAATCATATGATTCAGCCTTGATCAGTTCGTTAGACTAGAAATAAGTAAACGTTGAGAGTAGTCAGTGTTACGCTAACGTAAGACCTAAAGCAACATCAAACCTTGGTCAGCCCTAACTTAACTCTTACAATGCCGTTGGCCCATAGGCTATGCCAGACATTGAAATGAATTATGTCACTCTAATTGCCTTTATTATAGAGAAATATGGTACATTACATTCATGAAAATATAGGAGTTGCTTAGTACCTTGATCATAACTAAGTGACTATGATACATTCTAGCTTGAATAATGAATCTAAAATAAACTCATTTAAGATTTCCCTTATAGTAGTCAGGGCCTAGGCATTATACTACACTAAATCCTCCAACACTAACAGTAACACAGTTAAATCAGAATAGACGATTACATCTAAAAGTTAAACCTATAGACATAGTTTAGTCTAAACAAGTTAGACATCTCCACTCTAGATCTAGGTTAACATTGATTATCGCCTTAAATTATTTTAAAAAAAGCTTTGCCAGTAAAATCTTACTTTTATTGTCGAAGGGATTGGTCTACTGATAGGCTAAATCAAAGCCCTTTTAAGATTACCAGAAGAAGAAGAAGAAGGTTGTCGCACTTGCAATTCATATTGCCATATCACATCGCATTACCTCATCAATAATAGTTTGACTTTATCTCTGCAGGTGGCTGGGATGTGCATGCATTATTATTTGAAGTTGTGCTTAGCCTCGCTGCCAATACTCTGTATATTAACAAAACGACTGAATGAAACCAGTAGTCAAGTGTTTATAAGCGCATCAGAAGCGCCAATTTACGTCTAGTGACTTACCCATCCTCGAATACAAAAATATCACCTCCGCTCAGTCTAGTAATATATGTGCAAGCTACACTGTATATATAGTGCCCTCTACGAATAATATTTCTTGGCGATTTATAAAAACTCTTTAGTTTTGATGCATGTATATCAGGTAATGATAACAGCGTAGGACCTGATCAAGAATGATTTATACTTTAGCCCCATGAACTTTCCCTGAATTTTCTCATTTCTTCTTACCCCTCACAGTTACCCTCCCTGTCTCTTTCGCCCTTCCTCTTCCCCCTCGCCCCCCCCCCCACTCCTCACGCAACCCCTCCTCTTCTCTTCCAAGCATGCACCATCCTACCATGTTGAATAGCGCATCTTCATAATATTAAAGTGCATTGTCAATATCCACATAATTTGTCTTTGACTTAAGAGCCTTGACAGATATTCTTGGCAAATTTCGACATCTACAGCGCATCTTTCCCGTATACCCCCCCCCCCCCCCTTCGCCCTTCAATATCTGTACGTTCTGCACCATGTTAGTACGCTTCGCTCTCAATTTCTTTAACATGTTTACCGTATCTTGCAGTAAGTGTATTGTAAAGATCCACGGACTTTGTTCCATCCACCCCTCCACCGCATCCACCTAACAGCCCCCCCCCCCCCCACCCCGGGCCCTCCACACCGTCACCCCCTCTCCCCTATTGCATGAACATTTTCTGGCACCTCTCTATCTCAGTATCTGCAGCACATCTTTCCAGTAAGTGCCTTGTCAAGATCCATAGACTTTGGCTTGCTTTTAATGGATCAACGGAAAAATTTACGAGTTAGCAGCCATCAGCATAACTACGGTGCTCAGTGATGGGCGAATGCTAGTCCTGGGTGATAAATCTCGTATTAAGTACACTCTGGGGGTAGAATGAACACGAAATAAGCGTTTTTCCACCCTTGGTATGTTACTCTTTTGCATGTGGTTCATTCGTAGGGATATGAATTAGTCTCAACCGCATCCCACATCCGGACGTTCTAAAGTGTAGAGTGTCCAGCCTATCATGAGAAAACGTGCGTTTCAAATATACATCTTTGTGAATCTAGCTTTACCATTTGTTTGGACATTTATCTATATGATACGGACTGGGGCTCCCTTATCTCGCTGAAGGTGAAACTGAGGTCAAAGGTCGAGGCCGTATTTCACCACTATAGTCAGAATCTAAAGAAGATGTGAAGAAAGTCTGGTGAAAGCAGCAATGAGGGTTCCCTGCTAGTTAACGACCGTCGTTTTCTCACATTCTGTGGTTATTTCCCCCTTTTCATTCTAAAGGTTCTGTTTCGAAGAATTGTCTTTATCCTTATACTCGGGTTAATGTTTTAGTTTATCTACTGGTCTAATTAAAATAATAATGCTATATGTATCTTGCTGCCCTGCCTCTTCTTACGACTCTCTCTCTCTCTTTCTCTCTCCCTGTCTCTCTCTCTCTCTCTCTCTCTCTCTCTCTCAATATATATATATATATATATATATATATATGCCCCCCCCCCCTCTCTCTCTCTCTCTCTCTCTCTCTTCTAATAACTCTGACAGGTATACGTAATGTATATCTATAATGGAAAATCCTTCGTACACGAATGTTCAAGAGTACTTAATGTGATCTTCCACGATTCTCCTAGAACAGCAACTCAATTGGCTTCCTTATCATTTCATAGCTCTTTTGTCTCTTTTCTTAATATCATAGGGCTTCGTTCGCCTCCGGCCCCAATAGCTAATTATATATTTTTTAAACCGCGAAGATTGGTTTACGCAGAAATGTTCTGTTTTGGATCGGGGCAAAGTGCAGATCAAACATTTTGAAATTGGAGTTATCAATGATTAATTTGAACCATTAGTTGATCTTTGGTCTTACATCTGCAGTCGTGCATCCCATACTCCTCCCACACCCACACACGCACATACGCACACGTTCGTGCATGCATGCACACTCACATAATACTTCAGATTATTGCATTTTCTACACTCAATCTTTTTTCTTCTCTTTAGCATTTTGACAGAATGTAATGCGATACAGAAGATGTACATGAATTTTAAAATTTACATGAAAAGAGATTTTAGTTCCTTTGTTTGTCACACTCCATGTGGAAAACTTGAAGAGAAAGGCTTGTCGATATCTTTCAAATCCATGTAAAATTGAAGAAAACAAAGCCATAACTTGGTCCATAGCCATGTTTCTTTTCTCTAATTTCGAATTCATTATGGAACACTTTCTCTTTTTAGTCTTGTGACTTTTAAGATAAATTATGAATTCAAAGAAGAAAATACCTGAATGTCACGATGTCTTCTTGTCCCTACATTCAAATCCAATCATTAAAAAACCATCCCCCAAAATGGCTACTGAATATGATGCACATGATCTGTGTTAGTGATGGGACGGGTTGCGTATCCAGCATTGTTGGACGCCAGTGCAGCTTCTACGTGAAGGGCCATGAAAACCCAGTAAAACTTGCTATGGGGGTACAAGAAAGGGGCTGCCAAGATACATTTACTGAACCCCTGTCTTGGAAGGATGCCGCCCCTCTATTTAAACATTTTCTGCAAACGCAACTGGGGTTGTGCACAGCTAGGTATGGGGTGAGAGATGGAATTATACTTCAAAACAATTATTTATAATTAACAGAACTTTTGGAATACCTGCCTGAATTTCACTTTGACATTATCCAAGGGCGAAGCATTTTTGCTTTAAAAAAAATTAACGAGTTTTGTAGAATCAGCCAGTGCTCACTCAAGCGTTAAATAATGTCAATACTTTTAGTGCCATCTCATTTGATATGCCCTATCCCATTAACGAATAAGAAAAATCATGCCGATATAGTAAAATTTAAAAAAATAGAATATTTTCAATGTATGCCTTTTTTGAATAAGCACTTTATATTTAGTTTTATTATCTTTATTTTTTATTATTATCTTTATTTTTTAATTCATGTATGTAGCTGTCTGTCGGTCTCTCTCTCTCTCTCTCTCTCTTGGACCGTGCGTCAATAAGCCTCACATTTGTCTTGTTCTCTCTCTCTATCTCTCTCTCGCTCTATCTTTCTCTCTCTATCTCCCTTGATCTCGAAAATCTGCGGTTATGTGCATGTTTTAAGCGACGGCGCGGCTTGCCGCTCACTGGCCAAACGACGGCGGCCCTGCTAACTATAGACACAATCCGCATCGCTGCGGTAGAAGAGAATATACAAAAGAAGTCAAAGAATTTGATCCGATGTCGCTGAACCTACGTTGCCATGGCAACTCGAGGAGGGCAAAAATGGCGCCGGATGAATTGGCGAAGATGCAGAGTTTTTGGACGGCGTGCTCAGTCAGGGCAGACATTATCTCTGTTGCTGCGCTTCTTTCCACGTTTACCTTTTGCGGTCATGTCTTGTTCTTCATCTTTTTTCTTGAGTTTTAATTTGATCAAGCTTTGCAAACGGTTTTGCAAACACAATATCATTTTTCAAGTCTTCAGAGTCAGTGTCGAGTATTTTCGATATCTAGTGCATAAAAGTCAACTTAGTCTGTTCCTCGTCCCCCCCCCCCATCTTTATCTTTCTCCCTCTCTCTCTCCTTCTCTCTCTCTCTCTTTCCCTCTTTATATATATATACATATATATATATCTTTCTTTCTATCATGTTCTCCCTTTTTTTCCCTTGTATTTGTCTCAGTAATATTTTAATTTTGTCATTGATCGATTTCAATCTGTTTCAACTTTCAACTTTATTATTTTTCTCTTCAAGAAGAATCATATGAATTCTCTTCCTCTTTAGTTTAAAACTTAAGACAAAATCATTCAGTTACCCTCTTTGTTACTCCACAAAATAAATCCACAAATAAGTAATATTTTTTTTTGTTGGTTAAGTTCGTGCTTACTCTTAATATTTTACCCTATCAAAAAATCATGCTCCCAAGGTTATTCCATTGGTCAGTAACTCTCACCCCTTCCCCTTTCCTCCCCACCCCTCTTTCTCTCTCTTTTCCTCTCTTTCTTTGCGGCTTCTCCAAGCTTTCTTCATCTTCGTTCTCCATCTCACAATTTTCTTTTCTACAATCCACACTGCCATCGAAATCTCCGAAAATTCGATGAATTATGCAAACAGTTTTGGCTTCTCATGACGCTGCATTGAAAAACCACTAGCTAGCAGGAGTCTTTAACCCAAACCCGACAACATTTTCATTGGACATTTTCACGATCAGACACGCGCGCGCCGTAATCCAATCCGCGCTTCGCTGACAGCACGGGGTAGATGGTGTTTGTATACGCGAATGTAAATTGTTAAGATCTGCCGCATCATATATCGAGCAAGATGAATTATTATTTCTAGGGTAGCTACAAAGCACGATTTCTTTCTCCTATTCTTTCTCTCTCTCTCTCTCTCTCTCTCTCTCTCTCTGTGTCTCTTTCTATCTCTGTCTCTCCTCTCTTTCATCGTATTTTATTTTCTCTGTGCGCTAATTTTATTTTTCTTTCCCCGTACCCGCTGTTTATTTATGGTATATTAAACTTTATCAGAATGTTAGTGTGTTGCTTGCCTGCTATTACTTGTTTGTCCTCCCTTCATTTCTTTTTCCCCCTCTTTCTCTCTCCCTCTCTATCTCTCTCTCTCTCTGTCTCTCTCCCTGTTTCTCTTTCTGTCTCTGGATGTGTCTTAAGGTTTATTTGGGGGGACATGCTTGCTCTAATTCGTTGATATTTTCCATACTGTAATACCTACTTCATACTTTTCATTAAATTTTTATCCTACTTCTTTCTTCCATTCTATTTTTTTTTTAATTTCAGCTGTTTATCGAAATATATATTCCTTTATTAACCACAATTACCTCTTAATTTTAATTAAGATCAGTCATGAATTATCGCTATTAATATAGTGCGTAATGATATCTATGATTTTCTGTATTTGTTTGTTCTATTTGAATTGTTCTTTTATTTTCTTTATTTGTGAATGCCCTCAATTAGGACCATGATGAAAAACAGCTTTGTTGATCATGTTTTTTTATCCAGACCTGTAAAAATATGTTTCAATAAATAAATAAAATAAATATATAGGCCTAGGTGTGTTTGTGCATGTAAATATATAAATATAGATATAAGCAGAATTTTGAAAATAGTAAGATTTTCGATGTTTATCACCGTCTATTTTTTATCTAATCATCCATCATTAAATACACGTATCGTAGGTATATCCCTTTATTAAGAACTAAGAGAAAGGATATTTCCATTTATTTTATTATGCATTACCCTTGTATAATTTATCAGATTTGCCCAAACTTTGCAAAGATCTGTTTCTCTCAATATTTGTCGTAGTCTTTTTCACCATTTAAAATTAATACATAAGGGCCAATGAGACAGATGTCCGCAATGAAATATGTGTAAAATATATACATATACATAATAATTCTTCAATTATTCAACACGAGTAAATTTGTTGAAATCAAGGAGAAATATAGTGTATAGAATGATCTGTAATTTTATCATCATATCATTTATCATAGACACTGCAAAAACCAGATGCCTTATCGAAGGAGTTGACATTAAAATATGAAATATGGAAAGATAAGTATGTAAATAATTATAGAAAAAAGTGGCTCTTGGTTATAGTTTAAAGTATTCCATCCACATTTTATTTTCTTTCTTTTAATGAAATTCATAAATTATATTTTTCTTACTGTTTAAAACATACACAAATTCTGTTTCAACTACAGACAAGCTATCATAGGAAACTTTTCTGGAAATAGGTTAAGAACTGTAAGTATTTATGTTTCTTAAATTACCTAATATTCATTATATAACATAAAAGTATCTATTTTGTATATACCTTTTTTATGCATACAATGCATTGTATAATGGAAGATGTTTGTTTTGAAATGAAATGTGATGTTATGTCTAATTTGATTGTAAATTTATCATGTAATTCAGCCGAGGCTGCGATATGATAATAAAAGAAACTGAACTTAACTGAATTATGGATTTATAAGATGCAGATTTGACAACCCCCCCCCCCCCCCCCCCACCTAACCAGAAAAACAAATCTGATAATAAATTTTTAGGGGATTTATATATATTTTGGCTCAGATGCAACAAATGATTATGTCTGCCTTGTGCCACAATTGATTTTTCACGGTATCTTTCGATCATATTACAGCGAGTTCTGCTCTGGGAAACAAGCAACAAATGTCTTTTCAGAACAACCTCCTAAAAAAAGATAAGATATCTTCAATATCGCACTAGACGGCTATGTCGGGGGAGATATATTACTCCGGTAATATATTGTGCACTAATTATGATAAGATAGGGATATTATGCCCCAATCCCACGTATACATCACACCAATAACAACGACGACAAACATCAGCTTTCAACAAAATGGGCTTGGTTTTCCGACAGAAATGTTTATGTGACCTTACTAAGAATGCTTCTTTCAGTTATTTTATTGAGTGATTTTTAACCTGTGATGGTATATTTATTTTGAAATTAGAATACTTTGGGCTTCAGTAGAGTACTGTTGATTTTTTTTACGAAGCCAATATATTTCTCGATTTGTTGTTGTTTTTGTTTGTTTATATATTTCTCTCACAAGATTCAACAGCTGTTGGCATGAAAGTACTTGCTAAGATTACTTTTAGAGTCCATAGAGAAGTCAATTGCTTATGTGTTCGTTATATATTTCTCTCACAAGATTCAACAGCTGTTGACATGAAAGTACTTGCTAAGATTACTTTTAGAGTCCATAGAGAAGTCAATTGCTTATGTGTTTGCTTATATATTTCTCTCACAAGATTCAACAGCTGTTGGCATAAAAGTACTTGCTAAGATCACTTTTAGAGTCCACAGAGAAGTCAATTGCTTATGAGTTTGTTTTTTATATTTCTCTCACAAGATTCAACAGCTGTTGGCATGAAAGTACTTGCTAAGATTACTTTTAGATTCCATAGAGAAGTCAATTGCTTTTGTGTTTGTTTATATATTTCTCTCACAAGATTCAACAGCTATTGGCATGAAAGTACTTGCTAAGATTATTTTTAGAGTCCATAGAAAAATCAAATGCTTTATTGATGTGTTCCTAAATTGAGAACGGAAAATAAGTAATGCAAATTCTCAAGCAATAAGATTATCATGGGGTTAGGTCGACAAGGTGCAGTATACTTTCGGCATGCGTTTTTTAATACAACTTTTGTTCACAGTTGTTGTAATTGTATGTATCATCAAGTATGCCTTCTCAATTTACTTTGGAGTGTTACCTTAATATCTCGTGAATATGGATCACATTACATAATAATGTTAGACAAAAAGGTTGTGTGAGGCAGAATAGACGATTGAGAAGAGGCGCCGTGGTTAAAGCTAAACTTTAGTACTGGTAATGCGATTGCATTGTGAAAGAAAAGCTGTGGAAAGGATCAGAAACAGTTGATCATGTACCATGTAAGTATTGGTGTGCACTGCAAGGTTCTAGAGTCATCAAAATCATAATAAATTTGACCGAGTCTTGGTAAAGTAACACGCACTGTACACAGAAACCTATATATTCGACAACACGCATGTTGTCGGGGCTGGTACTACCTTGATTTCCTTGTTTTTCTATGCTCATTACTCAGCCAGTATACATTTTCTTCCAAAATTGTTTGGCACATGACATTTATTTGTAATCTTGAACATTCGGTGTAAGTTTCGTTTGATTCTGTGAGAATTCATTTTCTTTTTTTTACCAGAACTCAAGTTTATCTTTAACATTTGACTACTATGTCTTTACAGAGTTACTTGGGGTTTATGAATTAATATCACACGCGCATACTATGTCCCGTTGTTTAGATTTCAGGAACGTCGGAACGTAAGGGGGTCGAGTTAGGGTGTCTACATATAGGTGGTAGGAGCATTGGGGGTATGTGAGCATGAACATAGGTGTGTCGGAACATGGCGTTTCAGAAGATAGTGGTATCGGGGCATAGAGTTCCGAAACCCATGAGAGTCAGAATAAATAGGTGTCGGAATATAGAGGTGTCGATCGTAGTTTCACAAGATAAAGGTAACGGTATCGGAATATAATGGTATATAAAGATATCGGAATATATTGGTGCCGAAAGATAGAAGAGCCGGAATGCATGGGTGTCGGACAATTGCCCTATGCGTTTCGGAACATAGTGGTAACGGAACGTAGGGTGCCGAAACATAGGAGAGTCAGAATAAATGGGTATCGGAATATAAAAGTGTCGATCGTGGTGTCACAAGATAAAGGTATCGGAATATAATGGTGCCGAAAGACAGGAGAGCCGGAATGCATGGATGTCGGACAATAGGGATGTCGGGGAAAAGGGTGTCGGAACATGGGATATCAGAACATAGGAGTGCCTAATCATATGGTACAGTAAAAAGAATTAATAGGTGTCAAAACATAGGGCATTGTAGGGTATAAGTGTTGGAACATAGGGCGATATAAGATATTAGTGTTGGAACATAGAGCGATATAAGGCTGAGATGTCCGAATAGAGAGTCGTTTTAAGGAAATATTTTCATAACTGAGGGCGTTGTAGGGTACAGGTTTTCGAGCGAAGGCCTTTGTAAGGTATAGCTGTCGGACCATAGGGCATGTAGGGTAAAGGTGTGTGAACTTACGGCGCTTTAAGATATAGGTGATGGAACGTACGGCGCTGTAAGATATAGGTGATGGAACGTACGGCGCTGTAAGGTATAGGTGCTGTAACACATGGTGTTGTAAGGTATGGGTGCTGGAACATTATGGTGTTGTAAGGTATAGGTGCTGGAACATATGGTGTTGTAAGATATACGTGCTGGAACATATGGTGTTGTAAGGTATAGGTGATGGAACATATGGTGTTGTAATGCTACGTTTACACTATGTTCCCGGCGGCCACGGCAGCCCCGTTTGCCCGAAACGTAGTACGCCGTGAGATTTAGACCAATTTTATCTCTGGATTCAAGTTTTGTTACGTCTTGCCAAGTTTTCTCACGGTCTACCACGGTATCCGTGACGGGCCGTGGGGGGAAGGGGAAGCTGAGTCCCGGAGGCTCCAAGGCGCACTACGGTTCGGCCCGCGTTCTACCACGGATGCCAGAACGTTCCCTCCCGGCCCGTCACGTTCTGATGGGGTCCCTCACGTTTCCCACGTTCTGATCAAGGTCTGACACGTTTTTCACGTTCTGTCAAGGCTTTGTACGGATGAAACGTGGACGCAGGGCAGCTTTGGAGCACGTTTGTGCCGGCGGTATAAAAAGAAGGTCTCCCAAGCAATAGCAATCATGGTATTCTGAGACCTCGCGTTGTGTCAGACCGTAGTAGAACGCAACGCGCCGTAGCGTGCCGGGCGCTTAAACCGTCCCACTACGGACCACCCCCAAGTTTTGTTACGGCCTATTACGGACTGTCACGTTTTGTTACGTTCACCCCGGTTTATTACGGCCTACTAGGTTTCTCATCCGCACCGTGACTGCCGTGGCAAATTTTTTGACAGTTTAAAAATCTGACACGGTATCCACGGCAATCACGGCCTGTCACGTTTGCCCATACGGTCCCCCGCGTTGTGTCACGTCAATCCCGTTTCGTCCACGGTGGCCTGAAACGTGGTTGCCGTGGCCGCCGGGAACATAGTGTAAACGTAGCATTAGGTATAGGTGATGGAACGTACGGCGCTGTAAGGTATAGGTGCTGTAACACATGGTGTTGTAAGGTATAGGTGATGGAACGTACGGCGCTGTAAGGTATAGGTGCTGTAACACATGGTGTTGTAAGGTATAGGTGCTGGAACATATGGTGTTGTAAGATATACGTGCTGGAACATATGGTGTTGTAAGGTATAGATGATGTAACGTACGGCGCTGTAAGATATAGGTGATGGAACTTACGGCGCTGTAAGGTATAGGTGCTGGAACATATGGTGTTGTAAGATATACGTGCTGGAACATATGGTGTTGTAAGGTATAGGTGATGGAACATATGGGCCCGAATTCACAACAGTGGTACAAAGAGGGATTGTACCATGGGTGTGGTACAAAACCCCCCTCGGAGGTTTAAACCTCTGATTTTGGTATTCACAAAGCAAGTTTAAACCCCCGGGGGGTTTAACTACGTCATAATTTGGTCTAGATTTTGTACTACCCTTAGGTGTGGTACAATCAGTGGTACAATCCCCCGCGCGTGCGCAAACACCACCTCGTCTGCTCTTCTTGAAATTGGCGCTGAAATTGTTGAACAAAAATCACAGACGACATTATTGAAATTTTATGTCAATCATATCGTGTGCGGCAGAATTGAAAACACGAATCGTAAGTAAATCGATGTATTTCCGTCGGTAACATTCATTTACTAGTTATCAAATGTGTTTGTTCAATTTATTTCTCGTTCATTTGATGAATATATAAATTCCACTCGTAATCAGACCTGCCACTGTTGTTTTCCACTTGGGTTTTATCGCAAGAGTTGTTTTTATACAGTCCCATTTGTTCATTTTTGTGTTGGCTGAGCCGTTATTTTCGGCCGGCCCAGTGCAGCGCCGCGCCCGACACATGACATAAGCTGCCTGCGCTGCATTACTAGGCTATCCTGGCGCTGGCTGTGTATAATTAAAACCTGTTTTATTATTGATTCTCAACATTTCAAACACAACTGTACAAAACTAAACTGATTTCACTCAAAATCGGTACTTTAGTGACAATTGAATGCACCTAAATAGTAGTAAAATACAAGTTTTTCAACTCAACAAAAAATGTTAGAAAGAATAGAAAAATTATAATCGTGAGTCTACGACTAGGGTCTAGATCTCATGATCTAGCCTAGATCTAACTTAGGTCTAGACCACTGTCAAACTTAGAAAATCTACTTACAAGTTACAGCCGGTCGCATCGGCATGATTGTGTGCATTTTGACAGGGCTGTCAACTTTGGGGAACTGCTTCGAGGGAGATCATTCATGCAATTTTTTGGGGGCTTAACAAAATTTAAAACAGGGAAGGGGGGGGGGGGGGTGTTGAGTAAGAAAAATCAAAGTGCTCACTACCCCCCCCCCCCCCCCCCCCATATGATACGAGTAGGCCTACGCTGGTTCATTTTACACGTTTGGTGTGGTGGCGGGAGTTTCCCGCTACAACTTACGACTGGTGCCGGTGGCCGTGGGACAGCAGGACCCTATGGCTATGCTTTCATTTGCTGGTGTGCGCCCACTCAGGCGGGGGGCCTATCTAGTGACTAGATAGATAGTAGACCTAGGTAATCTCGTCCTCGACCTCCCACTTGTTTCTTCTTCCTTATTCGGAGATCACTCACGATTCCCGGATTTTAACTCTCGTAATCGTATTCTATGAATCAAGTTCGCGTAGCCGTAGATCTAGTCTAGTGCCCGGGGTCTAGTCTACCAGACTAGATCTAGCATTTGATCAACGCGAAAGTGATTCATAGAATATGAGAGTTAAAATCTGGGAATACCGAGTGATCTATGATAGTATGAATAATGGAGTAGCCTAGGTCTAGACTAGTCTAGTAGTAGGCCCCAGACTAGACCTAGAAAATCTAGTACTAGACTATAGGTCTAGATCCTCTAGACCCTAGATCTAGAAATGAAGACCTGGAAATTGGAATAGTCTAACAGTTAGACTCTGTCTCTACTCTAGTCATGTGTAGAATCTATTCTATTTCTAGATCTAGACTCTATTCTAGTCTCTACTCACATATCTAGGTCTAGACTAGATCTAGTCTAGATCTAAGTTAGACCCTACTTCCTAGTAATAATCATTGCTTAATCAGTGCTGCATGGTATGGAAAGAAATGTCGACTTCAAATTATCAGGAGTGGTGGAAGGGGGGGGGGTGGAACTTACTGGAAGCCAATAAGGCAATAGTACCCCGCTCTAGACTAGAATACCGGCTTGATCTAGAGTAGTGACCTAGTTAGGGCTACCGTAATTGAATTGTTTTTCCTATGCAGAGCTCCCTGGAGTTAGGCGGCAGGGTGAGTCGTCTGGCAAGGTTGCGATTTTGTTTTTCTTGAACAGTAGACTAGATCTAGACTAGATCTAGTCTAGATCTAGAGAGTAGAGTCTAGAATCTATACGATCTATAGACTTTGGTTAGTTAATTTGCTTGTGTTTTAGTTTTACTTCAATGGTAATGTATGAAATAAATGCATTTTTTTAAATATAGATGTTGCCTTTAATTCAGACTCCTAACAATTTCATTTCATTATTGTTCCACAGACAGTAAACAACTGCTGAACAAGAAAGAAACATGGCCTATCTCCATCACCTTCCCTGCATCCAGAGAGTGAGAGAGGTAGGATTAAATTGTTTTTTTCTTCTTCTATTGAATCGTCAATAACTTGTTCAATTTAAATGTTTAAAATTAAGAATAAATTAAGGCCGGGTAGGCCTACGTCTATCTAAATTGATAAATCTAGTGATTTTTAGGTTTTAAGAGACACAAGGACTGTCCATGAATGTTGTTACGCATAGGTCTACCACCAAGTACCAGTACCCATTAGGCCTAGATCTAGATCTAGAGTCTACTTCCTTTTTCTTTGCAAATACCTATTTGAGTAAGACTTTAAAAAAAAAAAATAATAGATCTAATAATAATTTAGGGGTCTACATCTTGCTAATGAAATTTGAACTTTCATATTCTACAAATCAAGTTTGAGTAGTATGAAGACCTGGAATAGACATGTGTAGAATCTACATGATGGCATTGCTGAGATTGTTGACGGAATATCTTTCATGATTCACTGTTTTGCCATGGTTTAAAAAGAAATGTTGACTTCAAATGATCTAGAGTGAGGGGGGGGGGGGGGGGGGGTTGGAAGCCAATACCCAGCTCTAAGTTACTCACTGGTCTAAGAACTCCCAAAATACCCTGACCTACTGGTAGTTAGTGCCAATTGGGAAATCAATCCTACGGTACGGAAGAGTAGGAAAGATAGCTACATGTATATAATGAAAATCATTATTTAGACATGCACTTTTTTATTGAATATTTCAACTCGTCTCATCAAACTATAGGTCTATCTATCTTTTCCATATAGATACTTGAGCCGAGACCTCAGTGAGGTCCGAGAGACGTACAAATCCATTTGAATTGTACGCGGATGAAGCGTTTCAAGTGCGTAACGTAACGTTTCTCAATGGAGACGGTAATCTACCTCATCAACGTGCTTGAAGAGGAACATGGAGAGGAATGATCCACTACCTGTTTATCTCCAGGTTTTGACGGCTCTTTGTTTCTATGCCGTTGGTGAGTTTTTTTTTTGTTTTCTTAAACTAAATTTGTGTATAAATGTACACTGTTTTTATAGGGTTCGTACAGGTCATTGAAAATTGAACAGCAGCCTGAACTTGACTTTAAAAAATATACATTTTTAATTATTAAAAAAAAAAATCAATTAACAATAATGATAAGAGAATGATGATAATAAAATAATGTACAAAGGAACATTGAAATGAAAAAAGACTACCGGTATAATAAAAGTATTTGTTATTCAATTATGCCAAAATGATATTCAGCCATTACTAACTTCATTACATTCTTGTTCCTTGTTTTGACTTCCACAGAAGGTGGCAAAAGATGTGTATGTGCTGAATGATGCTGCTGACATTGCTATGGGAGGGTGGCAGTGTGCAGATGGCACTGTACATTGAAAGGTAAGATTTAGTTTGCTTTCACTATCAACTTTTTAATCATTATTCTTGCTTATGCTTGTTTTTATATCTCAATATTATGGTTCAGTTACTTTTCTGACAAAATGTCCCATAAATGTTTTTAATTCATTGCATTGATGTTACTGTCCCGTTGCCTTGCTCAATCTATAGCTTTCTCCCTCTCTTTATGTTATTGTTTCTCTTTCTTGCTCACTTGTTCAGCAATACATCCCTGTGGCTGTCACAGAAAATTAAATGACAGCAATTTATGCTTAAGGTACTGTTATATAATTATTTATGCCTCTTCATCGGGTATAATGTGAGGTGTAATAATGGAGCAATTCAACAAATAATTTTTCAAAGTGATATCTTTCAGCGAGGTCTTAGACTTCAGGATATATTGATGGAGGAAAAAAGGAAGTTAATTAAATACATTTGTTCTTCCTTTTAGTTACATGGATTCCAAGAAAGAAGGTGAAGATAGAAATCAGATGCATCTCCTGCCCATTGGCAAGTTAATGACAGCCCTTATAGGTGAAGAACGTGGAGAAGAAACTGGATGGTTTTCTCATGAATTCCAAGAGATTCTGGATGTTTTCAGAAATAAAAATACCTTTAAGCCTTAATGTGCTACTGATGAACTGACAGAATGTCATTTGTCATTTTACTGCACCTCTTTTCCTCTCCCCCTCTTTTTGGGTGTGGGAATGCCAACAATTTATTATTAAACTGCCGTACCTTAACAAATCGCTTAATTATACACTTCAAGTAAAATTTCATTCAGAAAACTTGACCCTTGTAATGCTATTCAGGAAGTTCATTTAGTTTTCATAGATCATTGTTTCCTTTACGTTTATCTGATGTCTGGAAATCGGCGTTTGTAAAAGTAAAATAAATGATAAAGTCTAATCCTTATTTGTGCATGATGTACTTTACTTGTCTATTTCAACTGACTCTAATTACACCCAAGTTTTACATGACATGAATCAAAACAAAAACGGGAGGGGGTGTCAGGCCCATGCTTCTCATGGATCTGCCACTGATTGATATGAGCCTTGTAATCAAAGTGCATAAATAGGGTGGCAGTTTTAAAAATCATTCAATATGACTGATCCCATTGTAATACCATTTGATTTATTTTACTGTGAATGAGAAAAATATATATTGTTTTATATCTATATAGCAAAGTGACATAAATTTGAATTGAATAGAGATCTTTTGCAAATATCAAAGAGCTGATGCATGTAATGTTTATTGACTGTCTCTTTATATTTGGTATGCTGATAAAAAACTTGAGAAAGAATGGATATTTTGACAATCCTGTTTGATGTAAAAGAAGACAGAGAATGAGCGTGAGAGAAACAAAATAAAGGAGTGAATGAGAGAGAGAAGGGGGGTGGGATACAATAACGAGAAATTGACATACAAATGTACATACAGGAAAGCAGAGGTTGAGGAAAAGGAGTCCGAGTGTGTACTCGTAACGTTTTAAATTTAGAGAGAGTGAGAGGAAGAAAGAAAAAGTATTGGGATAATCGTCGACCCCCCCCCCCCCCCCCTCGAAAAAAATAGCCCCCTGAAATCCCCCACGGACAATTACCTCTGTGGAAGCCAACATGGAATATTACCCCCACCCTTTAAAAAAAAAAAAATGTTTTGTTGTTGTTGATTCTTCTTTTTTTTTTTGGGGGGGGGGAAGATTGTCCTAGAACCAAAAGAAAAATATGAGGAGAGAAAAAAATAGGGTAGGCAAAATGGCCAATTTTTTTTCTTCCAAGTATACATGTGTGGCCTGCTTTTTCCTTAAGTTCCCTTTTATTTATTACAAATGCACTTTCCCTTTATGTGATTTGTCCTGTTTTAACTTTGTTTTTAAGTTCCTCTTGTTATTAAGAGTGCCCCTTTTTAGAAATTTGTTATGTGCCCCCTTTTCTATATTTTTCTTACCTTATGTGCTTACATTTATGGGCCATTATTCCATTCATATACTCTCTCTCATCACAACACTTTGCTTGCCGCCCCCTTCAAAGTGATTTTATTCCTTCATGAATGCCCGCCCCCCCCCCCCCTTCCCCCACGAAAAATAAAGTAAAAAAAAAAAAAAAAATACTCACCATCAAACAAACACCATCGTTGAATCACATCATTGCCCTTTATCATCATTTTATAATTACTACCATGAGCTAGCTTACAATCTCATCCATTCATTTGTTTTGCTCGCCCCCCCCCCCCATTAATTTTTTTTTTTCTTCAATTAAATTCTTTATTCTTGTTAAAAGACAAACTATACTGTACAAACAAAATATATTTAACACAGATTTTAATGTCTAATCAATACGATTATGGTTTAATGAATGAAATCTACATTTTGTAAATGATGAGCATAGCAAAAACCTTCAAGGGATACAATAACAATACTTGAAATTACACAAATGAAAGTACTTCTATTAAATTATCAACCATTTGTTAAAACTTTTGCAGCTTGATATCTGCCACTGTCTTTTCGAGGTACTTTTATGGAGATTAAAAGAGTAATACTTGGCACAAGGATTGCTGTTACTCAGATGGTTGTTAATCTAAAAGGTAATATACATTGTCATGTAAGGTCATGCTGTCTGTGAGAATGTGATTTTTTTTTAATACAATAATTTGTCTATATGAAAGTAACCATCAATTATCTTCTATCAGCTTTGACAAAAAAGTATTTAAGGACAACATAAGTCAAAGTTCATATATTTCCTGCAGGAAAAAAAAAATCTGTTTTCACTGCAATCAGAATGAAATGTTGTTTCTTTTGTAATTGTTATTGTGTAATTGCTACATAGCACTTTAAGCATCAACATGTAATTATCGATACATAGTCATGCAAGAAGTGCCTCCAGGAAGAGTTCCATATAGGTCATCAAATTGGTTTACTGCTCAAATCATCTTTGAAATTTCCAATTTGATATTTTAAGAATTATTGCCTTGAACAGATTTATCTATGTAATGTGAGTTTGGTATTAACCTCCATGACAGAATCATAATTTGTAAGATTTAAAATGAAATTTCTAGAAAGGGCAGGCCTAAATTACAGAGCTATGGATTATGACTTTGGTTTGATCCTCTAACTGTAACTAGTTCTTTTCTTTTTTCTGCAAGATTCTAAGATTCTGTTTAAAATACAGGAAATCTTGGAAATATCATTGACAATTTTACTTCCTTTACAATATTTTATGTAAACATTTTATCAAACCAAATATCTCATACTCGATGGCAACATTTTAGAACCTTAACTAGAGCATTTTCATTAGCTTCAGAGGAATCTTATATTAAAAGAAGTGGTGTTTGTAAAAGAAAGCAACCAGTCCATGATACCAAGATCTGTATCTCGTGATTATGGTCCCTCTTGCTTAAAGCTGGAAAAGGGAGCTTCTATCTGTTGGCCGGCTGATGTTCCATATGAAGCATCATGTTGCAGGTAATTCAGGGTCTGCAGTCTAGAATCAGAATTTAAAGTTATGTAATAAATGAATCAATTAATAATTGTGTAATTTTTTAATCTATCTAAAATTTTCGTATTTATGATGTTTTCAAATACTTTGATTGCAAAATAAATAAAGTAGAAGAATAAAAAGTATTCTTCAAAAGATTTGAGACAAAAGCAATTTTAGTTGCAAAAGATAAATAATTAATTTGTTTACTTTTGAAGAAATGAATTATTTCATAACCATTTTTGTACGTTTTATACAACAGACTAGGTGAGATGGATATTAGACTTCTTACAAGAATTATGAAAAATGCACTGACTTATGTTTTTATTTGTAATAACTGCTGTACGGGTATGACAACAATGGCAGGCACAGAACATACTGATAAGATAAGTTATGGAAATTACTGATGGGATAAATTATGGAAATTAATAATGCTTACCTTTTCAACTTGATCTTTGAGCTTTACGCCCAGACATTGAGCTCGAGTACATTCTGCATAATTATCCAAAACCTTTCCTTGAGGCTGAGGTAGGATGAGAAGTCCAAGACTGTAGTGTAGAGACATGGCAGGAAAGAACTTTCGAGTCTTCTACTAAAGGTCTATTCGGTAGATAGGACTGGAGGTCCACTCCATCTTTCAGTCCGACTCTGTCAAAAGAAAAAAGGAATTAAGAAAATATAATAATAGAGCTCAATAGTTTTAATACACGTGCCTATGGCTCAAGCACGGATCCAGGGGGGGGGGGGAAGAACATTTTTTTGGGGGGCCCTTGAAAATTTGCACCACCCCCCCCCCCCTTTGCGCCAGGGAGGGGGGGGGGGCATCTCCCCCAAAAGGTAAAATTTACATGTTTTTGCACATTTTTTTTCCAGGGTGGGGGGCCGGCCCCCCCCCCCCCCCCCCCCTAGATCCGCCACTGCTCCGGCTACTACTGATACAAATTATACATCTAGTCTAGAATCCAACTTGTTACTGTCAGGTACAGACTAGACCGAAAATTTCTTTCGTTCGTTAGCCTGTTATTTGGGAGCCGACCCTACCCATATTAAAAAAGGCTAACAAACAAGAGACAGAAATTTTCGGTCTAGGTACCGACTAGACCAAATTTTCCGTCTCTTTCGTTCGTTAGCCTACCCCAATAAGAGGCTAACGAACGAAAGAGACGGAAAATTCGGACTAGGTACCGACAAGACCTAACTCCTTAATTTAGATCTTACAAAATACTGTAGTCTAGACCTAAATTCTAGGTCCACATCTATGACTAGTCCTGCAGAATAGAGCTGCAGTAGGCTAGAGACTACTGAGTAGGTCTACATCTACCCTAGATCTATCAATTATGTAGACTAGACTCTGAATCTACCTCTACTATCTAGGTCAGATTTAAACAAGACAAGGGCCAAGGTAAAAGGAAGGGATACCACTATTACAACGACATACTGCATACCCGGCTACCGCCGCCCCGGCAAAATGCCAGAAATTGAAGTAGTCTAGACAGAGGTGATGATAACAAGATCATCTATTCTAGACCTAAGCCCAATTCCAAATCTACAACAAGCACAAGACCCGTGCAACGTGATAATTCCTAAGGCCGTGGTGGACCTATATTGTTATCAACTGCAAAAATAAACTAAATTAATGAATTTGTACCTGTCCTAACCGAATAGTAAACATCGGCAAAAAAAAAATAAGTTGGACCTAGATCTAACTTAGATCTACATGAATTTATATGGATGGGACTGAAATGAATGAACCGGTGCAATTCGTCCAACTTTAGCCCAGTTGAGGAGTGTGTAAATTGATATTTATCTAAAATATCGTTCGGTTAAACAAAATGTACTTCCATAAAAAATGAGAGGGACATTTTTCTTCTTCCAAGATAACATATTTTTTTATCAACAGAATTAATATTTTCAAAGAAAAACGTAATTTACTTACCTTTCAAACCTCTCTTGGCAGTCTTGCCCTTTTTGTAGACAGACGTTCAGCGATGCCATTTATTTTGTGATCGTATTACCCCCAAATTGACTAGCATTGATTGTATGTAGAGCCCTACAAATCTCATTTAGCTTAAAATCGATTCGATGAAACACTTCACAATTATCGGTTTTAAGCTAAAAGCTGATTCGGCCTTAAAATAGATTTTTAGTATCGTAATTTTAGTTGATGAAACACCCGCCCCAGGCCTCCATTTTGGATGTAGCAGACAGTATCTGATCTACTGAGCATGCGCAGTAGAAAGAAACCGCGGTTTAACCACGGTTTCTTTTGTACAACGGATTGTACCATAGTACAATTGGATTGTACCATGGTACAAATGAAACCATCGTTGGTGAATCAGAGAGAGGTTTAAACCCCCCGGGGGTTTAAACCATGGTTTCAAAAACCTAGGAGGGGGTTTAAACCCCCGGGGGGTTTTGTACCACTGTTGTGAATTCGGGCCATGGTGTTGTAAGGTATAGGTGATGGAACGTACGGCGCTGTAAGGTATAGGTGCTGTAACACATGGTGTTGTAAGATATACGTGCTGGAACATATGGTGTTGTAAGGTATAGATGATGTAACGTACGGCGCTGTAAGATATAGGTGATGGAACGTACGGCGCTGTAAGGTATAGGTGCTGTAACACATGGTGTTGTAAGATATACGTGCTGAAACATATGGTGTTGTAAGGTATAGATGATGTAACGTACGGCGCTGTAAGATATAGGTGATGGAACTTACGGCGCTGTAAGGTATAGGTGCTGTAACACATGGTGTTGTAAGGTATGGGTGCTGGAACATTATGGTGTTGTAAGGTATAGGTGCTGGAACATATGGTGTTGTAAGATATACGTGCTGGAACATATGGTGTTGTAAGGTATAGGTGATGGAACATATGGTGTTGTAAGGTATAGGTGATGGAACGTACGGCGCTGTAAGGTATAGGTGCTGTAACACATGGTGTTGTAAGGTATAGGTGATGGAACATGTGGTGTTGTAAGGTATAGGTGATGGAACGTACGGCGCTGTAAGGTATAGGTGCTGTAACACATGGTGTTGTAAGGTATAGGTGATGGAACGTACGGCGCTGTAAGGTATAGGTGCTGTAACACATGGTGTTGTAAGGTATAGGTGCTGTAACACATGGTGTTGTAAGGTATAGGTGCTGGAACATATGGTGTTGTAAGATATACGTGCTGGAACATATGGTGTTGTAAGGTATAGATGATGTAACGTACGGCGCTGTAAGGTATAGGTGCTGGCACATAATGGTGTTGTAGGCAATAGGTGCTGGAACGTACGGCGATGTTTTTACGATATAGGTACTGTAACATATGGTGTTGTAAGGTATATGTGTTGGAACAGTAGGCGTTGTAGGGTATATGTGTCGGAACATACGGCGCCGTAAGGTATAGGCGTTGGAACATAGGGCGATGTAAATTATAGGTTGTGGAATATATAGTGTTGAAGGTACTACTGGTGTTGGAACATAGGGCGATGTCAAGTATAGTTGGCAGATCATAGGACATTGTAATTTATAAGTGTGGGAACATAGGGCGTGGTGTTTAAGAACATAAGTGTGTGGACATAGGGCGTGGTGTTTAAGGGGTGGGTGTGGGAATAAAGAGGAGTTGTAAGATAGAAATATTAGGACAGTGGGTAACATAACATAGGGCTGTCGATCAGAACATGAACTGTCAGAACCTAGCGGTTTCACAAAATAGTTGTGGCATTCTTGCCATGCTTTTCACGTATGTCCTTTCTGTCCTAACCTACCCCTCCCCAGTCCCTTCTCCCTTCATTCTACTTTTCATGGGCTCTTCTGTACCCTTACGCCTCCCTTGATGCCACCCGACCTCTCCTTGCCATCTCGACTTCGGAGATTCCCTCGTTGCACCTGACTGTATGCTTTGCTCAATCAGTAATAAACACATGCGTGCAGCCAAGCCGAAATTATTTCTCCGCACTCGCCGTGACTTTCGGGTTTCACTCCCGTCTTCTTCTCGGGAAGGCCCCCCGAGTTAAACAAACCGTGAATAACCAAGATCGATTATTTTTAGCCAATACGGCGTGCATGCCACCAAGGTCAAATCGTTCCCTCCCTTCAATCACAGTCCCAGAGTAGCTGTGTCAAATAAATCAAATTCACGACCATCTTCAGATTCAACCAAACTGTTTATTAGCCAAACAAAGATTCCACAACACTCTTATGGAATTTGCACGTAGATGTGGGAGATGACGTTGGGCAATGATCGTGCTATTGCTTTCAGAGTGAAACTGTCTCGGAGTTATTTCAAATGGTTGAGCGTGTAGTGAATATGAACTATTTTTTAAAGTTTAGAGTCATAATATCTATAAACTGATTAAATCTTGTTGAAATTCACAGAAAAGAAAATCCAATGCACACCGATATGCGTACATGGGACTTCACGAACGTTGGGGATCAGAATTTGATGCAAAGTTGTGAACAAGTAACATTTGCAATACAACATCGCTTCAAGAGCACCTTAAATATTTATATACATTGCTGCTGCTTCTGTATTCTTTCACATTAGGAAACATATTTGTCCATGACAAATCGTTGGTTGATATTAACTTTTTATTTATGGTATATTTGCAATAAATCAAGGCTGAAACTTAGTTTCAAATAGTGTTTTAATTTCAAATACTTTATTCCAAAAAACATGTCATGTACGACTGAAATTCAAGTGACTATTCAAGTCTAGATATAAAACAGGATAAAACAAGATATATTTACCAGAAATCAACATTTTCTTTCTTTAGACATGTTAGATACATGTAGGTCATCAATTCGCCTGTTTGAATATATGTCTAGAGCTTGAATATCTGTGAGCAGAAATTGACCTCAAAGAAGGGACACAGTACTATATTTTTTTACTCATACTGGAATTAAAATGATACTTTTTCAAACAAATGATCGATTATAGTTTACTCTTCGGATTTCGAGCAATTTATGTACGATTGAGATGCGTCTAGTAAAAAAATAGGGATAAAAAAGTATGTTCAGCAGGAACGGTAAACTTCATCAAATAGGCCATCGATTTGCTCGTCGCACTTCCCTTTCCAGCATTATATCTATGAGCACAAATTGACCTCAAGATAAACATCACTGACTTACAGTGGCGTATCCAACCCTTCTTAAGGGAGAGGGGGACAAAATATCTCAACTGAACATTATACTTGTAGTCAGGAGAGTCCTGGGAGGCATTTCACAAAACTTGTCATCAGTGACAAATGACAGTTTTTGTTATAATCAACTGAAATTCTTACTTCTGATTGGTTATCAGCAGATTTGTCACTGATTTTTGTCATTTGTCATTGTAGCTTTGCATTCCAATGATGATGACATCGCTCAGAATGATTTATTAGAGGAAGAAAAGTAATGTCGTTTGATAATAGTCTACATTTTCTGCTTTCTTTTTTCAAACCCCCTTGCCCCTCCTTCCAATTCGATAGTCTTGACTTGCTCTGAAGGGGGGAAAAGTGCAACTTTTTTCCTGGGGGATGGAGATGGTTGAATTTGATAAGACACTTTCTTCGATTATTTGGATCTACTTCGACGCGCTCGAAACCAAGGTCAAGTGCATTTGCATGCATTATATTTAACGCCCTATTTACGCTGAAAGGGCAGTTTGAGCTCTGGCAAAGGTGACATATACTTTATTTGCCTCCTTATTATTTGCTTTATCTTTTAAAATGGAGAAAAAATAGGTGTTTGGATGTGCTGTTTTGTTTATGATATGAAAAGTAAGGATCAGTTGGGAATTGTCAAAGTCAGTCGACGTTGGAAAGAAAATCAAAACCTCCGCCGGCTATAATATGAATGTTTGGAAATGTTACTTACTTATTACATTATTTATCGTTATATTTATTGATCTGGTTAGTTACTCTTTATATTTATCTATCTTTGTATCTTATTATTGGATGCAATGATGTACATGATTTTGAACATTTCTTTTTCCTCTAACGACAAGAAATGACCCACATGTATATTTCATGTTTTATTGTCACTTGTTGTTGTTGGTTTTAGTTTATAAGCGCTTATTATTCACATTAATTCATTTCAATATTAACTTATTTGCAACTATGTTTCATGTTTCATGTTGTCCAATATAAATTGTTGCACAATATACTGTGTATCATACTATTGTATATATACTTTTGTTCTCTCCGAATGATTTAAATCAAACCATGCACTCATTCACGAATGCCGATTACGAAAGGGTTATTAAACCCTACACAAAACACTATGTGTCTGCCTTTAATATGTAAGTACACTCTTCCAAGATGTAACACTGTCTTATTTCTTCTCACTTTTTCCTTCACATTCCGTACTGAAATACTTAACGATTTTGCTTTGTACTCACTGAATAAAAATGTCCTTTTAGCGCCTCCTTTTTCCTATTTCATTTCGTCGCTAACGTCTTCTTGGTGGCTGTCGCAAACCGTACTCGGTTCTCTATTTTTAAATCTTTCTCCGTTGAAAGATGAAAATGAAGGAAAGAAATCGATATCAGATCGATACATCATTGTATAAATCACGTGACAAAATGCAAATGAAGTTCTTTGATAGAGGGAGGCGGAAAAGGAAATGGCATACTCGTCGTGATGAAGAAGCACTTTTGACTGATGACAAACCCTGTCGGCAGAGTGCATACTACGCTAAATTTAATTCTATGCACATATTTTACAAGCTCTAGAATTGTTTCTCACTCAGCTTATTGTCCAATTCCTATTCATGTAATTGAGGGTTTTTTCTGTGAAAATGATAATTTTGTCCCGGCAGATATCTGCAGAAGACAAATTACCGACCTCATGAAAATAATAACAAAAACACTCAAGTCTATTAAAAAATATTAAAAATTCTACCATTTACATACCGTGTTTTCATTCGTTCTTAAAACGGTATCATTAGAGCTACTAGATGTTTAACAAAATAACGTAGACTTTGAAATAATATACTACAGTAATTATTGGTGTATATAATATGATCATTGTACCGTTTGTGACTAATTACCAATGTTTAATAAAATATATTGGTATTTTTTTACGCTGAAAAGTGACAAAGAATGGATCTGAGGTAGAAAAATCAAACGTCATTTACAAGTTCTGTCTTTTGTATCGATCTCCATTTTGTACTTCTGCTCCAACATCAATAGGTCACCTAAAGTTGCTCCTCCTCTATCCTTGTCCCTCCCCTTCTCTCTCTTCCTCTCGCTCTCTCTCTATCTTCTGTCCATTTCTACCCCCCCCCCCACTTCTCTCTTTCTCTCGTCATATATATTACTCTCTTCACTTCTACCATTTCAAACGATTTCTGTTCACATTTAGATTTCTCTAAAAAAAAAATTTCAGCTACAGTGCTCTGACTTCACCCAGCGACAAAAATACTGTGTGATCGATAAAATAGCACGCATAAACAGACCGATTACAGAATCGCCCGGTACCCGCTACTTAAATCGTACAGTCGTTTAGAGAGAGAAGGAGAGACAGAGTCAGGGAGAGAGCGAAAGGGGTTGAAATCGAGCGAGGGAGGAAGATATATAGGAAGAGAGAGGGGAGTACTGGAGAGGGAGGTTCGAAGAATGAAAAAGGAAGAGGGAGAGAGGTAGATTGAAAATGAATAAATAGAAAGACAGAGTGCAGAAATAGTAGGTCGAGCAGATGGAAAAGCATTGCCTCTCACTAAGAACAATATCAACTGTAAAATAATTTCGATATAAACATAGGCATTTCAAAATGTTGCTTTTCCATAATGCTTTTGTAACATGGTCAGTTTTATTTTATTTTGCGCTTACACTTTCCAATCTTTCATTCGTAAAGATAGTCACATGCCTCAGTCGTTCTGCACTAGTGCGCTTACTCATTTCCATTAAGATTTACAGATGATGAGATTTCATTTAACATTCATGAGTAATTTTCCAATCGTTTTTCCGTGATCTTTATCCTTATGTTTATACAATAGTCATCCGTAATATAGAATATTAATGGTCGATAGATGAGTTCGAATATTTTGTTTCGATTTCTATTATCGAGGTATAAAAAAAGAGAAAATGTAACTGAAGGGGCACATGGATACGTGACTGTTTCCAAAGAAGATAATAAAGGAAAGAGAAAGAGACCGGAAATGTAAGAGGAAATGAAGGAACGGAAGAAAAAAATGTTGCGACCCCCTCCCCAGTGATACCAGAAAGCCTCTCCTCAACTCAGCTCACGCTACGCTGCTGCCTGGGGAGGGCGGAGGCGTTACATCGCAAGCACCCCTTTTCCGCAATCCCCTAATTATTCCATTCTACCGGCCTGCATAGCGTTCTTCTTCAACAGTCTCAATGCCTCCTCTCTACAACTGGATTCATTGGGGGGTGGGGGGGAGCTTGAGACCCCTAACACTACCCTTTTCAACATCTTTTAATATGTTTCATTGTACCTTTATAGTTTCCTTGGCCTTCCCTATAGAAGCCTGCTTTGAGACTTCCCGTTCCACCCGGCTCCCTCCCTCATCAAACGAAATCTTAGTAAAGGCTTCCGGCTTCGCGATCGGTCTAATAGTCCCTTCACAGGATACGTGATCCCACTACGACATTTTGGAATGGAGTCTTATACCATTGCGTCTATTTCAGTTCCCGCCCGCCTTCGAATCGGGAATGCATCCCTCATCTCCTGAATGAAAAAACAGAGGTAGATCGAGGGTTGTCGGGGATTGATGAAGGGATGACGACGATATCATTTCCCGACTTTTTCCAGATTAACGCTCAAATTTCCCGAGCCCCATCCCCCTATTCCAGCGGGTATCACCCGGCCCTTATTTCCCAAGGCTCGTAAAGGACACTGTATTATCTCTTTTTCTTTAAGGTTTAAATTCTTTAACCAAGAAATGAGGGAAAGGCCCCCTTTAGTGGAAGTTCATGAATGGCACCTTTAACTTTGGATTGAATTATCCTTTCGACACCAGCCATCACCTGGCACACTGGCCATACTGCCTGTCCTTCATTAGCAATTCATGTCCAACCCTTGACGCCGATTTTTGCCCGTAGTCACACGACCGGTCTGATTTCAAGCCAGTTCTCTGCACGTTACCCCGTTACCTTGGAGGCAGTGTCACCGTTCCGCTTATTTTAATACATCAAAAAACAAAATCTATCGTTTACTAGCAGGATGAGGTGGCCCCAAGTGTTTTCGTGTTGATTGTAACTTTTTAAATATATATATATATATTTCAAAATCCTTGACATATCAACAACATTTCTAATTTGACACCTGAGTGTCAAATTTCAGTGGTGACAGTGTTTGTTTATTGCTGTCATGGGAGATATCATGACACAAAGTTGATTTAAAAAAAGATATATATATATATAATTATATACATGTATATATGTATTCAAGTATATATCTCTTTGAATAATATTTTCATGATAATAGTTGCAGGGAACATTCAAAAGTGACAGTATGAAACCAAATGATATGAACCGTCATGCATGCGCCGTGGGCAGGTATCAGTATATGTTCCTGTCGCTGCCAAGGAAACTGTTCAAGGAGGTCATTGACAGTAAACATCGTATAATATTTTATGTATATTATATGGTCGGTATGACATTCAGCATATCAACTATTCATAACCATAAACGTAGGACTATCAAAACGATCTATCACAGAATTAATGACAAACAGTGTTTGTTTATTGCTGTCATTGGGGATTTCATGGTATAATTAAAAGTAGACTTTAACAAAAATATATTATTATGACATTCAGTATATCAATTATTCATAACCATAAGCACACCAAAACACCAGACGGTCACAGTACTACGCCCACTTTGCTTAAAATAAGCAAAACGTCCATCATTTTATAATCATCAGCTAGAAATGTTACATTGATTGCTACCTGAATGTGACCTGCAAGTTAGCTATAGGTTTTAATAACTCCACCAATAAGTTTTTTTTTCTTTTCTTGTCTTGCAGCGAACGCATTGAACATAATTATTAATGCATGTAACGTAATGATTTTCCCGCTTGTAGGCAAAGATGCTGTGCGTGCCCGGATTGAAGTCCTTACTGTTTTTGTATAAAGAAGATTGATTGTAGGCCTAATAGGTACATCCATTAATGCTGTTATTTTATGCTCTAGAATAAGATAAGTCATTTAAAGAAACAGACTTAGATAACATTTGTCATGATATGGTTTCAACAGATTAAGATCATGCCATCTGCGGATCATGATGACTTATTTGTATGCGTCGAGGCCCTATCAAAAAAGCATAACTGGTTGTTTTGTTTTGTCAACGAAGATGAACATGTACATAAAGAAATCCAAGGGAGTAACCAGTAGGGGAATGGAGGCGTTTACCTCTGCTCAACCCCCTCCCTGATTCCGTTGTAAAAAGTCTCTTCTATCTATTTAGATATGCATTGTCAGCAATCAAACAATGGAAAAGAAATATGAGGACCCGTTGTTGGTTGGGTTCGATATTTTTTTCAGGTGCTTTAATACATAACAAGTGAAATGTTTAGATACTCTTTATTTTCATGAAAAGAAGGTTATTTTGTCATGACCGTGATGTCGAAAATGTGTTAGAGGCCCGACTACATCCCACTTCCCCTGAACAGTATCCATAAATGGACGCCCTTGAAATGTCATTTTATTTTAATCTCTCCTGGGTTAGAATTTTGTATCTATTGTGTTGTATTCATCTTCCACTATTGGATTAGTTTTGGTTTTATAAACCTAATGACACACCAATTGAACCTAATCACTGCCCCACCCCCATTCCCCCAATTCAATAAGATTGTGTCTATCGATGTCTATATAGTATATGTGTCTATCACTGATTATTAATCATTTATTGTGTATTCAAATCCTATCATTGCATTAGAATTTGCTAATGAAAAACACATGCCAACAAGTTTTTAAAAAATATATAAATCATCTGACAACCCCTCCCCCCCCCCCACCCACCTCGGTTCCCCTGAGAATTGCCAGCATTACCCTTTCAGGTATCATACTCCTTTTTAATGTCCCTAGTCTTGTATTATACAACTTGTACTGTGATAACACTATCCACTCTAGGTTAAAATCGTAGCCTAACGTATTGTGTTGTGGTCTAAGACCCGACACCCACCCTAACCCACATTTCCTCTTTACTGAGAAATTATGGCATTGCCGTTTGTATAGATATCATGCTCCTATATACTCCCACCCCTCAATGGGTCCGAATTCAACTTCTAAAATTATAAGATTTATTTTTTCGAATTAATAAATGAACTTAACGTGTTAATAGCAAACGAGTTCGTTGCACCTGATCACACCCAGCCCCCCCCCCCCCCCACACACACACCCCGAATTTGATGTTTTCTAGTGACGCCCTATAAAATGTCCCCTAGTTTTGTATGTAACTTCTTCTATCATTACCCTTTTCTTTCTTAAAACATAACAAGGTAAAATGTCTGAATATCGAGACCAAAAATGGACCTGACTACCCCCCCCCCCCCCCTATCCCCCTCCAGAAAATTATCCAGCGACGCCCCTGCAGGTATCGCACTCCTATAGAATCTCCTCTGGTTTTGAATTCAACTTCTACCATTGCAAGGCGTCATCAATCTAATTCTCGTATTACCTATCCATCAATCTGGTTCAGGAAATCTAAGGCTTATACCTCTGAGCAAAGAACCTTATCCCAGGTACAAATCCTTCTCGGTCTTTACGTGGCTTCATCTGCGTCACCACAAACAAGGTACCTGTTCGAGGATAAAGAACAATGACAAATGGAGAAAAAAATGATATAATGGTGGAATACTCTGCAAGAAAAAAAAGAGAGTCGTGTCGATGATAGATCGGTGTGGATTTTAGAGAGGTGAAGAAGAGCCTTTACCTGTGTAAAAGAAAAGTTGTAGGTTTTCTTTGCGAAGTGTGATAGAAAATGCCGAAAGGTTTTAGAACCGCGCTCCTTTTTCGAATAAATACCGATAATACAACCAGAACAGAAACCACATGATGATTCACTGACGTTAATTTGAAATCTGGAAACGCCTTATTTTTCAGCTTTCTCTTTCTTGTTTATGTTTAAGTTTTACAAAATGTCAAGCAGAAAATGTATTTGATTGTGTGAAGCATGGGTGTGATATTCAGCATATTTGAGTAAATTTCCTGTAATTCTAATAGCTCCAAAACCTCAGTAAGCACTCATTTTTATGTAATGCATTAACCAATCTCCCTAATTGCTTCTTGGAGTTCGGTATATGACGTAATAATGATTTGTGCTCAATTTTTCTTCAGTGCTGAGATGTCTAGTTCTAACATTTATAGTATAATTTCTATGTTCTATAGCTAACAATATACACAGAATCTCCATGTCAATTATTGTACCAAATTCCTTTTCGACTTTAAACACCATCATTATTGCTTTAAGGAAAGGACATCTGATCGAGTTGCTGGCAAGGGAAAAGGGTCATTTTAAACCAATCGATTTCTTATTTTGCAGTTCTGTGAAATATCTGGAGAATTCTACAGGCGACAATCAACTGTTGATGACTATCTATTGCCAAGGATGAAGTCATTCCCCCTCACAGCTACAGCGCCTTTTCAAGGAAATAAAGAATTGTATCTTTTCTTTAATTTTTTTTTTTAAAGCAGGAGCATGCCGGGGTCCTGCGTGCCCCAAAGACGCCCTCAGGTACCAAGAGGGGCACAGATAACTGCAATTCAACACGAGTCCCGGGAGACTTAGGACAAGAAATTAGCGTGACAGGGCAGGATATGAAAGGGTTCGGCGAAAAAGACCATCGCTTCGACGGGAACGATTCTAAAATATTGCAACCCGGAGATTTATCATTTGTCTCTTCACAAATACCTTAGGGAGAGAGAAAAAAGGGCAGGCGGATATTGGCCACCGGAAGGCGATGGATATTTTCTACTGGCGGACCAGGGAGGGGGAGGGGGGGGGGGGGGGGTTGCGATATTCTCATTTTTAAAGGGTTTTTTCCCCATCGTATAAGCATACATTTATATAAGAACATTTATGTTACTATTGGAACAAAAGGACTGTTTAGAGTCAGAGGCGCGCACGTCTTTCCGAAATCCTAGCTCTGCCGCGGTTTGCTTTATTTTTCTCTGCCTAATCTATTTGTATTTAGAGGAATGACATAGAGTTTGTTAAACGTGGACATGCATAGGTAATCATCTGCTGCCATGAGAAACCCACCATAAAATAGGTTTTCCTTTCACAATTAGCGTTCAAGCGTTTGAAATTCCAATTCAATTAGGTTTTTACACAATAAACATGTATAGACGGCACACCATTGCTGGTTCATGTATAAGAAGCCACATTTATTACCGCTATCAAACTAGAGTAGTAACATACCAACATATCAGAAGAGCTCTTTTTTTTTTTTTTTAATAACTGATAGTTGCACGTTCTAAATGGTATTACTCAGTTTTCAAAAAGACAAGCAAGTTTTCTCATTCTAGAACCTTTCCATTGGAGTTGTAACAATGATTTTTACACGCGCCTTGCGTTGCTGAATTATTAATCGGGATTTTTTTTTTTTTTTTTTTTTTTTTTTGGGGGGGGGGCGGGGCAAAGCTCCAATCATCTTCCCCTATTAAACCGCTACTGATTTAGCCAGGTCCATTTTCATTGAAAAAAATGCATCAAATGAATGGAATACAAAATCAAATTTCGATTCAATTCGCGTCTGATTGGATAGGGTACTACTTTTATATCTACTTTAGATCGTCGGATATCTGAGATAGATGTAGAAACATCACAAATTGAATTGAAAAGAAGATGATAAGTAGATTTAGAAAGAATAACATACAGATTAATTGATTAAACTTACCCTTTACATACAATATTTAGAAAGAGAAAGAATGTTACCATCAAATAATTTTTTTTATATTTAAAACTTTTATTGCGTTTTTCAAATTGATCACTTCCATATTATATTAGTACATAATTCCGAATCATAGACGTGAACAAAAATGGATGAAATCAAATGGAAATGAGTACGGCCCTTTAAGCTACACATTGGGTTTTAAATATCAAATAATGTCGACACGAAATTATTCAGCTCTTTCCAAATTTGAAATAAAGCAGAAGAAGAATATCTCCGAACTACGTTTGTTTTTATTTCACAATGAGTTGGCCAATCCTCAATGTCACCTTTAAATATAAGGAAATGAAACAGAAAAGAAGTCAAATTCGAAGAAGCCATGGAACAAATCTTCAAGGACGAGAGTGATTCATTGAACCAAACTATCTCTTGGGAAGGTGAAAGTTTAACCCGTTACGTGCTGTAAGGGCCAATCCCGTCGAACAAATGAAGTATGAAGCGTTCAACACTGTATTTTGGGATTAAAAGTGGATTCAATTTACTAGATGAAACGAGAACTAGTACCTTCTTGGGGGATGCTTTTACAATTGAAGATACTTTTGCCAATTAACAAAAAATCTACAGCATTATAAATCACTTTAACTTTTGAAAGTTAATTTAAGATTCATTTATTAATCAATTGTTTTTAAAGCAAATTACATTGTGTACATAAGACCGTTACTCATTTTCTTGACATGCGATTGATTCATTGAGCGATACAATTGTATACCCATGTTGTTTTAGTTTTGTCTAGATTCTTTTGGAGGGGGAAGTTTGTTTGCTTGTGGTTGTTAACTTGTATTTTTTTTCTTGCTTCATCGTTTCCTTGCCTGGTTGTGAGGGATGGCAATCATGTCTTAGCCACTGGCACACGTGATGAATATCAGTATTTCCGGTCTTTCTCCTTAATGGGATTCCGAGGTTTAATTTGTCATTATAGACAGTTTTCCATGTAAACGCAATAATGCGGTAGGGGAAATAAGATTTGAGAGTCATTTGATAGGGAGTTGCCTTCCGTCTTTTTACTCCATGAAAGATATGCCAAGATATGAGGACGCATAATCTAGGTTTCTGCATTTGTTATGCTTTTGTTTTGACAACGTAGGTATTCATCGGAAAAGACAAATTACCGGTAATCTAAAGTGTGTAACAGCATATATTTATGTGGCACAAATTAACAATTTACTATGAAGCATGCCCTTAACATTTAATCGGATTCTCGTTCTTGTTTATCAATTGTTTTATATATACATCATTATATCACAGCCATAATCCGTTACAAAGCAAAATAAAGGTGGATAGTGAGACAATATTACTCAAAACTTTTTGATCTTTGATTTGTATTCTTGTTTCTTTTTCAGAACCATAACATTTGGATTCGAACAGTAAAGCGATAACACACTTAAAGTGAAGAATGTGTTAAATAGCATTTACCAGTTCGTTCAGTTACCATGATTAATATCAAACCGCAACTTAAATCTGTAGATCTGTAAAAACTAGTCAAAACTACTCGCATGTTTAGAGTTAACTATGATCTGAATCAAATCGATTTGCATCCTACGTTTTTTGTTTGTTGTTGCAGTACCTTAACCTCTGAAATCGAACCGTGAAGTGATAATGCACAATCCATATTCATCGTGAAGCTATCAAACATCATTTCAACAAATTCATTCAGTCGTCATGCCTTTCGGGATAATAAAACCGCAGCTTACAACTTACGACAGTAGATCTGTGAAACCCTAGTCACAACTACTCGCGTATTTGTGAGTAAATTATGATCTGGGTCAGAGCAAATATTTGTGGGATGGAGGATGCCGGGAACATCCGGGGGTGACTGTCTTCATGCCCCAAAACGGGCACAATAAATCAATGATTGCTATGTAATTCATCCCCGCTGGCATGCACAACAGGCCAGACCACTTCGCTCTTCAACAACTGTGCAATTTCATCCAGCGGAACAAAATTAAAGGCTCACCACCACCACGCGCCGTCATTAAACTTTGATAGCAAATACATTCTCGCTTTTTTTTGTCCCCTTCTTTTTAAAGTCGAGTCGAATTGTTAATCACCAGCGTGTATTAGAGAAGTGTGGGTAGATTATATTATCTTTATCCTAATTTTTCTCCCTTTCAGAATACCGTTTATGGTTTATTTGATATCATGATTCCTTGAGTATTTTTTAAAATCATGTATTGAAGGTGCTATTGATTAGAGTCAACATTATCAGATATATCAAACAATTGTTCTAATGTTACTCGTATAGAAGAATTTCCTTTTGGAATCCTTCTGTTTGTTGCACTTTTTTCTGCATTGCAATTGACATTAAATACTTAAACATCCTTTTAGTGTCTTATCATGCTGTGATTACATAACGCACATATCGTAAAATGAACAAAAGGAAGAACAACCGCGTTAATATATCGCACTAATAAAACGCGTTAACACATTTGGCGAAACATTTTCGCATGGTCGTCTTTCAACATTTCGAATCTGAGTAAAAGAAAAAGGAAGGAGAATTATCAAAACGTACAAATACGGAGAAAGCTAGTCTTAATATAGTGCGACAAACAGCAGTCACATTGACCTAACTTTCGACGACATCTTTGTAGTGGTCTTCTTAAATTTCTTCTCGAGTTATCACAAGATCACTGAATTGAATGAACAATCTAACGAGGTCGTGTCAATCGAGCATTTCTAAGAGTGGGAAATTCGATCAGACTATTTTCAGGAAGAAAGGTTTTAAAGTTAATTTAATACGTGTCTTATTCACAGACAAACGAGAATCTAGAATTAGGGTCAATAGTTTTGGACGTCTGGCGTGTGTGACGTTAATATAACAGAGTGAGGAAAACGGTTTGAAAAGTTATCGTCATCATGGCTATACTGAGGAATACGATAGAAGATTTGTATTTCATTATTCTTTGTGAGTCTAATGCAGTAATCGTAATTGATGTCAATTAGTGACCGTCATTTAATTTTGTCGTGTCATTGCTAATTTCATGATATGTTTAATTGTCGTCATGTTTTTATATTCCAGACGGTTGTAAGACTCATCGCACAATTAATTTTCGAAGAAATGGAAATTGTAATAGATATGGAAATCTAAACAAAACATTATCTGTCTGATTTGGCTTCTAAATAACGATAAGAATACTAACAACTATAATTTTAGTGCATTTAAGCTTTCTAGTTAGAATAAAAGCCGAATCGGCTTCAATTCGTAGACAATCGAATATGGCACTTTATTTAGTCCTCCTACTGGATCACAAAATAGCTTGGAATTCCCTGAAATTACAATTTTGATAACCATTATAAATATTCGGATCCTCAAGCATTAAGATTTAATATCCATATCTTCTTCTTCCTCGCCATAATCTGCCTCTTTCACTCCTGTTACAAATTATTCAAAAATTTGGTTATAGTCAGATCGTGCGGTGTGTGCGATTGGCTTAAGATATCATGCATACAGGAAGGCAATGCCATTCCAAAAATAATTATTTACCCCTTTCAATTTTGATGGACACAGTCTAATCAGAGCTAATGAAAGGAATTAATAACTTGCTTACCAACGGTAGGTAAAATGAGAGGATGCATAATTATAATATACACCAATAATGACGCCCCATATGTGCATGCATTTGGAAGGGCGGGGCACCCTCTCATAAAATTCACCTTTTCCTTTATAGCTTGCGTTTTTTTAACCATGGTTAAGTGGCGTGAACAGCCTGGTTCACTCGTAGCAAGGCAAAGAAAATCACACACACCCACAAATAGGCACGTGCACACATTCGCACACCAAACAAGTTTTTTGTTTTTACTACGAATACGAATGGCGGTTTGGAGAGGGCAAGCCAAGATAAAGGAAATATCACAAACCAACAATAAACACACGCAAGAAGATTATATAGGAATGGCGTTTTGAAAATAATTACGTTAAAGGGATCGTTGAACATTGTTAAATCTGAGATGCACGGCCCTACGTGTCATCAGTGTCAGTGATATGATGTTATATTGAAGCCCCCCAAAATGGCGCTTCAAAATGATCAAGAAGTGCCTCAAAAAAGTAAAACCTTTGAGTGACCGGTTTATACCATACTCGTTTTCCCCAATAGAATATAGTGTTATGAAAATCGTTTGGCAAATGCAATATTTGATTTCGATTTTCAATCATAAATAGATTAATAATCAGACAGGCGATCGGCTTGTAAAAGTCATGAGGTTCCTGACTTACCTAAAGGTTCATAATAACCATTGCAGCATGAGCTATTAAAGTATATTTCAACGATCCAAAACAAATTTACCGGATCCCTTTAAGGATTTTTTTTTTTTTTTTTTTTGTAGGGGGGGATTTTTTTAAAACAAACCCACTCGAAACACATGTACACACACGTACGCACATCGTGCAATTTAAAAAGTAAAAAAGGAATGGGTGTTTGTAGAAGGCATACCAAGGCAAACAAACAAAGTACACACTCTACACACACTCATACGCACACACATACGCACCCCATATTCATATTTAAAAAATAGGACTTGGGTTAAAAAGGGCATGTCAGGGCAAAGAAAAGAACACTCACCCACACTTAATACATTTGCACACACCCACACGCACACACCCGTACGCATAATCTTATAGGCAATATAAAGGACTAACGGTTTGCGTATGACGTGTCAATGCAATGGACATATATTACACACCCACACTGGAAACACACACGCACGCCTTAACACACACACACATACGCACACCATAATTTATAGTGAAAAATTGTAATGGCGGTTTGAAGAGGGGATGTCTTGGGCAAAAGAGCGGGGGGAGCGCATCACCGCTGTCTCCTGGAGCCGTGTACACTCGGGACCATCTCACCGGTTGAAGGAGTTACACAAGCGTGATGATGATGATAAATGGCGAGATAAAGAATGGCTCGCGGAGAGGATCTCCCACCGGGCCTTGCTGGATGGGGTACTCGCTGCCGCGGGATGACGCGGTGACGTTATATCACGTGACGAGAAATCATGAGCGTAACCAGATTTTTTGACGTTTGAGGGCTGGGGAAAGAGGGAGATGTGAGTTAATGTGTTATATTTGCTCCAGCTCATTTGCCCCGTTATTCATTTCGTCGGATCTGATATATAGGGTTAGTTTTTAGGATCACAAATAAATAGATTAGATTTAGGGTTCGGTTTATGACACAGGTTACGATTAGACATTCGGTCGACCTAGGATTGTAAGAAACTGACCGCTAGGCAATCATTACTATAGGGCGTACATGTATGTCGCAAACCCACAATTTGTAAAAAGCAGCAACCAAAAACTTTCTAATATTTAGCATGGGGAAAGAGAGCTTTTCCATGCTCCTTTTTTTTTGGGGGGGGGGGGTCTGGGGTCGCCCAAGCTGTTAATCGATAATTATTCTGCCCCCCCCCCCCCAAAAAAAAATGGGGGGAAATCGCCCCATTATCCCCGTTGGCTACGCTAATGAGGCCAATATCAAATCAATCGTATGCATGCATGCTTCCAATTGGAATTGTCGGGATTCATAAGCAATTAGTAGGAATTCGAAGTCAAATTGAAATAGGCATTCATTGCCTTCTAAAATATTCAACGATGCACTGCAGCAATGAATGCAAAATAAGAGAGTGAGCAAAACCTCGGGAATGCTGATAATAATTGTGATGAATTACAAACGATGCTTATTTGTACAAGTCCAGAGAGGATGTAATTTATCTAAATATTCTTGTTTAAGTCATAATAACTCAAAGTATATAAGTATATGATATTTTGATAACGAAAATACACGTTTTTCTTTAAATAATTATAGCTACACACAAAAATAACATGGTTTGCTATAGCTAAGCGATGATGTACCTGATACCTGGAGCATCTTTTCACTCTTCTTCTTCAAATTCTTTTTTTCTTCTTTTTCCTCTTCTCCTTTCTCTTTTAGAAGGGGAGGCCTATTAGTAAAAAGGGCCCAATTAGTAAACTATACATGTAACTAATAATAATGGTATGATCTAATTGGGAATTTCTCCCTCTCTCTCTCTCTCTCTCTCTGTTCTTTTTTCTTCAGCTTCTTTTTGTTGTCTTCTTTATTTATTATTATTCTCTTTACCCACCTTTCTCCCTTTCTCCAGGCCTATTCGTCAACTCCCCCCTCCATGTATTTGATAGACGATCTCGATTCAGTTTTACACCCGATTTGCGTGCCTTGATTCCCTGGTCGCCATTTTGGTTAAGAGGGGCATCAGAGCGTGTCAGATTTCTCTACAGCGATCTATCAGTATCACAGAGGGAGGTTTGGTATAGAATTTAAAGGTGTATTTTTACTCCTCAAATATTTCTTCTCCTTCGTTTTCTACTTCTCATTCTACACCTTATCCTCCCCCCCCCCCTCTCTCTCTCTCTCTCTCTCTCTCTCTCCTGCCTCAACTTTCTTCCGTTTCCCCTCCCCCTTTTTTTCCATCGCCTATTTCTCTCTCTCCCTGTTTCTATTTCTGCTGTCTCTATCTCCTCTGCCTTTCTATGACTCTCTCTCTCTCTCTCTCTCTGTCTGTCTCTCTCTCTCTTTCACTCTCTCTATATCTCTATCTCTCTCCTTATATTTCTTGAAATATGTCTTTCTTCCTTTCTCTCTGAATTTTCTGTTTGTTTCTGCACTGCTGAACTAAACAATTCTGCATTAAATTTACATATCATATTTCTCTCTCTCTCTCTCTCTCTCTCTCTCTCTCTCGCACACATTTTATTCTACCGCTATTTGTGATGTTGTCCTAAAATTCGCCTTTTTCTTTTTCTAAACTCATTTTTGTTCAAACTTTCTTCTTATCCCCGTAAAAAAAGACTCCGCGTTTCAATGACCCGTGCCTATAAGTGATTAGCCCAGATATCTTAGTTACCGACCGATGCGACATGTCTTCATGTCAGGCATATGGAATTAAACGAGGACAACGATATAATTTTATCCCAGAACAGGATATATCTTGCAAATCAACGTGGAAACAAATCCAACAAACGAGAGAAAACTGAATTGTTAGAGCCAGCAGCGATGAAAGTCGAGTTGTTGCCGAATGTCGCGTTGTATTTCGAGATCATGTTATTTAGGGCAAACTATTTGGAAGTAAAACAAAATCATGATGCATCACCTCTTTGCATATGATTTGTAATATGCATACATTCGTCAAATCTATGCATATTAGCAATCAGTGTATCTTGCCAAGGTACTGCAACGTATATGCAGTGAGAACATAGGCATGTACATGGTAACATGACTGCTACAAATAGGTAATGGCGGGGATGGAGAAAAATGGGTCAACGAATTTAAATGGAAGCGATAGTGTTTGAGGGGGACGTTTTGTGCCAATGGTCGTTAGCGCAGGACCTCGAGGGCATGCGCGAGCTCGTCGTGGATGTTTTTAGAAATAATTGCCCGCGTTAGTGTCAATGATGGAGTTTGTCACCAGCCGGAGGGGGTAGGGATGGGGAAAAGTGCCCCACCTCTACCCCTTCTTTAAAGACGGTGGCGTGCATTTGGAGTAATTGTTAAAACATTTACTCGTGATCTGGAAAGTGTTTCAACGACTGCTACACAGAAAAATCCACGTCGTATAACATGATAATACTATATCAACAAGATCACAAAAGTTTTCAAGAAATCATCCACAGGACAATGTCGAACCCCTAACTATATTGCCCTAGGAAATCGTGTTCAGATTTTGTCACGTGACGCACGAGGCTATTTAAATTGCTTACGGTAATCTTCCAAAAATATTTGCGATCATTCTGATGATAAATTAGACATTAGGCCTAAAATAAAAGATGTTGTATCGCCCTTTAGGTGCCAAAACATGGGTCGGTCTGTCGGAAATCTTTTTTTATATCTTTTGTTCTTCTCCCTCTTTGGGCTGATTTCTTAGTTTTTTGCTTTAATACATAATTTGTTATTCATTAAACATTTTATTTCTTTAAAAAACGGTATAAAAACACACACTTTTTTAAAAAGCCGACCGTAGATTTCAAGATTTTGGGGTCGATCGCAAAGGGCAATACAACATTTTTTTTAACGCCTTATGGACAATTACGAAAGATGCATGTAAAACCTCCCCTCCCCCTCTCTCTCTCTCTCTCTCTCTCTCTTTGTCTCTCTCTCTCTGTCTCTGTCTCTCTCTCTGTCTCTCTCTCTCTGTCTCTCTCTCTGTCTCTCTCTCTCTCTGTCTCTCTCTCTGTCTCTCTCTATCTCATCTGTTGATACCTTTCATCGTCAAATTCCTATGTTAACCATGGAAAATTATCGTGATAATGTATTCCTTTTTCAACCATTTTACACGTGTGTCACCTGCCCTTTTCCTGGTTAAAGGTTGAAGCGCTGCTCGTAGCTGTAATTGATCAGTAGATTTTGATGCACTGCATACAAATTACCTCATTTGCATGAATCTAAGGGTTTTCGTTATCATATGACAAATGATCATACGTTTGGTTTAATAAGTAGAAGCTTGTTTATGCTGATTTATGTTTCCTTGTAATGGACACATGTCGAGAAAGATTATGTTGTTTAAAATACAGTAGAATTTGTTTTGACAAGCAAAGATCAATTTTAAAAAGTAGCGAAAGCTGCGTATCCCCTTCACTGGGAATTATATTTGCTCATGGATACTTTATGACATCCTCTTTAGCCAGGGGAAGAAACACAAACCAGATTTCCTTATTTTTAGTATTTCGTGCCGTTTACTTATATCTTCTATGAATTTCATACCATTTAGTTCGGCAATTATCATTCACTCTATAGTTTTAAACGTTTGATCTAAGTTTTCTTCGGTTCGGTGAAAATACTTATTTTCGTTACCACCATATCTGGAAATAATTTTGAAATGAAAAAGTACATAGAAGAGCTCAGTGCCCCCAATAAATAAAATTGAATCCACATAGGATAAAGAATATTTCGATCTTAATTAACAAACGTCTACAAAAAGTAGCTTCTAGTGACCTAGTCGACGCGTCCTATAAAAGACAGTGATATATACTTGACAAAGGAAAACAGCGTTTTTGTTGTCTATTGAACATGTTTATCTAAATCGTAACGTGGGAAATGAAAATAAAAAAGAATGAAACAGTACCTACAGTTTTTTTTTATAGACATAAAATTCTGTTACCCTAATAAGTAACTCAGCTGTAAAAACTCTTTAGATTTTTCATGCAAAGCAGACTAAAACAGGAAATGAAATTATATTTTCTATCGTTCTGTCGATGTTGACCTTTTTTATTTTAGCTTCCTGGTCATTTTTTCTTCGACAATATGCTTTATGGAAAAAGGTGATACTGTTTTTTTTGTTTTTTGTTGTTGATTGTTTTCTTTTGTTTTATTTTGTTTCATCGGTTTCTTTTTGTTTTGGCTCGGTCGATTGTTTGTTTGATTTTTTGGGAAGGTTCATATTCTGTATTTATGATTGATAATTTATCTATGATTCCAAATAAATTGAATTGAAAGTGGATGGAATTGTTTGCGTGCATGATTGTTTGTTTGTCCGTTGAATCGATAGTTTCAAACCACGTATCTCATATTTTCCAAAATTATTTAAGTTTACTTCACGTTCTTTCATTAAAACAGAATATGCATGAAAATGATGAAATTATAAACAATCTCCGACAAAATATTACACTACTATCATGAATATTGCGTGAAAACAAATGGAGTGCAATGGTTTGTTCTCTCCTCGGGATATCCCTTGACTCCCCTACTGCAATCTGCCCTCCTTTATCTGCTAATTTCTGTCAACAAATCTCTTCGGTTTACGGACCAAGAATTTGACGTCAAGAAGCATGTTGTTTATACCCATCGTTTTATCAACATCATCTGTTAAAAGCAATCCTTGAAAGTGAGAAAAAAATGTGCATACCAAACTTCAGTCCTTTGTATTGTGATTTGTAACCTTTTAAATAAAATTTGTAGAAAACGTACGAGTGGAATAAATTAACATTCGCTTGAAGCTAAAGGACAAAACTTGTCTGAACATGAACGGCGCTCTATACCTAACTAAACAACTGGGGCCCGTTTCTCGAAACTGTCATAAGTCTAACATCGTGACTATCCCATTGGAACCTGTATTATAGAATTAACACATGCTTCAATGGGATAGTCAAGAAGTTAGACCTATGATGGTTTTGTAAAACGGGCCCCAGATGTTGGGGTGGGTGGCAAGTGCTGTCCCCAGAGGGCGCCAGTTAAAGAAATCAAATACAACATCGCCATCATAACTCCATACGAGTGAAATGAAGACGGTAGCTGACATAAAGGAAAAGTCAAAGCCGATATATTATAGGTTATTTCGGTAAAGCATATGAATTGATTGGAACATTTTGAGAAAAGTGTGTAAAGAATATCGAAACCCCAAAAAGATAATAGATTTGAAAATCTAGAAAAATACACGAAAGTACCGCTCCTAATACCCCCCCGAACTACAACAAATATAATCATGATTTGTTTTTCTCCAAAGAAGATATTTCTCAATCTTGTTCCCCGTCCAAAAAAAAAAATGAGCTGAGGCATACTATTATATGTCTTCTCTTCGATATTTAATATATTCCTCGATCGAAACCTGAGAATTCTGTATCAAAATGGCCTTGGAAAAAAAAGACTCATATATACAATATGGAAACCCTAGAGTTTCTTATTTGAGTAGATATCTTTAAAACTATTTTTGAATATAATTTGTGGGTGTTTTACTATCTCCCCCCCCCCCCCCTCCCCCGGCTATTCGCATATAGATTAGGTACGATAAACTTTTGAAATGATATACAAAACAAAGACACAATTCAACGTAATTCAAAGAGTTACAAATTGAGTAGAGATCGTCATAACTTCGAATTTCGTCGATAATGACAAATATTGTACGGAAGAATTCGCCTTTTCATTATTAGTTTTCACAAAAAAGATACGTTAATATATTTAACTACCCCCCCCCCCCCCCCCCCCCCCCACCGGCCCGATATGCGTTAAATGCATTGGCTGTCCTATTATATTGTATGGGGATTATCTTCCAGGACACTTAAGAGTCCCATTTTCGTACACATCTTCACAAGATAAAGGGTTAAAATTTAATCCCATGAGGTTATGCCTGAATTTACGAAGTTATTCTACCTTCGCCCTCTCTGAATATTAACCGACCTTTCAAAATGAACATCTTCACAGAAGGGGGGAATGAGAACGCGAAGCCTCGCACCACACTAAATAAATACTACAGAAACAATATTTGTCTTCTGTATCTATCTATTCAAGTGTTTTACCAACTCCTTCGAAAATAAACCCTTGAAAATGTCAAGCTTGCATATTTTGCCGTCGATTATTGCTTTATCCAAATATCGTGTTTCCATACTTTCGAGTTTAGGTTCATGGCAAGCAATTTCCCGCGCAATCCATCCACTGCGCCCAGGCGCGGGTAAATCCGAGCCTCATAAATATTCATGGCAAATCCCCCCCTCCGCGACAAGATGCATGTGGTGCGTAAAAGCTGATGAAATCTTCGGGTAAAGCGCAATCATGAATAACAAGAGAAGTAGCTGGCAATTCCCGGGAGAGATTAGAGGGCTCCGGAGAGGAGGAGGTAGGAAAGGAGGGAAGAAAAAGGGACAGTCGAAGAGATGAAGGGGTCGGAGTCAAATATAGTAAGAGAAGCAAGAGATACAAAGTAGAGCAACCATGAGGGTTCGATAATAGATAATACGTATATGCCCCATAGAGCATATTTGGAGGCATTCGTTTATGTTCACGCATCAAGCGGCATGTTTTGAATATTGAAAATTAGATTCTGTCGAAAAATAATTATAATTAGTATTTTGGATATTATCATTTGAGAAACCAATTTCCATTTCAAAATTATACCGTAGTGAATACCTAGAAAAATGCGAAAGAGTAAGAGATGGATGGCATATAATTTATAAGAAGTATATTCCACGAGTACTAACGGAATACATAAATAAGAAGCCAGGACTTCTTATTACCGTATAACTAACAGGCAATATCTCCATATGTTATTACTGTATGTCAGAGCAAGGTATTTTTATGAAGCAATTTTGCATATATTCATTACATTTTTCAAGGCCAAGGTTACTTCACTGCGGTATAAGGAGGAGAGGGTTATGCCAGCTGATAGCCGTTTTCGAGGTATAGAGAAATACTGTTTGAAATAGACATCTTAATTTGTCCTTAACATGTTCAAAATATCCAGGCAGTATTTCTATCGCATCGGACATCACCATAAATGTGCTTCTTCGATTATATATATTTGTTGTCTATTTTAAGTTTTCGATTGTTATTGACTTTGAGATTCTCACAGTAGAATATATTTTGTAAAGTCATGAACTTTCTAATGTTGCATTTGTTATGTCGGACTATATTCTGGGAATTCTCTTTTTACAGACACGTGGACACAGTCGTGATTTTATGAATGATATGTTCTGTTCCTCCGCCTACTCTTACTCTAAAAAAGGGGAAGGTTAATTCTTGTAAGGGCAAGAAACCCTTTTTTAATCACTACTATTCAGCTATGTATTCACTTCGAATCTTGATTAATTGCCTTCTTTGACAAAAGGACATATATATGGTTTCTTCGTGCAGCTGCATGTTTAATCATTCAAATCTGATTTTTCTTCCGAATCGTCTTTTTCTTTATGGTCTTCTTTTTCAATAATATTAATCACCCTTTTATTCTTGTTTTTTGCTCATCTTATTTCTTCTTAGCTTAATTTTCTTTTTGTATGAACACGATGTCTTCTTCTTTAAGTGATTCTCTTTTTTTTTGTTCCGTATTTTCTGTTTTTATATACTGTTGTAGATATTGTCTTGTTTCCATTGTTGATATTCCCCTTCTGCTCCTTTTTTATTCTTCTTCTTCATTTCTTCTTCATCTTCTTCTTCTTCTTCTTCTTCTTCTTCTTCTTCTTCTTCTTCACCCTTTGTACTTTTGATCATTATCTCTTTTTCTTTAGTTTTCTCCATTTTTGTTCTTACATTATATATTTTTTTTAATCTGCCTTTACTTTTTCTTTAAAGTACACGTTCTTATTTTATCATTTATTTTTCTTTATAACATTCAATGTTTCATTCTCACTTCTCTCCTCCTTCCTCAATTTACTCGTATTATTCATTTTTCTTATTGCCTTAGAATAATAGTAATTTTTCCTTTTTTTTCTTCTTTCCATTTCTTTTTCCATTCTCCCTCATGATTTACATCCAAAGATATTTTGATGAAAATAAATCTAAAAAATCAGCCCTTAAATATTCAATGGTTTTAGGATCAATGTGAAGTATTTATAAGTTCTTATTTTTCTGTTAATTCCTATTCATATTCAAAGGAGAATTTCCTATGCTTACGAACACGTACATGCTCGGCCTGTTTGCGAATTATCAATCTCTTTCATTCTATCTATCTCACAAGCTCTCTCAGCACGACCACCCCTTCCCCAAAATTCTCTTTCTCTCTCACCTTCTCTCTGTCTCTGTCTCTCTGTCTGTCTCTCTCTCTCTCTCTCTGTCTCTCTCTCTCTCTGTCTGTCTCTCTCTCTCTAGCATTTTTGGGTGTAGATAAGGAAGGAATTAAAAAGGCTTATTTAGCAGGCAGGGAAGTCTATCATTCCTATGTGTGGATTGTAGCGACTTTATTTTACATTTCAAAACACCACGGTGATGAGATGCGCGAATAGACACAGCGTCGTTCGCGCGGCGCCACGGGGGATGCTTAAGGCGCCCCGCTGTATACCTGTTCGCAGCACGCCTCCAACAAGTTGGTACGCCATTTTCCACCAGTGCCATCCTGCCAGCTGAACCCAGAGACAATTATCAGGAACATGGTGGCCACACGGTCGAGGGACGCTAATCCTGTCAGCACAGTCACACTGTAAAGTCAACGGAGTTACGAAGCAGAATTGTTGAGTGAGAAGGGGGAAATGGTGACATTTTTGTTAAAGATAGAAATCTTTTTTTGCAAGTAATCTGATGTAAATTTGTTACTAAGCACAGAGAGAGGGAGAGAGAGACACACACACAGAGAGAGACAGAGACACACAGAGACAGAGATATATATAGAGAGAGAGGGGGAGGGAGGGAGAGAGAGAGAGGGGGAGGGAGAGAGAGAAAGAGAGAGAGTTGATAGTAATGCCGCCCCTCCCACCAACATCACGGCCGCCGTATTATTATTCATACCTCCTCAGAGGCGTGGCCTACCAGACACGTGCAGCATATCGATATCTTATCCTGCTAGCCACGCCTGCTTTAAAGGCCACGCCTCCTGAATCGTGGAGCTTTTTACCATCACAGAAGGATAAGAACTAGCAGACTGCGTTCAGATATAGCGGTTGGAAAAGATATCCATACCATTTCAAAGCTCAGGCACACCGCCAAACCGACTCAAAGCCGACTCCAAACCCACGATTTTGTTACCATTTGGTAAAACTAGAATCACTAGGATCACCAGAATCCCTAGAAAAATTTAAACAAAATCTAAAGTCATATATGTTCGCATATTATTTTAGTTGATTATTTGTTGAAGGTACATCTATGCATTTTTTTCCTTCTCATTTCTCTATGTAACTCATTCTAATTATATCCCTCTGCGCCTCAGAATAGTTTTTACTAGATCAATGGCGCATAACAAATGCTTTATTTTAAAACAATTGTTTTGTTGTAATAGACTGATTTTTGTTTTCTGTTTGATAGTGAGGGGATCATATTTTTAAAACCATTTACATGCAGCCAGGTCCCTAACCCCTAATGGGCCTACATTAGTCCCTAATCACTATGAAAAGGAAATTCAATACAATTTCCAATTCAATTCAAATAAATGTATTTCCAAAACCGATCAAAACATTAAAAAAAATGCTTACATGAAATTAATATCAAATGACACTTGCAAAAGAAAATAGAAAATGAAAGTTAGTTGTGATTGTATAATGTCGATAAGTAATGAACGCATTTTAAAATACAAGATATAGAAGCATAATATTTGTATAAATAGAGTAACATTTTAAAGAAAATTGATAAATCCACTAAAAAGTAGCATTTGCATTGGTATGGATTACTCAAGAAAGAAAAGGCAAATGAAAACATGCACTGCTCGGAATTAAATAAGCTTTCATATGCATTAGAAAAAACATAGTCGAGCAATGCGTGTGTCAATGCTCCAATGAACTAGCGAAAAAAAAATCAGTTTATAAAAAAATTCATGAATGCTTTCTGGTTTGCTACATTAAGATCAACGCAATACGTCGACGATATCAATACAGATGAAATACGCATGGAAATAATGTGCTGTGTGGCACTCGATGTTGCTTGACAATTTGATTACTGATAGTAAATTGACACCAATAAAAAAGGAACAAGCCTTTGTTTTTCGCGGTGTTTGAAACCATTTCACCGCCGACATAGCCTATTCGATTTTGAGGAAGCCACTCTTCTTGGACTGTGCATCAATTGATTGTTGTAAAATAAATGTTGGATGAGTGTGTTGGTTTGAAATTGAATCGGCACGAATTTGCTTGAACTATAGGATGTGATCTAATTCTCTCCAAATTTGATTGTTGTGCCAAAAGTTTTCCTTGGAATTTGAAAGCTTGATTTCGTGCTCAACGTGAAATATATTGGACGGCTTTTTAGATCCCTGCCACTGTCATAGTATGAATATGATAGACATGTTTGTAATTGTATATGGGAACAAGCTAGAGGGGAGGGTGAGTTTGGTGTAGAAAGCGAAGCTGGCAAAACGGGAGAGGAAAAATAAAAGAAAGAGAGATATGTAGACAGACAGACACAGAGAGTCAAATAGATTGAGAGACAGAAAAAGAGCGAGAAAGGATGGATAAGAAATAAAGATGCCGAAGAGATAGGGAGAGAGAGAGAGAGAGAGGAGAGAGAATGATGATGATGGTCATGATGATGATGATGATGGTCATGATGATGTAGGTGATGTTGATGTAGGTAATGTTGATGATGGCGATGCATTGATGGAGATGATGATGATGATGATGATGATGATGATAATGATCATGGTGATGTAGGCGATGATGATGATGATGATGGTGATGGTCATGACGATGGCGATGATGATGATAGTCATGGTCATGATGATGATGTTGATGATGATGATGATGTAGGTGATGATGGCGATGATGATGATGATGATGACGAAGATGTAGGCCATGATGAGGCGAGCAGGAGGAGGAAGAGTAGGAGGGTGATTAAGGTGATGGAACTAGTGATAATAATAATAGAGATGAGGATGATGATGCGGATGCAAAGAAAAAAGGTTGTGATGAAGGAAAATTAATGATGGGGATAATAAAGAGGAGGAGAAAAGAGATGATGTCGAACCGAGAAAGGTAGAAAAGGAGGTAAATAAGGGGAAGCATGTCGAAAAGGAGAGAAAGCGAGAGATAGAGACGGAGAGAGGGACAAACTGAGAGCGAGTGAGAGATAGACAGACCGATTGAGCACACCGACCTGAAATAATGATAATGTAATTGCTCTAGTACGTGTCGAAGACATTATAGCACGATGCCTGCTTCTTGTTCCGCGGTATGTCCATTTCGTTTAACTTGTTTAATTAACCTTGTTGCTCCAATCCCTCGGAGAAACTGCGTGCATAAAATAATACACATTAGGTTTCCCCGACACGTAGCCCGTACATAATGACGTAAGGAGAGACTGATGTCAGTTGGTAATATTTCCCTCTTTTAAAAAGGAGATATCGTATTTCGATTTCATTTTTCTTAGGGGGTAGTAGTTAAAGTAGTAGTAGCAGTAGTAGTAGTAGAAGTAGTAGTAGTAGTAGTAGTAGTAGTAGTAGTAGTAGTAATAGTAGTAGTAGGAGTAGTAGTAGTAGTAGTAGAAGTACGTATAGTAGCCGTCGTCTTCGAATTGGTAGTAATAGTAGTAATAGTAGCATCAGTAGTAGTAGTAGTAGTAGTAGTAGTAGTAGTAGCAGCAACAGCAGCAGCAGCAGCAGCCGCAGCAGTAATAGTAGTAGTAGTAGTAGTAGTAATAGAAGTAGTGGCAGTAGATGTTGTGGTGGTGGTGCTGGTAGTAGTAATAGTAGTAGTAGTAGTAGTAGTAGTAGTAGTAGTAGTAGTATAGGAGTAGTAGTAGTAGTAGTAGTAGTAGTAGTAGTAGTAGTAGCAGCAGTAGTAGCAGTAGTAGCAATAGTGGTACTAGTAGTAGTATTAGGGGGAGGAGAATTACACTCATTTATTCAAAAGCTGAAGTCAATGCTACTTAAATGAGTAAAGGTTCATTCTTTCAAGACAGTTAAAATACAACTACTGCATTATTCTGCAGGACTTACAAACAACATGAAATACCACTGGGGAGGACTCATGTGACTGAAAATAAATGCAAAGCGATCGATTTGAAATTATAAGGGTAAGAAATCGCATTTTGAATAAATAATAGGATCTGCTAAAACTATAAAGATTTGAATTAATTGTACAGCTCTAAATACGGATAAGGTGCTTTTGGATTCAAAGAAAACTGAAGCTCTGTTGATTCTACTGCTGCTGTTACTTTTGTAACGTTCCTTAAAATCATTTTTGCTATGATCACGAAAATCAAGCAGTTTAAAGAAAATTACTTTCAATGCATCGGTTTTATTTCCAAGAATTCGTGGTATCTTGAGAAATAGAGATACCATTTTCAAGGATACGTGGGATCTTTTAAAACTTAATAAGCATTAATGCACAAGCATGAGATTTCTTTCATCGCAGACTTGTCATCCATCTTACCTAGGCGAGTCGGTCGCCCCTGGTCATCGAGGCTGGCTAAGGCATTGTGTCCTCTGCATCCTGCCCGGGCTCAACGGCATGAAAGGGCCAGGATATCTCTGTCAGCTCAATTGGCATGCGCAAACAGTTCGGAGATTTGCGGCCAAATCCGCAATCGTGCTCAAGAACGAGCAAATACGGATAAAATATATCAAATATGTACACAGTTTAGCCCGGAACCTCCTCAATCGTGTGATTTATCTTACTCAGTCTCCCTCCCTCCCTCCTCCCCCTTCCTCTTTTTCACTCTCCCTCATCCTCATATCTCTGCTTTTTCCTCTCCCTCTCTCTTTATCTTTATCTCCCGCCTTTCTTCTCCTATGTCTCTCTATCTCTCATCCCCTCTTCCTTCTCCTTCTCTCTCCTCTCTCCCGTTTTCACTCCCCCTCTCCCCCCTCTACCTTTGCCACCCTCCATCCCCCCGTCTCCTTCTTAATATCGTTCTCTCGCACAGTTTTTTTTCTCTATTCCTGAATTCGGTTAATCAATCACTTTGTACACAAAAGCGTTGATGATGAATGGAATAAAAACCTATCAAGTTAACATTACATCTTGACCCATTTTTGTAGACGGGAATCGCTGACACTGGGTCCGTATCCTTTACTCCCTTTCTCTTTCATGCTGAATAGAGAAAAAAAGGGTCTTTCAGACATCACTTTGCCCAAATTCTGTCAAACCTCAAAAGATAAGGGGAACACCAAATCTTCACGAAGACAGGATAAAGATTGCTACATGATTTGTAAATGTCAAACTTAAACAGTAAAACATCAAAAAAACATTGTCGTATTCTAGAAAATGTCGCCTCTCTGTCAATATTTGTTGTCATTGCTCAGACAGTTTTAAGGGTAGTGTAGAAGTACATTTTTATTTCAGATTTTTTAATAAAGTGAATTAATGGTGTTGTAACGAGATTGCTGGAAGAGAAAATTGGTCATGGTATTTAATATAACTCTTGTCTTACCATATCGATATAATCACAGTGAACAGCATTGGTTGTGCTTGGAATGACACTATATATTTGCGTTAACACTCACTGATGTACGTTCATACATAATGCCTGTGTCAATGTTTCCATTTGGAAATACTGTGTCACATATTGTAGAAACCTCCAGCCACTCCATGACTATTGACTACATAGGGAAAGTTGAGTCGTATATACCGCTGTGAAATTGTTCCAAATCACATTTGCTTTGTGACTATGGGATGATGCAATTCATTTTAGTTACATTGTGGTATGTATACACCCTGGGATTCTCATTGTGGTAACACTGTGGTATGGTATGGACGCAATGTAATATTCTCTGGGGCTCCACTGTGGTGTGAACATTCTCCACTATTGTATGATTTCACTATAATCTTGCTATGGTTTTACTGAGATATGGCCACATTGTAATTCTCTCTGTGGCTCCACTACGGTATGAACATTTTGTAATTTCTCTGGGGCTCCACTGTTGTATGATTTCACTATAATCTTTCTATGGTTACACTGTGGTATGGACACACTGTAATTCTCTCTTGGGCTACACTGTGATGTGAACACACTGTAATTCTCTCTGGGGCTCCACTGTGGTATGAACATTCTGTAATTCTCTCTAGGGCTCAAGTGTGGTATGAACATTCTGTAATTCTCTCTTAGGCTCCACTGTGGTATGAACATTCTGTAACTCTCTCTGGGGCTTCACTGTGGTATAAACACTCTGTTATTCTCTCTGGGGCTCCACTGTGGTATGAACATGCTGTAATTCTCTCTGGGGCTCCACTGTGGTATGAACATTCTGTAATTCTCTATGGGGCTCCACTGTGGTATGGACATTCTGTAATTCTCTCTGGGGCTCCACTGTGGTATGGACATTCTGTAATTCTCTCTGGTGCTCCACTGTGGTATGGACATTCTGTAATTCTCTCTGGTGCTCCACTGTGGTATGGACATTCTGTAATTCTCTCTGGGGCTCCACTGTGGTATGGACATTCTGTAATTCTCTCTTAGGCTCCACTGTGGTATGGACATTCTGTAATTCTCTCTGGGGCTCCACTGTGGTATGGACATTCTGTAATTCTCACTGGGGCTCCATTGTGGTATGGACACAGTGTAATTCTCTCTGGGGCTCCACTGTGGTATGAACATGCTGTAATTCTCTCTGGGGCTCCACTGTGGTATGAACGTTCTGTAAATCTCTCTGGGGGGTTCACTGTGGTATGAACGTTCTGTAATTCTGTCTGGGGCTCCACTGTGGTATAAACACTCTGTTATTCTCTCTGAGGCTCCACTGTGGTATGGACATTCTGTAATTCTCTCTGGGGCTCCACTGTGGTATAAACACTCTGTTATTCTCTCTGGGGCTCCACTGTGGTATGGACATTCTGTAATTCTCTCTGGGGCTCCACTGTGGTATGGACATTCTGTAATTCTCTCTGGGGCTCCACTGTGGTATGGACATTCTGTAATTCTCTCTGGGGCTCCACTGTGGTATGAACATTCTGTAATTCTCTCTGGGCTCCACTGTGGTATAGACACACTGTAATTCTCCTTGTGGTTAGACTGTAATATGACCTCAGAATGTGCCCCTCCCCACCCTGAGGACCATTGGAATCCTGATTTCGTTTCTGCTATTGTTTTTTTAAAAAAATCATTATTATTATTATTTTATTTTTTTTACTTGATCGCTTGCTTTCTTTTTAGATTCTTTATGGCTAAATGGGAGCACCCGAGAAATCCGATAAAGGCATGTTAAAAAGAGTCTTCAATATAAATTAAGAAAAAGGGTTTTGTCATAAAAAATACATTTATCATACTTCCTGCAATGTTTCTATTCAAAGCTGAAAGAAAAAAGGAAGAAAAACATTCTTGACAAAGACATCAAATATAGACCAACTCAAGAGTATGCCCATGAAACGGAGCCCCCTCCCTTTGTTGGGAATAATATATAGGAACCCAATGACGCTTCGAAGATTCTTTGCATCCGTATTTATTTGAAAGCTAGATCTTTGCAAAAAAGAAAATGCGTTTGTTTTCTTCATAAAAATTCAATTATTGTCATTATTTTGGGAACTTCATTGACAAATGGTTCCTGTTCATATTTCATCATTATTTGATAACTCTACAGTTTGCAGTCTGTCTTCAATTGGTCGTCGTCATAATTGAGTGGACTATTTCCTTGTACATTTAAGAACACAAGTTATGCTAACCAAAAAAATGATAATGAAGTTATAGCCTGGATTGCCGAAAGGGAGACTGTGATGATGCAAACCGCAATAGTTGCCATGACAACATTTCATCTCTAACCATATACATCCACCCGCACACATAAATCACATAGCTGAAGCAGGCAAATGATTTCAAGTAGTATGTCTGTAAGATACTGGGTTAAGTTATTAATTACATGATAGTCTAATTGATTTTTTAGAATACACACTGATCTATAAACATGTTAACAAAGCATATAAATGCCATATTTTACATTGAATTTCATATTATACGGCGTCGCTTGGTGGGTGGCGGCTTAGGAACATGATAAAGGACCAGCTTCGATCATGTTATAAAAATGCTAGGCATTTCATCGGGATACGAATTTTCCATTGCAATGCAAGTTCACTGTTCTGAATAATAACAATAATAATAGTGGGTTATTGTATAGCGCTTATGTGTGTCAGACTTGACACTCCTGCCGCTCCCGATTATTACCCGGCTTTAGCACGGCTGCCGTCACGGGGCTCTAGCATTTCAAGGAATTCATTCCTGCCAGGTACCCATTTACCCCACCTGGGTCGAGTGTGGTAAATGTAGATCAATGTCTTGCCATAGGACATTTGTGCCGCGGCGGGACTCGAATCGCGGACCTTGTAATCGATAATCCGGTGACATATCCACTCGACCACCACACCTCTTTTTCTTTGTCCTCTCGAGTCACTACACAAGCCCGTTCCCGTGCAGGACGCATGCTCCGGTTTGGACTGACTCCTTCTACACTTCTAGGCTTTTGGGAGGTACAGGGTTTTGATAGAAGGGGGCAGACCGAGGGGTGTCCCATCGTTTTTTCCTCCCCATAACATAGTCAGACATAGTTTATTCATTATGACTATCCCGACTACTGCCCCATGAGATCTCTGCTCTCATTCTGATGTTAACCCGATGCTTACTGGAACCTGGTGGTCCCTGTGTTAAGTCTATGGGAATTAGATAATTCAGTAGTCAACAGGTTAAGTTGGCTTTCTTCAAGCTCCGATGCCGCATCCGGAGGTTGCCCAAACGGCAGGTAATTTTATATGGAACCGGTTGAGTTTTGCCTCACGGATAAGGTAATGTCACACCGTTGTCGGCTCCCAATCAGTATGTAGTACCGTTACTTCATCAGTTTCGACGAGTATAACACGTTCAACTAAAGATTAAGGTTACTAATTCTTCCCTCGAAATAATTGTATGCGAGGTTTTAAAAAAAAAAGGTGAGAGAATATAAAGATCATGTTGAAATAAATTTCGTATGCCGCATCACGTACGGAGCATTTTCGCACCACGTACGCCAACCGAATTTTTAAAAATGTAACGGAAGGCTAGGCATTGATAGATACATATCATTCGGACGGATAACAAACTTACAAATACGATTGATTTGCAGTTTTTATTGACGGCCCTATGAATTGCCGTAGGCATGCCCCACATAGAAATTTCTAATCAGTTTCCAAGGTGCTTTTTATCGATAGAAGTTTTAGCGTACGTATCATGTGGCCGGATAATAAAATTAATCCTTACTCACCGGGGGCTTTATAGGAAGGAATTTTCTTTATTTTAGAATACTATATATAAAATTGTCTTTTCTTTCAATTCCCTACTCTATATTTTGTATTATTATTCTGCGGGGATAGTCTGAGTGGATATATCTTTGGAAACAAATTATATTCAATTTCCCAAAAGCGGGGTATTCTTTGAGAATCGGGTGATCGAGGTTCACCATATAACACTGCGATGGGAAAAGGCTGAAAAAGGGTTATATAATTACTTTCTTAGGCGGTTCACTGAGGAAAATATTAAAGGTAAAGACCAGTTCTGGTCAAGCGATTGCATTGTGAAAGAAACGCTGTGGAATCGATCAGAAAAGATTGATCATCTAGCATATACAGTAAGGATTGGTGTGTACTGCAAGGTTCTGGAATCATCAAAAATGATAAGAAATTTGGCCCAGTCTTGGTAAAGTTACAAGCAATGTACACAGAAAGATGTATATGGGACTACGCGACACGTGCGCGATATTTATCCGGTCCGGCCCTCGATATGACCGAGGCGAGGATACTTTGTCCGCGCGCCATAGTAAAGGATGTTATCATTTGCTGTATATCTCACATCGACAATGTCTTGTCCAGCGAGAAGATGAAGGATGAATTCAAAAAGAGGCAACGCTAACCACATTTAACTGTACAGTAGTGAGCTGATTCTAAGTGTGCATTGTTACACGTACGCGCCTCGCATTTACCTACGTCACGATAACCTACGCGTGTTTCGCAAAATCGTGGCCCATAAGCTCCTAGCGTGAATGTCTGTGCGGTATCAGCATACAAAGACTATCGCACTTCGATAATAGGGGGCATTTTGCAATGAGACTAATCGTAGCTATATATTATAAATTTACTGTGAGCTGCAGAAGGGAATTCATTGTCCTATCCTTGTGATCGTGTTGTCTTGGTGTATTTTTTCCTGTCTGTCGCCGACACATTCGGGAAATTTCACGTTATCATTAAAACTATACATTAATGTTTGATGAATCGAGTAATACGGTAATGATGGCAATATTTTGTTTTGGTCTAAGGTCCTTCGTTCGACTACGAAATAATACCTTAAGAATGGCTTAACCCTCCTCCCCAACCCCTCCTCGAAAACTACCAGGATGGACCATCTTCTTAGAAAGATATGTAATTAAAATACCTCTCGTTGATGTCCCCATCGGTATCTACCTCTTCCCCTATCTCCCTCACTCTTTCAGTCTCTTATCCTTCACCCGCTTCCTTTCTTCATGCTTCAAACTTCAAACCCTAAACTTCAAAACATGCCTTTATACTAATGGACCTTCATCTTTGTATTTTACATCCTCTATGTACTTCTTTCTCCCTTTGACGTCCACTGTCAAGGAAAATTAAAAATGTCCTTATACGTGTAGTTTTCATCTTTAGCCGGAGGTGAGGATACGTCACAATACAAGACGTCCCTGGACTCGGATCTCCAAGTCCAAACCTATTTTGTAGAGCACAAAACATCTTGAGGCAGTAAGAGGATTACAGGCAAGTCGACGAGAACGAAGAAAGGAAATCCATTAATAAATGAGCAACACACACCGCTGAGTACAGTTTGACTGGAGGGGTCCGGCGTTGTACTAACCATATATATATATATATATATATATATGATCAAGATATATAGTTGCATTTTCCCTATCCTATACTTCTCGTTGAATATATAATTCATTTCCTAACTCATTAGCAGGATTTTCCTTCCATTTCGTTCGCTTTGTCATTCCCCTGTCGCTTTTTTTTTTCTCGTACACTCTAACTCAAACAGTATTGATACACATTTTGGGTATTGTAATCGTATTGTTATTATATAGGCCGGTTGAGTTACCTCTGTCATTGGCTTTCTTTTCCATCAATTTTGAACAAACACTAGTGATTTTTATATAAAGTTTAACAAAAAGAAAAAAAAGTAAGACATGTTCCAGAAGAATGTTTTGTATAGTTTCAAACCTTGTCAATAATTGAGGAAAATGAGGAGAGAAAAACGGAGGTTATAGAAGATGGATGAAAAAGTGAGATTTTTTTTTGTATCCATCCAATTTCTCTCTCCTTCCCATCTCTCTCTCTTTCTCTCTCTCTCTCTCCCTATAATTCTCTCTTCTAATCATTCAAACTGTATTAGCGCTATTCTCTCCCTGCTTGGTTGTCTGTACGTGGTATAGCTCTTTTAAAACTGTTTACAAAATAATGGTGGAGGGCTTTATTTATATCGCTCTGTGCCGGTTTCTCAAATGGTGAATAAAAGGCAATTCAACCTTTGTAATAAGTTCATTTGTATGAAAGCAAACAAATACGAAGAACAAAATTGCGAAAGTTTGAAAGGAATGTTAATAAACCTTTGAATGTTAGAATATGAGGTCACTAAATCTCAAAATGGCAATTAGGTCACAGCATTGTGACGTAGTCGCGGTTAACTCTCCCGTTTGTCGTGTACACAAATTCCATTAATTTCTTTTTTTCTCCTAGGTGACATCTCCCTTGGAGCACTGCTAAAAATATATTATGAATAGCATATTATAGATTCTGTTCTCTTTTAAAAATATATACCTGATTCATACAGTTAAAAAAATCATGTTGTCATCTTGTGTGCTGGAACAAATGTGAAAGTTCTCTGCTACTATACGTCACAGAAACATTACCGATTCAATTTGAAGAGCCCATTCCTGTCATTTTGGAATAGCTTGGACATTAATAAATAATTAAAAAATTAAACCGAACCACCGTTGCTATATTCCTTTCAGCATAAGCTCAGAAGTTCCTGTATTCCCCATATTGAACGTTATTATTTGTTTAAGTTACATGTCTAGTATTGCCTCATGAAGCATTCTCTTTTAAATCTTATATTTGAGACAATTTTATTATTTGGAATGTGAAACAATAAAATTAAAATTAAAAAAAAGTGACTGCAACTTTCAAAAGGTCATTACTTTCTCACGTTTCGTTCGATTTCATTCAAATTTTGACCAGTCTGCTTTTTCTATTCCCTACTTACTTCTAGCGTTGTTTATTACCAAGGTTGGATTTCCCTTTAACACCGATATCATTCATTTTTATGACAGAACCAAGACCCATTAAATAAGTAATTATACCCAGAAAAAAATAATTAAATGAATCCCCAGGGTACGAGATAATATATAACTTCCCTGGAACATATCATATATTCTTTAATTTGAAGAAGTAAGTCATTTTTAGGTAATTAAGTTTATACGAGGTTCAATGCCCGTTCTGAGAAATGTCATGTGACTTTTACGAGTGTGATCGGGAATAATTAAGACTCACACGGGGTTCATTTGAAGGGGAAATTGTTTCCGCCCATATTACTTTTGTTTTGAGCGAAGATTCCGTTTGGGTTAATACTTTAATTCTGAAGAAAAAGACTATGTGTGAGTTTTATCAATGTATATTTTGATAAATTTTGATAAAAGGCCTCATATTCCAAATGTAATAGTATATTATTTATTAACAATATCGACCCCCTCTCGTGGTATTGGAGTGCAACAAAAAAGAAAAAATGTTAATACAATTATCACACTTACATTATGAATGTGCACAACCGTCCTAGAGGGTGGTTGCCCTAGGGGGTAGTTGACCGGGGGTGGTTATCCGGGGGTGGATGTCCAGGGGGTAGGTGACCGGATACGGCTTCAATATCGGCGCGCCCCAGGGTCATAGCAGGATGTAACATCCCCTCGAGCCTATAGAAACAGTGATGCCTCTCATAGCAGTCAATAGATCTATACTAATACTCTTAGGTTCTCCACCATGGAATTGTTCGCTCTTTACTTTTGGTGTCTAAGAAAAATTGCATCATAATAGTTGTAGAAAGTTTTGCTATATTTTATGATGAAAAGTTCTAGCAGAATTAAATAACTGTGGCATCTGTGACACTGTGAGTCTATTTTTATACAACTCTGTTGATAAATACGTGCGCCTTTCCCTTTGAAAATCTTCTATCAAATGTTGATGCTTTATGTATGAGCAGTCCCACATACGCATATTTCTGAGTCTCGCGACGTTGTAAACTGTGATTTCCAGAAACCTGGCAAAAAACTTCTCTAAACTAAGTTCTTTTCTAATGTAATCTCACGGTCACTATTCAAAACAGAATATGTCAAAATTATCTAGGATTCGAATTATGATGAATGTTTCAATCTTACATTTAAAATTAAGCGAAAATTCATTTATATTATTGATTCATTTGTCCATGTTTATTTGTCAATTCGAATGCGTCGTCATTTGCTCACACCTGGATTGTTGAAATTCCCAATAATTCTCGCGAACCCCCCTGAACATTATCACATTCGGAATTCCTCAACGAATCAACTACGATAGTTCGAAAAGCATTCGATTAGATTCGATTAGTTTCGGTTTAGTTCAGCTGAAAAAAATAAGAAGAATGTTCATTGCTGGGGCGGTCCTTCCGAAGTTTGTCGTTAAGGGTTCCGCCGCGACATTAATGTCTTTGGCAAGACATAAATCCCCACTTGCAACACTCCACCCAGGTGAGATAAATGGGTACCTGGCAGGAATTAATAATTTCCTTGAAACGCTAGAACGCCATAATGGCAGCCATGCTAAAGCCGGGTAATAAATGTGGAGTGCCACGAGTATCATTTATCACATATCACATATTTGCGCTGCACAAGAACACTCTATTTTTATTATTATTAATAGTGATAACAAAAGTTTGGCTTATAATGCTGATCAATTTCCCATGACAATCATATTTTGGATAACTTGGATTTCAGTGGAGTTGGTTTTCCATTTTGAATTTGGATTTTAAATGGTAAATGAATTTCATGGGGTTTCCATTTAGTAAGAAGATATTACAATCATTATGTATTCAAAAAGTATTTCACACTGCACTTTTTATTTAGATCTGGGTGTGAATGAGAAACTAGCCAAAACTTGGCTGTGTTGGGTTCGTATTTTTTTTATTCTATTTTTTTTTTAAAACTCATATTCCACGGAATAGTATCAAATTACCTTCCGAACACTTAACATCTGTTCATTACGAATCCCCCAGTCCCTCAAAACATCAGCTCATGTTCAGTGGCTTGGGCCAAGCTAAACTTCTAGGAGAACTGACGATCGCGCTAAATAGAAATGTCTCGCAAATGAAAGACCAAAACCTCACTCCCTCTCCACGATATCAGTTCCTCTTAAATGGCTGGATCCACTCTAGATTTCCAGGAGAACTAACGATCTTTCCAAGATCGCTGATATATGTCGAGTGTGAACAGGGCCTTTCTCTCTTTTCCCCCACCAGATAGAGATGTCATGCAGGTGTGAACGAGTGATTGAAATTAGGAATTCTGACTCGGATCCGATTCCAACGCCGTGACCGGGCGCGCGTCAGGAAAACGGCGAGGAATACTACATCAAATAAAACCCCCTCGGCTTGGTTTCACTTCTCAGTTGTTGCATGCGTGATGGCCCGGTGAAAAGGCTACATAGTGGTTCAAAATAACCATATGGAACTACGCGTCTTTGCCCGCAATGCTACATTCCAATTTGAAAAGAAAAGAAAAAGAAAAGAAAAACATGACTATGTCTCACTTCTCGATTGTCGCATGCGTGATGGCAATTATACAAGGTGTTTCACAAGGAGCAACTACACACGCGCATATTTGCCCATAATACAACATGAAATTTAAAGAATATATGGCTTGAGTTCACTCCTATATTTTGCTGTATGTGTGGTTGCCTGGCGTCAGTTTTACACGGTGCTTAAAAAACACTGTTCATTTTCAGCTTTTTATTTGTATCTTGCGTGATGTCAAGCGGACAGTTATACAGGGTGTGTAATAAAAAAAACAAATAAATGCATAGAAGAAATTCAAAGAAAAAAACTGCACCCTTTCGCGCACTCAGCACGATATACAGAACATTTTACTTTGTCAGTGAATGCTGAATGGAATTGAATGAGGTTTTTTTTTTATCAGAGAAGTAGTCTTCAGGCTATTTCTGGCATAATCTACCATATATTCCTTACAACCCGACCCGGTAAACCATATGGCGAGATACTTACCACAGCCATTTGTCAGGGATATATGTTTGGTGACTGTACAACTGATTTGATGTATCATTCGATGCAAAAATCGAGGAATCTGCATCTTCATCCAAATACATATCGAGATGATCTCTTGCTTTCTTCGACTCAAACGAAAATTCTCCGTAGAACAAGTTCGCAAAGGCTTTCGAGAAATCAACTGAAGTGTGATTTCAAAACCCCTATGGTTTAATCCCATGGCAATTATCTTCGGATTTTTAGAAATTCATTACGATCGTTTTGCAGTTTCGCAAAACTTTAGGCACCGATTCTTGTTTATCAATGTATTTTTAGCCATGATGAAACTTTAGGTTTCAGAGCTTGTATCTCGTAAATAAGTTGAGGATTTACAAAGGACTGAAAATAGATAGTCGGGATATACGTTCGGTAGTCCTTAGTAAAAGAACAGAGAGAAAGAAAGATGACAGAAAAAGAAAAAAAAAGAAAAGAAAGAGAGAGAAAGAGAGAGAGAGAGAAAGAAAGAACAAAACTAACATGAAAAAGAAAGAAAGAAAAAAGAAATAAGAATGAATGAATGATAGAAAGAAAGAATGAAATAGGAAAGAAAATTGGACGTTATTCATGTTATCATTTGACCGCTGGTATGAGAAAAAAAACGAAACAAAAAACGCGCACCTCATGACACCGCTCCTTGAACTCGACAAAAATTTACTGGTCGATCATGGGATAAAAATGTGGTATAAAAGGAAAGGGGAAAGGCCAATGCAAACAGGGCACGTATGATCTCGACAAAAGTGTGCAACGTGCTTTGGGAACCAATGCAGAGTCACATTGTATAGTATTACCACATGACCGGACGGCTCGACGTGCAAAGTGTTACAGATTTTAAGATCTGACCTAAAGGAACTTTTGAGAATGAGGTATTGTAGTGGAGTTGTCTTTTACCAATCCAGAGAGCAAAAAGATAAGGAAGATGTTCAATTTTCAACGAGACTGTAAAAAAAAAACGTCTTTAAAGAAACGAAAAGGTATAATTAGGACAAAAGGCAATTTTAAGAAAGAGTCTGACCAAATAAGGGCCTGGAGAATTTGTTTTACCCATTATAAAAGAAACGATTTCGTTTAAAAATTACCTTCATAAACAAAGCTAAAGGTAAGTTTTAACAAAACAAATAAACAAAATATTTGTTGAAACTATCCTCATAAGTGGCTGTATTGCCCTTTGCGACCGATCCAAAACACTTTTAAATCTACGATCGGCTTTTATTATTTATTTATTTTTTACAGTTTGTTAGAAAGAAATGTTTTAAATAATACAACAATTTGTATTAAAGCATTTAAAACTAAAAAATATCACCCCCAAGAGGGAAAGAAAAAGCACACACACACACACAAAATAGAAAATTAACCGGTCGCCCCAGGTGCTGGCACCTAATGAAATACAACATTATTTTTTTATAAATGTAATGCTTCCTGGGAGAAGTTTCAATTATTAAATATATTTGTGGCATTCCACCCAGTAAATAAGATCGATTGATCGATCTGTATCAATAAGGTCGATTGATCGACCTGTATTGAAAAAACACAAGTGACTGTGCCATGGACCAGTGATGGCCTGGTGGTAGAGTCGCTGCCCGGCAAGCAGTAGATGGCAGGTTCAAATCCCGCTGGTTCCAAGATTTTTTCTGACTTGTGTTTTTTCAATACAGGTCGATCAATCGACCTTATTGATACAGATCGATCAATCGATCTTATTTACTGGGTGGAATGCCACAAATATATTTAATAATTGAAACATTATTTTTGTTTAGGCCTAATGGAAGCCAAAAAAGGTTTAAGAAGCTAATTATAAAAGGTATCTTAACCTCATTTTAATTCGAAAAGCCATTCAAATGCCAGATCGGCATTGAAACAAGCCTTACATTTACACAATTATTGCATACCACAGCGTACAAATTACCACAACTCAATTTTCCCTTTAACACTATTTAACATTTTCTAATGTAAATGTTTAAAATGGAATAAGTTTCAAAACCAGTAAGCTATTGTATGCAGATGCCGCGTCCAACAGCATTGGAACTAAGCGTCATGGCAATTGATCACTCAAGAACTTAAAGCATACCTTTAGTTCTGATGATAAACTGCATGTTGAGGGAACCTGGCTTAATTTGTTTTGATAGTTTATCATATGGATCATAATTTAACACCACTACATAAAATAATAATAATAATGACTATTTGTATTTAAAGCGCCTTATCCATTTCGCAGAAATGCTGAAGGCGCTAAGAGTATACTTGAAAAGGTAAACCATAATTAGATGTAAATTACAAAACAGAGTACATGGAGAAAAGAACATTTAAAAAAAACTAAGTTGGTACAAATATACACGAATGATAAAGATGAAATATGGAAATATGGAATTTTTGAAAAGTGATTTTGAACAGGTACATTTAAGGGAAGACTTGAATGAGTTTACCGTCGAAATATGCAGTATCCTTGTACTCTCATGAATATTCACTTTAAACAAATACATAAAAAGAGAATTAATAAACGGCAGATAATAATGTTGAAAAATATTTTTTAAAAATGATCTCATAATACACAGGATAGCCACATCAGTATTGATACTCTTCACCACGCAGGCCATGCAATTATTATATCCCTTAGCCATTGAAAAGCACCCATTTTCACCACCGTGGGTGAAGGGTGGCAAATGTTCATTAATGTCCTTGCCATTAGTGTCGGGTTGGGATTCGAACCCGCAACCCTTGGATTGAGAGTCAAGTGAATGAACCACTATACCACGACACCTCGACAGTAGATAAGCTGCATAAATAACTTAGGTCATGTGTTGTGTTTATTTTAATATCTGTACGATTTCCTTCTGTCTCTCTTTGTTCTATCCTCAGTTATGTTTTCAGTCAACATCGCAGATGACTCCATGCGAGAACCAACAGCCCAACTAGTTACGGCACAATAGGGACTTTTAGATTTGCACGAAGGCAATGTCGACGTCCTTTTAATGCACTGCCTTGAATGGACGTCACACGTATCAGTCCACGCAAATCTTAAAGTCCCTATTACTGCTACAGGTGACCTGAGATGGCACTAGAGGGGATTTTGCAGGAATGCTTCTAGTTTTAAAAACGTAAAAAAAATGTGGAGGAGGGTGCAATAGGGAAAATCTAATGTTAGAAATAGATTTCTTGTCAATGTGTGTGATTCAATCGTTGAACAAGAATAACCCTATGAATTGTGCAAAACTGTCTAAATCAAATACCATAGGGTTTAAATCATGTACCCCCCCCCCCCCTCCCAAATAAAAGAAAGAGAAAAAAAGACAATTCTCTCTCTCTCTCTGGGTATGTGGTTGTGTGTGTGTGTGTGTGTGTGTGTGTGTGTGTGTGTCCCTCTCTCTCTCTCTCTCTCTCTCTCTCTCTCTCTCTTCCTCTCTCTCCCTCCCCTTGCCCCATCCAACCCTCCACCCCACTTCTCTTGCTTTCTCTATTCACATGTCTTTTTTTTAATTTCTTGGTTGACCCCCTCCGCCCCTACGTAAATATTTGAAATACTGCTCACGGCAAAGAGGTATATAATATAACTGGCGCATAAATGATACTCTACGTGTTTGCATTATGCATCTTGCCCCGAAACAAGAAATATGAGGAGGACACAAAAATTATTGTCCTGATGTTGCCATTTGTGAGCATCTACTGTCGTTAGAGCCGTCAAAAATAGTATAGTGTATTCCACCAGTAGATGGCGCTAGACCTTTAACTTGATTCCCGGTGACTGATGTTTAGAGTGTTTCACACTACACTGTAAACAAAAAATTGGTCATTGGTAATTTTTACGTATTTTTTCCATGTAGAATTTACTTGAAAACATTAGTTTTGCCACTTACGCACTAAATTTAAGTCTTGCTAACTCAAACTTTCAATTTAGTAGAACATACGTGGAATATTTAAGTAAAATCAAATACATAAGAACTTTAAGTAATGTCAGCTTGTATTAATTTAGTAATTTTAACTCAAAATCAGAAATTATACGTATTACTCAAACAATTTATGTTGATTATTTTTATCTTTTTAAAGTAAGGACCGATGCAGTGCGTAATAGAAATATTTACATAATTTATGAATATTCATTAAGACCAAATTAAACTCTTTTTTTAAATAAAACAATTCTTTTTTGTGGTTGAATGAAAATTTAAGGACTTTAAAACATTTACTAATCCATTTAACATGGCTAAGCAAAGACAAGACAATTTTTAATTGTTACCCAGTTCAAAACAAATAAAAACTTGATATTTCAGGAAATTGTCAACCAATTTTCCTTTTAAGATGCTACGATCAAGTATATATAAAATGTGGAGCCTTTCAATATGTGTCGAGTGTAAGTGATTAGTAAAATAGAAGTAGTGAATGATTAATGGATGTAACTTGTTAGATTAGATGGGTACCAAATCGTGCAATATGTAATCCTATCATAGCTTTTTTTTAATTATCTAAAATGATTACAATAGTTAAATTATTTACGTTAATGTAACTCGATTTAACTGAGTAAAAATTTATTCAGCAAAATAAGTAAATTCTACATAAGATGCCGTAGGTAATATTTACTTAATAAAAATAAGGCAATTCTTTTCCTCAATTTTATTGAGTTATTTCGACTATTATTTTGTTACAGTGTACAGGCACGACTGGTCGCCGACACCCGACAACAACTGGTCGAGAAGTAGTTGTCAGAGGTCATAGAGAGTTGTTTTTTGTCAGTCTTTATAAGTCTGTCAGTGGTCTCGGAGCATTCTGGTCGGCTGGAGGTTTACGATGCTGTAACAGTAACATATTGCCGACCAAACTGGTCATGGAAACGGGTTTCTCTAGGTATTCCAAAGGTAGGCAACAGTTCTCAGACTGATAGCCGACTGATTACGGACTGATCACAAGTGGTTGCCGACTATTACCGAGTGATATTTGGTTGAAAAAAGGTCGGCAGTTGATTTGTAAATGATGTACGATCAGTTACCAATTAAACTTGTCGTACATCGACAAACAGAAAAGGATTTTATTTTGAAATTTAAAAACATATTTTTGCTTTTACTGCTGGTTAATAATTTCAATTTGTTTGATACTTTTTTCATTGAAAGAAAAGAGGAGGGAGGACAAAAGGGAAACTTAATTGCTTATACAATTTCTTGATCTATATTGAGATCATGTTATTCTTTGATGTTTTATTGATTAAATAAAATATTTTTTCCTGTTTCAGTGGTCTGGTAACCAGAAATGATACATGTTACATATGCTATTTATATGGATCCGGGAAAAGTCCATCCATTTTATCCAAAGCCACTTCGGAAAAAGCACAAGTAAAAATGAGCCCCAAATATCCACAAATCTTTTGCATAATGCAGACGTCCAGCTTTGTACATTATAGAACAATTACCGCCAAAATAATGGAGTTGCTTTATCTACTCTATCCTGGTAATTAGTGTCTTGGGCATCTCGTGGAATATCTTTTTTGTTATCTCTCTCGCTCATTTAAATGTTTATGTTCCTCAAATCCCCGGATGAATTACGTGCTCGTATTCCAGATGATCTATGGCCATCTAATGGGCAAAATAATCCGAGTCTAAGAGAAACATAATATTAACGATGTAAATGTCTTTCATAATTGTGATATATATCTCTTCATAATATAAAGAGATATAGATATATATCACAATTGTGAAAGACACATACATCGTTAAAAATATGTTTCTCTTAGACTCGGATTTTTTTGCCCGTTAGATATATCTCTTTTATTTCCTCACGTTGCTTCTTCTACTTTTTCTTTGTGTATGTATATCTGTTTATAAATAATAATAATATGGATATTTATATAGCGCCGGTATCCGCTTCACTGTATTCACTGTATTAAAAAAAAAACTTTCCTCTAAGAGTCTAAGGCTATTCCTTTTTTGCGAGCTATCTTTGGCTATTAATTCTTGTGACTTTTATTTTTTGTTCGTGTTTTGTTGATTTTTTAATTCCGTATTTGATTTTGTTTTTAGTCACTTATTTGTAGGTTATACTATTTTGTAGGTTATACTATTTGACTCCATTTCCTATGACTATGATAAAGGGTTTCTACATTTTAGGGTTAGAAACTATAGCAGGGGCACAATAGGAAGACTTATTTCGGGAGTTATACCAAATGAATACGTAAGGTATGACAATTTCATTTTAAAACGAGCTCCCCCCCCCCTCAACTATTGATATGAATACAGGTCACTGTATTCAAATGAGATTTAATTTTTTTATTTTTTATTTTTGTTGATTTTGTTGATTTTTTTTTTATTGAAGATGATTTCCAGCAATTTTTTGTGAGCTTGTTTTTATTTTAGTGGTTCAAACAATCGAACTACTTGTTGTTGTTGTTGTTTTTATTTCCGAAATCAGATAAAAAATATCATACATAGTAAAAAATACAAAGTAAAATATTTATACATGTACATAGACAAAAATCTGTGGATAGCCCAATTCAGCAGTGTTTACAGAACACTACTGTTCTTCCTTGGGGTCCTTCAAACTACTGCAGAATAAGCAATCCAGAATGAATTTTAGCCATACGATTGCCATACCAGAGCTCGAGATTAGCTTTCAGCTATTGTTCTTCAATCTTTATTTCTTTCTCAATTATTTTCAAAGGACACGCATAACAAATAAGCCTGTTCACCCTCTGCATCAAACCCCCACCCCCTATCCCATTTTGCTACACCCCACCCTCTCAAGCGACTCTTACGCCACTCGCCGTTCCTCGTTCCTCTTTACACAGCCCCCGGGCGCGAGATAATGATGGCTATTTTGACAGCGTGTGTCAATGTGTCGTCCCATCTTCTTGCATAAGAACGGCGGAGAAGAGAAACCATCTACGGCATCGGAAATACAAAGGGCATCCTTCTGCATCCTTGTCATGCGCGCTGGAAGACCCCCAGGCCATAGCCTTCATTGCAGACGAGAAAAAGAGACGTCAAATACCTTGTCTCACTATCACTATGGCAACGGGGCATCTTCATCATCAGGTTATATGGATGGAAGCGTTAGTCAAGCGTGTGTATTATGCGCGGAACGCCTGTTTTATTCGGACGATATTATAACTCAATTCTATCTTAAGGATATACTCATTTAAAAATGACACAGATTTTGTATAGTATGCAGCCATGGTGTGTGTATTGTAATGTTTTCTAAGATATTTCAGCAGAGGAAGGAATGAACGTCTAAATGATGCGTTTTGTTCAAATTATTATCATATTCATTATTTTAATATTATAGCACTGCCGATTTGGTATAGCAATATTGATATTACCAAGTAACTGTTCAGATCCAAAATATCATTTCCCAGTTCAACTAAAGAATAAATTGAACAAATACATTTCAGGCAAAATTTACGAAGAAATCAAAGCAATTTAATAAAAACACGGAATCGTTCTTAAACATTTAATCTACACAGACTCCCGATTTTTGTAAACATAATCTCATTTTTTATTATGAAATCAAGATGAAATTTTGTCTGACTGATACGTGTTTATAATAATTATATATTTGTTTGTATTGGGTAACGATATAATGCACATAGCCTATTCATGCAAAGTCTTGAATAGCATCGGCCTTATGAATAAATGAATGCCATGTTTTTGGATGAATAATTTTCAACTTACTTACCTTTAACAATTCATTAAAAAAAAAACACACGTACGATACGCTTCCCCCCCCCCCCCCCCTCCCATCTCAGAATTGAAGCCTTTATTCTTGTATTTATTTCTGGGGAGGGGGATTAAAAACCAGACTTCAGACCCACTGTTTTTAAATAACATGCTCGGATTATTCAACAACATCACTGTCATATTCGCACATTTCAAAAATGCTGCGCAAGGCTATTGGCATTTATTGAAAGTCTTTGCAATAGTGCTTTATAGAATGAATAGAACAATCGGGTACCTTCATGAACTGCTAAAAAATGGTGGTGTGCTTGAACCAGGGAATTGTAACTCCCTGCTTGAACCTATCCTAAAGCAATCTCGTGAACTAATCCTCACTAATGCACTCAGAGTAGTAAAGGCATTGCAATTAGCTATATTATCATATTTTGTAGCGCCATGAATACGGAACGGGAAATGTAAAGTTAAAGGTGCGCACTCTTCTTAAAGGGGTATTAGGTATCTTTGTCCCAGATTCTAAACAAAATCCTGGATTTAGCTCATCCTGAAATCATAATTATAAACCTTTAGGTCAGTCAGGAATCCCATGACTTTTACAAGCAAATCACATATTTGATTATCAAGATATTTATGATTGGAGTTCGAAATTTCAAAAAACATTTTTCCCAATGATAAAAGGACTACAATCTATTGAGGGAAATGAGTATGGTAAAACCGTCAATCACAGATTTTTACTTTTTCGAAGCACATTTTGAAGCGCAATTAGTTTAGGGCTTCAATATTACACCATATCACAGACACGTAGGGTCATACATCGCAGATTTTTATACTGGAAACATTGTTAAACAATGCCTTTAAACCTTGATATTACCCTTCGTGAATTCAGATAACTTGTAAGTATCACCTAAGCGATTAAAAAAATCTATGAGAACCCGAGAGGGCGACATATCACTTTCTGTACAACTAAATGCTGACTCCCCGCACGAAACAATTTTGGGGGTTTGGGTGTTTGTACTCCAAAAATGGGTTACAAATGGAAAAAGGAAAGGGTAGGGGAAAATGTGGTGATCTAGATCGAGAAGTTAAATCGTGAAGAATGTAGTTATGAAACAGTTAGTATTCTTCTGTTGAGTAGCTTTGAAAGAGAATTCCAAATTACAGTATTTGTTCGTGAAAAGGAGTATTATCTGTTTGCGTTTCAAACAAATGTGCTTTGTTCGACGTCTGGAGATTCACTTTTCTGACCACGAACAGAGTACTTTTCCTCACTTTTCTATTCTCCTCTCTGTTTTCCCTCTCTCTCTCTCTCTCTCTTTCTTTCTTTTCATCTCAATCACTCCCTCTCACATCCCCTCCATAACCCCCCCCCCCCCAAAAAAAAATCTCTCTCTCTCTTTCTCCCTACCCTTTAGGATTTACGCTTCACTTTCATGTATTCTCTCTCTCTCTTTCTCTCTCTCCTTCCCCTTTATTTCTTTGTCTATGTTTCACTCTCTCTCTCTCCCTTTATCCCGCTCCGTCACACACACTCACACACTATCTCACACACACACACACCACCTCCATCTGTCTCTCTCGACTCTCTCTCACACACACACAAGCACACCCAAACGCTCTCTCTCTCTCTCCCACGCACACACACACACTACACTACTCCATATCTCTCTGTCTCTCTCTCTATTTATCCCACCCAATATCTCTCTCTCTCACACACACACAAACACACATAAACGCTCTCCCTCTCTCTCTCTCTCTCACACACACACACACACACACACACCCACTTCCACCCCATATATATATATGTCACTCTCTCACACACACACACACACACACACACACGCACACTCCATCTCTCTCTCTCTCTCTCTCTCTCTAGCTCTCTCTTATAGTATTTTGTTTGCATTGATAAACCTCTGTGAAAGGAACATAGCCGTGCAAACCATCCAAGTAAACTTCAATCTTTAATCAACTATTATAATCTGCAAAAACAATTTCCAAAGTAATGTACATATTTACCCAAAAGTAGATGGAAAACTCTCAAAATGTATTCCTATTAAGTTTGTGAAAGCCGTACGTATACAACACATTTCCCTTATTAGATTTCTAATTTTTCTCTGAAAGGGAATGTTAAAAAGAACAACATTGCCTCATATACCAGGAATGATTTTCATTCGTTAGATGCCATTATACCTCTTTTTTAATCAATCATGGCAAGTATAATAATCATTACCACATCCCCAAAATTGGTTATGATTCGGGAAAGAGTTAATAACTTCGTTCCGTAGTATTTCATCATTGTTCAGTACTATGTAAATATACTGTTGCATTAACCCACCCCTCCCCTGAACAAAAATATCTACGAAATGAAAGTATATCAATTTTTGTAAACGGGCAGAGAAGTTTCCTTTACAACAATATTTAACTTAAAAAACCGTTGTGGTCATTATATCGATAGTTTGTAACGAGATCATCGAACACTTGGATTTATTCATCAGTTTTGTAGTATAGTATAGGTTTCCTTAGCATGCCTAAGTTTCCACCAAATAAAGAGGAAGTTGATTTCTCGGTTACTTCGTTTGTTTTGTTTGTTCGTTTTGTATTTACATGAAACCAGATTAACAACATTCTTCTCTTATACACGGATGTTCTTTATTAGCAGATGCCCAACTGTCATGTAATAAACTTCTCTTTTTCTTAAACGTCAACCATTTCCACAACGAAATCTTTTAATTGTTTCTAATATCTTCACGAAATAACGAGAATTGTTATTTCCCTCAGACAGGAACGTTATTTTTCCAATTGAAATTGATTATAAAAACAACTGTACATAAATAATTCAAACTTATTTATGGAAATGTTTGTGTTTTCATTCTTCAAATAGCATGCTATAAAGTTTGGATTCGTTTTCTTGGTTGAAATAATATGAAAGCAGTGTACAAATTATCTATTTCCACATACAGGGACGTAATATCGTCAATATCAACTTTCCGAACGGGTTTACATTTTGAAAATGAAGCTAATTAGATTACTTTGTGAGTGTTTCCCCGGGCATGATTGTTCAAAAATCAGAATATCAGTCACTTCCAAAATATTGACTTTGTAAGTAGGATATTTTTTCTCCACAAACAGAGGCGTTCCTTCAACAGTATGCATTATTATCCAAACTGCCGTACAGCTTTTCAGTACATTGTTTATGAAGTAGAGTGGAACGAGACATATGAAGACCATATGAGAAAGTAAAGTCTTAGGGAACCTCCCAATCTAATCGAACAATCACTACTGCTTAAATGATACAAATCTAATTCTACTATAGTTTATATATCTCATTGTAAAATTATTTGGATCAGATATTTACACATTTGCCTTCCATCTACTCAAAGAAGTTAGAATGACGTTGCTATTAAGTTGGATAAAAGCTTTCAATATTGCCAAAAGACATTGCATGATTCAATTGCACCGTACGTAATTTAGGATGTATTAAAATTATTTTGTATTTAATATTTAGACGGGGGCAAGGTACAAAGCAAGTATCTACTACTAATCATTTTTTTTTCCATACAAGCAGTTTGTATGATTTATTCATCTGTTTTTCCTTTCATCTTCTCTTTTTTGTGGCAACATTAAATAAAAGAGAGATATCCATAGCTATACCATTATGTCACAAAGTGGCATGAAGTACCGATTTGGACGGAGAACCTTCGAATTCTTGAGATCGAAGTCGCTTTCTTTCACGCTCTTTGAAACGTAAAACTGTCACCAATCACATCGACCATATGTAAACAGATAAGAGGTTCAACATTCAAAGGTGCCTTAATTTATAATGAGGTGCGAGACAAGTTACAAATACACGCCATTCTATTATCATTATATATATATTTTGTTTTACTTCTTGCATTTTCTTTACATCGTATTGCAAAATACGAAGAAAAAAATAACTGTGCTCCGCAGATATGGCATACATAGGCGTCACTGAAGAGTTGCCTTTGTAAGGTCTTAAAAATGTGTAATATAATAATTGCAATACAAAATCTATGTTGATATTTTATTCATAAAATTAAAGTACACAACAAATGACGTTCCGAGATAGCATTGATAAGTTTTGTGAAGAAAACAAAAGCCTATGTTCTTGATGCAGATGAAGCGTTAGCCTGTAATAGCATAAACTAAATGTATTTTCTTTCATTCCAAAAAGGGGTCAGTTTGCGATTTTAATTTTAATTTTTCTTAAGGGCTGATTTATTTTCATTTTTCTTCTCAATGCACGTTATCACTGACTTCCACGTCGTATCTCTTGAAGCACTGAACACTACAGATAGATCTTGTATGACGACATGTTGGCAGGCAGGTTCTTCCGTTATCGTAGTACAAGCACTTCTTTGCGCAGTTGACGAAATCTGTTATGCACACTTCGACGAAGCAATCTAAATAATAAAAAAAAAATGAAGAACATTGCACGAAAGAAACACGAAATGAACGTTACATTTAACATTTTTTGTATCATAGGTTTTGTCATATTTGTGTTCCCGCCTCGAAAGAGCTCAACATTGGATCCGTCAACGAGTTATGGCCAATATCGGTTTTCCATTATCACAAAAATAGCTTTGTATTGCATTCGTTCGAGAACTACAGTTAAGAGTATACATTTTTCTCAAGACATTTACTGAGTCGACATAATAGGGAACTTTCATATTATTATATGAAATGCGGAATGTTAGCGTTTGCAATTTCGTAAAAGAATTGGGAATATTTTGCCAGCAAGTGTAAAAACATGCTTTCTTAATTTAACATGTTTACTGTGGATGTTTTTGTTGTTCTTCTTCTTTTTCTACTTATCTGTTTAATTAGCCGACAATAGTTAGAAGAAAGTACACAATATCACGAATTGTGAAGGGGCATCATACTTTCCCGACCCTCATCCCCTCCCCCGCCCCACCTGCTCTGCTCATGGAGTTACCCCAGTGGCATTAATCATTACGTAATCATGTACACACCTAGAACCTCTTCGGCGTCATTGGCCCTCACTGTGAAAAAGTCGGTGTCTGAAATGAAAGAGAGAAAGGCAAAACATAATCAGTATAGCCTAGGGCATGCATGCATTGTCGTATTGGCATTTATTTTTACAGAATAAAATTTTAGCAATGTATATTAAAGTTTCGAAAATAATATCGCTAGTGATATTCGTTTGTCTCGCAATGTGGTCAATAAGGAATCTAAAAGATCACGACGTTTCGTATGCTACTGCAATACTTCGTCAGGTGATAAAAACTGTTGTAAGCAAGGGTCTTTTATACTTTACGGGAGGACCGTAAAGCGGTCTAAAATTCGATCGATAATTGGAACAATAACGCCCAATGCCTATTGGTCGACGCACATGGTGATCGACCAATCACCAAGGCCGCTGGTTCGGCCGCTGGTTCGGCTGATGCACCAGGCCTATTGGCCGACGCATACGGTACTCGACCAATCAACGGGCCGCTGGCTCGGGCCGTCTGCTGAATGGAATCGACCGTTGTTGGCTGGCAGGACGGCGAGTGTCATGGCGGCGTATCGTCCGCATCCAAAATTCGGGGATATCGATCCCGTTGTCTCTGTTGAAATTATTAGGATTGAGACGGATATTGATAGCTTCTTTTACCCTCCGTGTATACCAATGCCGTTCTTGGGAAAGGCATTGAACCCCGTCCCAGTCTGGTTGATGCTGGTTGTCCCAAGCATGTTCGGCTACGGCTGAGTTGTCAGTTCGACGGAGTCTGACGTCCCTCTTATGCTCAGTGATTCTTTCTTTTATCGGACGGGCAGTTTCACCGATGTAGGATCTATCACATCCTTTACAAGGGATGTTGTACACAATGCCGTCCCGTCTATGTGAAGTATTGCAGTAGCATACGAAACGTCGTGATCTTTTAGATTCCTTATTGACCACATTGCGAGACAAACGAATATCACTAGCGATATTATTTTCGATACTATATCCGCAATGAGTAATATATTTAGCATTATATTAAAGTTGTTGGTCAAATATTTGGCCTGCTTTTACGACGATCGCTGGTTCGGTCGCATACTTCAAGCTGAGACATTAAAGTGACTCGGTAACATTGCCTCAGATTCTGAAACAAAATCCTGAATTTAGCTCATGCTGCAATCACAATTATAAACATTTAGATCGGTCAGGAATCCCATGACGTTTAGAAGCCGATTGCCTGTCTGATTATCAAGATATTTATTATTGGAATTCTAAATTTCATTTTCCGTTTTCCTAACGGTTTGTATACAACTACAGTCTATTGGGGAAAGTAAGTATCGTAAAACCGGTCACTCAAAGATTTTTAATTTTTGAGGCACTTCATGAACATTTTAAAGTGCAATTTCTTCGGGGCTTCAATATTACACCATATCACAGATGCTGATAAACACGTAGGGCCATGCACCTCAGATTTAGCATTGTTAAACAATGTCTTTAAAGAGCAGATTGACGGTTTTAACACACAAACATGAAGGCGTAACTCCCAATTCGAAACTGTCACCTGTGAATTTCATGTGAATTCAATCTCTTTTTGCGAAAGCCTCTACTAGGTGATAAGGATAACACGTAGGGCCATGCATCTCAGATTTAACATTGTTAGACGATGCCTTTAAAGCTCATTGGTTATTTACGAGTTTATTTTCTGCAGGTAACTACTGGTTGACGTTTATCAAGGTGACTTACCTACTGGATGGTCCTTCTTGTCTACCCAGAACACTGCAGGGTAAGAGAAAATAACAATTATAATGACAACAACAACAATAATAATAATAACAATAATAATAATATAATTAGTGGTGGTAGTAGTAGTAGTATAGTAGTAGTTGTAGTAGCAGTTGTAGTATTCTGTTCTTGCAAAGCGCATAACAAATCTCGTCGTGCTTCCAAAGTTCTTTTGACATTATTGCCCTGAATGTTTGATAGCTCCAGCACCCACACAGAAGCCACACAGCAATAAACCCGGGTGGAGAGAGGCAAATGTATATTAGCGTCTTTATAAATTGAGGTAGTGCTGTTGCATGGAATCGAACCCCGTAAGAAAGACATAAAATTATCAGACAAAAATAGCATCGATTATTCGGTAAAGTAAGAAGGGTTTAATTTTTCTAACTGTATTCGGCGCCATTGACATGCATCGCGTGAGGATTTTAAATGGTACTTTAGTTAACCATTCATTCTGTCTGAATTGATATGGCGCCCTCAAAGATAATAGCAGAAGTAAAACCATTCTTCCCATCAACTCTCTCTCTCTATTCTGTTCCTATTTTTTGATTTTCCTTATTTCTCTCTTATTTAATATAATCCATAATCATCTTTGCCTACTGGCATATGACGGGATTTCGTCTTTCTTAATGTAAAAATAATTCCTCAACCTTCTGTTTCCATCTCTTTCTTTATTTCTGTATTCGAACTCTAAAATGAATAGCAGCTGACGTATTTCAAGCTTTTAGTTTCACTTGAACATTATTAGAAAATAGGCTAACCCGAAGCATTATTTACGTGATACAAAATAATGTTGTTATGTTTTTTATAACATGCGGGTCTAATAAAGGCTGTGTACTTACGCCTTTTTGCCGGGACTCTGTCTTGTGTTGTTTCAAATTGTAGACTGCAAACTGTAGATACAAAGATAAGAAATGCCTAATGAGTACATTTATGCAAGAATCTCATTTTTAATTACCTTTACTTCAATTCCATTCACCATAGACACAATTGTTCTCTATCAGAACAGGCAATTTTATTTAGATATTCTCTATACCTTTCTCAAATTCTCTCATATTGTTCTCTGAAACCATGCGTTAACATGATATTAGGGTTGCAACATAGCAATGTCTCTTTTTAACAACTATCACTGCAAAGATGATCTATATGCTAAAATGATCTATGTGAAAAGATCATCGTTGTGCAAATTTCCTCGTTCATCATGATGGCATTTAAAATACTTTTTTCCCCAAACTCCTTTTCCTCTTAACATCACAGTCACACCGAAGAACCAACGCCAGCCCGACTCCTAACCGACCAATTCTTTGCCATTCGGGGTTATGTTAATTTTTGTTCGGTAAAAAGTCAGTCTTGTGTCGGTCTCGTATGGGTTCAGGGGCGTACGCAGGGGGGGGGGGGGGGGTTTGGGGGTTCAAACCCCCCCCCTTTGGTATTTTAATGTATGTAAACCCCCCCTAATAAAAGCTAAAACCCCCCCCCTTCAGCTTTTTTTTTTTTTTTTTTTTTTTTTGTTATTAAAAAAAAAAAAAAAAAAATTATACCCACGGCTAACCTAAATAAGGTGACCTTACCCCCCCTCCCCAACGCAAAAAATGTCAAATTTTGAAATTTTGACCTCCAAAAAAAAAAAAAAAAAAAAGTGTACGCTTACCCCCCCCCCCCCCCCCCCCCCCCCCCCCCCCCACTGAGCGACTTTTCGGCCGGCTGAGTCGTTGCGATTTTTTTTTGACCTCCAAAAAAAAAAAAAAAAAGTGTCCGCTTACCCCCCCCCCCCCCCCCCCCCCCCCCCCCACTGAGCGACTTTTCGGCCGGCGCGATTTTCAAATTTTCGGGAGCAAAATATTTTAAAACCCCCCCCTTGAAAAAATCCTGCGTACGCCCCTGTATGGGTTACAGATGTATAAATAAGGGGGTCGCCTTAAAAGAAAAATATGCACACCGCCAAACCAAATCATATACAATCCTTTTTTTTTTTTTACCATAGAGGATATTTTCTTCGGTTTGTTATAGGTGTGGTATGTCTTGTCGGTGTGAATCCAAACCACCTAGATTTTAGGGCAATGAGGGTAATTTTGTTCGGTCTGGTGTTGGTCTCGTCGGTGTGACTGACGTATATATATATATATATATATATATATATATATATATATAAGGAAAGGAATAGTGCTATTGACACTCCAGTTTTGCCACAACGCCAAACCAACCAATTCTTGCCCATGCAAGAAAAATGTAATCTTTCGTTCGACCTGTTAATATCGGCTTGTTGTGACTGGGGTGTAAATGATGACATCGCGTTGTTCTTTTTCCTCTGCAAAATCTATTGACGCATTGCGCTATATTCGACTTCCGTAAGTCACACGCCATTCGCAATATCATCGCGTAATTATCATCCATATCATCAAAACAAAACAACAAAATGTAGCTTTAAGACATATCGATGGAACAGATTCCCTTTCGGCCATATTCCGAAACGAAACTAGGACAACAAGTTCTTTGATTTATACTTTTCCATCTAGGTTGGTTGAACCGAGATGAAATTTTAGTTCTTCCTTTTCTGAAACTCTATCCCAAAGGTAAAAAATGGTATTGATCGTACGATGAAGATATTGAGGACATTTCTTTTTCTATCTGATGATTCTTTCCACTTTGTCGTTGTCGTTTTGATGTTCTCTTTCCGCTCTTCGTTTCAGGTTGGGAAGTAAATTGAAGTGTGATTTTTGAAGGATGGTCGGGCAGGGGAGATTAATTTGATTTATTTCGTTATGTCGTGAGATCAATCCAGTCTGGACTCATATCATTACCCAAACGCTTGCCAAGTTCTCTTCATACACCCAATGCACGGTTCATCTCCTGTTACGCCTGCATCTTTCGAAAGTCCAATTGTAAATTCATGAATATAGATTTATAAAGTGCTCCAACTACTGGCAGTGAAGAAACGCACGCTATTAAAAAGAGAACCCGTTTCTAGAATACCAACATACTTACTGTATTTTTCGAGCTGCATTAATGGGAAATCATGCCCATTTAAAGCAGTCCGTTTGTTGGATGGGGTTTTGTTGTAAGCGTTGTTGATGATGATGATGATGATGATGATGATGATGAAGATGATGAAGATGATGGTGATGGTGATGATGATGATGATGATGAAGATGATGATGATGGTGTAGATAAAGAAGAAGATGACGATGATGATGTAGATGAAGAAGATGATGATAATAATAATAATGATGATTGTGGGGGCGATGATGATGACGATGGTGACGGTGATGATGATGATGATATAATGATTTTGAATTTCTTTAGGGTGCAAACATGTTAGAAATGGTTCACATTTGCACCCCTGCCCCTACAGAATATTAGTGCATGGTTTTGATATTGTTTGTTGATGATTAAACCTGTAGGATGACTTTAAATGTTACAATACTTTTTCTGTAAACTCAAATACTTAGGAAGTAGGCGCAGTATAGAACCAATAAGTAAAACTTCATTATCAGTTTATCGCTCGAGTGTGTGCTTCAAAGAATCATCAATTGTAAGGGTGCCACATTGAGGGCGCTGTTGAGCCATTTCTTGTGTCGAGTATCGAAGGAGACTGTTTTCAGGAGGACAAGACAATATTTTGTGAAACTAGAAAAGGCAAGTAGATCGGAGGTAGTGTATCATTTTGAGCATATGGGGGTTGATTCTTGTTATTCTTTGTGCTATGATTTTCTTAACGGGGGGGGGGGGGATTTTCATAAAGCCAACTGATTGAATTGCGACTGTTCCGTCATAATTTTATACTTACATTCTTGAGGATTTTTGTCGTTTTGTTCTTCATGTCCACTCTTAAGATGATGATAACTATCATTTTTTATAAATAATGGTTCACTTTATTTGTTTACAGTTTAACCATGTTAGCCAGTGAAATTGTTTTCCATTTCATTGTAGATTCAATCCTTCTCTTAGCCAAGGTGCTTTCTCAATATCAAAGAATTCAATTTAAGATTCTTTTTATAAGGTTAAATCTTTGCTCCAAAGAGCCTATGTGCCCTCTAAATAACCGTATTGCATGGTGACGACGAAAGTCAATGCCCAATTTAGATCCAGTAAAAAATTAATTGATTCCCATTCGTCGCTGTAATGCCTGTTTGTATGATCGCTAGGGGATTTCCTAAAATCATTAAAACCATAACATGCGTATAAAATATTTTACAGAGCAATTCAGTGGTATTTTGTGACTAAATGACTCCGTTTAACATTCTAAACGGGTAGTGCTGATCATTGAAATTCATAATTTAATGAACTGTATCGAACTCATGTTCAAAATAATTTCTAGTTCATGGAAGGGTTTCAAAATAATTAATGAACTTTGTCGGGGTCTTTTTCGTTAGTGTGGAAGAAATTCATAATAGAATGGTCTCCTAAAAACATTCATTCATGAAACGCCCTCATTAAAAAAAAAACAATAAATACATAAGTTTGTACCGAATTTCCCGGCCACATGCATAATGTGGTCCCATATACATATTTCTGTGTGACGTGCATTTTACCGTATGTGAATTCCTCCCTTTGTATCATTGCGATAATTGCACAATCTTAAATAAATACTGATTCTTACAACCAAACAATCCAATAAACCTCTCCCGATAGCCTGTAGACACAACCTGTCATATTGTAATTACATGACCAAAACTTTACTTTATCTTTAAAACTTAATTCGTCAAGAAGATACAGTCTGTATGACGTCCTAAACGCCACGATGGGTAGTCAGTCACGTGGTAGGGACCAGATGGCATTTGCAGAATCGATTTTTATTTTATATACAGTATTGTCCAAATACCCTGTAAAATGTGTAATTCTTCCATTTCTCCCCTTCTCCATCTGCCATCCATCGTTCAAAGAACATTGATTTTTTTGTCTTCATTTTTTTTCTTCTGAAACATGAAGATCCTGTTCCCTTGAGTAATCGCAATATATTTGGCGTACTGCCGTACAGGAGGGAAAAGAATTGATTATTATGACGCCGGGCATAATTGAGACTCGTTTTGAATGCAATTACGGACGGGATTTCGGTCACTGAGAGGGAGGTCTCCGAAGGACTGTTTAATACAGGAGGTAACCAGTGAGAGCTTGTGAAAGCTGAGTTGTCTTTGGAGGGTGCAATCCATCTCACTATCATCTTAAGAAGAAGGGTAAACCTCTCGCTTGAAGTATCCTCCCTCATACACCTCTTTTATGACAGATCTGTGATACTGACTTCGACTTTTAATCAATATTTTTTTCCTCCCACCTAATGCTCGAACACACATGGTCTTATGAAAAAGCGTCTCTTTACATGATCGATGGTTTCCATGTTTTTGAAGGTCTATAATTCCCCTCTCTGGTTTTCTAGAGTGGTGCGATTGTGTTCGCGAAGTTTAAGCTGGTGAAGAATGATTAATGAGTTCCGTTAAGAGTCATTCGATAGTCAGATACTCGTCACCATTGCCGTAACCTTGTATCTCTGAAAATGTGACCTCGGGAAAGTGACATGATTTTATTTTTCCTTCAAACCCCGTACCTCTTTTTTGTTTCAATCTTGATACCCAATACCCGTTTCAAGAGAAGAAAAGTAGTTGATGAACAGTATTCTTCGTACAACAGACTCCGTATCACTAAACGTAAGTTCGGTTAACAACTATTCTGAATTTCCTGACCTCTGCATTTCGATGGTTCACAAAGAAAGATGCCACGCACTTTTCAATCACAATCCAACAGCTAGGAAGATATTCGTAAAGACATGGAAGAACGCCGGGTTTCGGAAATTGGAGATGTCTGGGTACAACCTAATGTAATTTATTTTAAAAATCTTCCATTTGTGTAATTAGACGAATTTTTTGAAGTTTCATATCCTTTTCTGCTCACTTTTTCTGGAGCGTCGACAATACTTCTGTGCCCGTCACGGATAATGAAATGGACACAAGAAAAGGAAACATTTTGTGAATACAAATTTCGATATTTTGTTTTTTCTGTGGACAGTAATGGAGTGAGGGTTACCCGATACCCCCATGTGTAAACACACTGGCGGATGCAAATTGTCAAGACACACTAAAAGAGTTTGTATAAAATAAGTCGAACAGATTTAAAATCCAAGCACATTGGAATTTAAACGAAGAAAAAAAAAAGGTTTTCATACTACCACGATGATCCTGAAAAACAAAATTCTTGTTAATCAGTGATAACGTCACAAAAATATAAATATATTGATATGGATTGTTAATTTCAAAATAACGGCACTTTCCGTAAACTTCACCCGATAACTGATTAAAAAAGAAAAGAAAGAGGAAATGCATGTTTGTTGGATAAAAACCTCCAATATTGTGTAAATTTTACCTAATTTGGCTTAACTTTAACGAGTTGTGGCTTATCCAACTAACAATCATCTATTTCTTTCACACGCAGGAATCTTTGTCCGAAAACCAACGCAATTCCGTTAGAGTTTATTTTGATTTTGAATTATCAGGCTCAGGTACGTCTCCCAAAATGCAATGAGACATTTTCGGGGGTATTTCGTACAAATGTACTGAACGTCATTATGAGTTTGTATGACATGGACTACTCATCACCATCGGTTAAGTCAAACACGTTTTACTGTAATGGCATTTCAAATTTCAAATTTATTCCAAGCTCATATCATCAAAGTATACATGGTTGTCTACAATGAACAACTTGCACACTTATAGAGTTGTAAAACGCGGGAAATAACTGAATGAATTCCTTTTATTTACCCCACGTGATTGGCGACGCTTTCGGCCATTCTCGCTCAACAACGAAAAACGCCAAGTAGGTAACGGAAGCTCTGTCAGATCACATTTCTGATAACGCCCCTGAAAGCTTTGTTCTCAATCAACTTGTCAATCAGATTAGATGGCCTCATTTTTCTTTTACCGGAAAGTACGGAATGAAGTGATTGTAACGAAACTGTGAAACAGTCCTGCTTCTGCGACAACTGCACCCGCGGTAAGTTCATACACTAGCCGACGATTGTCGATGTATCGTTTTATAGTGGTTCATTCGCTTGGCTCTCAATCCAAGGGTTGAGGGTTCCATTCCAAGCCCGGAACTGATATATATTTATCAATATATTATAGACTATACGTATTAGTATTAGTATTAGTATTAGTATGATACTACAACAAATTCCAAACTTCAACCATGGATCCCCACCGTATGTCTAACCTAAACCCACTAGCAACCCTAACCCTAATACGTTTGACAAAATGAAGCCAGGATCAATTGTCGCCGGAGAAAATTATAGATCACCAACTCGGCGAATGGAGAACTGCCGCAGTCGGTCTGGCCATGTGGCTATACTGACCTCTTTTTGGTATATGCATGGTCAATGGCTGACTTCAAAAGAAGATGTTCAAAGAGAAAGAGATTGATTTTTGCGACTGTTCGTGATAAATTACTGCATATGCAAATGGATCGATATCTGTGTTTGATGCGCGAGGGATTTGAAATTTCACGGAGCACGTGATTAGGGGTAAATCGTTGACATGCAGGATCTTTAAAATGTCTGCTGAGATTCAGATAAATTCATAATGATTTAAGTCCATATCTATCTATGTAATGAATTCGTTTCGCAGTGAACAGTAATTATTTTCACTTATAATATTGGCACAAAGAATCCTTCAGACAAGTTAATGATGTCTGGGCCCTGTATTACAAAGAGTTGATATCAATCGCAACTTTTTTGTGATTGATATCAATCACAACTATGTACATAAGAGATGGGAGACTGCAAACTTGTGATTGATTTAGGGACTTGATATTGATTCGGATCAATATCAACTCTTTGTAATACAGGGCCCTGGGCCCCGTCTTACAAAGAGTTACGATCGATCCAAATCAATCGTAAGTCCTCCAATCAATCGCAAGTTTGCAGTCTCCTATCTCTTATGTACATAGTTACGATTGATATCAATCGCAAATAAGTTACGATTGATATCAACTCTTTGTAAGACAGGGCCCTGGTCTGCCAATGTACTCCATTAGATGTTGAGAATACATGTTGTGGCGTGCTAATAAAAGCAGAATGCAGCGTGATTTAATCGGCTTACTTCGTTTCATCGGGTCCTCGCGTCCGGCCGGGTTGTCGCTTTACACGACCTTTCGTAAAATGAACGAGGACGATCATGTGAAGATGCACGTTCAATAAGAACGCGACCTTTTCTTGATTTGCCGTAAGATTTTCACAAAGTGTCGGGTAAATTGGACCGGACCAATTATAGATGAGAAGGGTTGAATTCACAAACATTACTCCCGATATTTCGTGAAAAGAGGAGCATATTTTAACAAAAGGCCGGGTAACGCGACCACCCGACCCGATGATTCGAAGTTAGCCTATGTGATATCATGTAGATATCAAAAGGACGTTTGATTTTGTCCGCAGGTACGTATGTCCTTCCGAAACACAAATTTTACGTACCGTGGGGTCCATAATTTCGAATAATCGTTGCGTTATTCCGAAAAAACGATACATGGTCATTTCCTAAATTTTGAGCCATATTTCATTTTTTGGCAATAAAAACTTTTGAAATTATGAACCTTTAGAGTAACATACCTTTGGAATTATGAACCTTCTGAAAAACGATATTTTAATAGTGCTGTCCTGATGGCTGGAGATGTCTATACATTATGGACCACAAACCTTATTTAACTCTTCCAAAATCACCCAAATATATACGTTGAAGACTCAGGATATTGATACATTTTTTCAAAGTATGTACGTAGATAAAATAATTTTCATAGAATATTTACAATATGTTTCATTTTGTTACTGATATATCGTTTGAAATGAATTGACTCGTTAACTACTGAATTCACCAGTTCCTTATTGGATTCATTTAGGAACCACCATCTTCCAGCAAGAAATAAGATAAGGAAATTTATAAATATGTTTTTGGAAATATCCTTTAGATATCTGATAATTTGATAGTTCTTGAATTTGCTAAAAATGGCTGAAGCAACAGCATCACCTTTGTCATTATGCTAATGGTGTAAAGCCCTTATTTAGTGCAGTGTTCGAGAAGATCTCGACTAGAATCACCAACCCTTTTTTACAAGCCTTCTTAGCTTTATGATTAATGGGTACTTGAGCGTAATTTAGCGGTAGTCTCACGGGTCATAATCAATAAAACAAACACTCATTATTTTCTCGAACGATTAGACCTTCGCTTTCGTACCGAGCTAATGTCACCGAATGACAGTTCTATTATTGGCACGATAGAAAGTAGCGATAGGAAGCTAAAACACCAAGAAAAGAATAAGAATTTCGAGATAGATAATGAAGAAAAAAATGCGTGTGTTTGTAAGCAGTCATTGTGCAAATATACAGAACACTTAACGTGTAAACTTTATCCCTGCAGTAAGTATCAACAGGTTTTTTTCGAAATTTCAGGGAACGTTATTGCGACTTCATACGAGACCCCAAAATAGCTTTAGATTTAACACATTTTCCGCATGGTTTCGCAAATAGGGCTGATGGCTCTTGCCCGAGTGGTAACATTCATTTGCGAGCGAGCAAAGCGACCGATTGAATAGATTAACATTTTAGTGACAAATAGCTCTCACCAGCAATGTATACTAGATTTTAAAAAATGATGTCAATAAGCTAAGTAAGCCCCCTCCCAGTATCATGTCCTCCTTCATATGCATATTATTAAACCCAGTGGAAATACACGCTAATGGAAGATAAAGAGTCTAAAACAGTGTCCCCCTCTATATTAAACAGGAAATCCGTTTTGAATAATTTTGAATATAGACATAAAGTACATGTTTTTAAAAATATATATGGGTAAGTTGAAAATTGAAAACAATTCAGCTTCTTTTTTTTAAATTCAATAAAGAGTTGGTTTTTTGTAATTATTATCCTCATTATCATTTACATTTTAATTTCTGATTTCTCAATCTGCTTTCTGTGAAATTGGCACAACGAAAGCTAGAAGCAATGGTTGGGCACGACCCGAATCTCACTTTTTTTTAAATATTAAAAAGGGCTAGGATTAATGGATATATTGTAAAATCATAACAAAATAAACAATTTTTTTTTCGCAAAGCTTTTGGTCATAATGCTCGATCCATGGCTTCTGAATTTGTCAATAAAACCTTGGTAGGGTCCATGATAAAACAAAGAGACCGATACGCACTTCCTTTCTCAAACGACCGAGGGTGAAATTAGCGATCATTCTTGTAAATTCGTATTGACCAAACCCACTGTCATGATTAGTTCGGAGAAAGTCGAGAAGTAGTCAGTCTACGCTATCAAATATCGTCGCTTAATTCAATTCTCCAGCGAGTTGCCCGAATTTGTTTACGCCAGCTCTGTCAACGAAGCAAGAATTATCGCGTCCTGCATGTCAAACATACTGTGTACACCATGTTCGTTTAGAATGTGTTTGGTGTTTCACTGTTTCCAGACATAATGGTCGAATTCACATGGCAACAACTTGGAAACCGATGGCAAATAAAACGAATTGCTTTCCTGAATAGAAAGATAAGTTTGTAATCATGTATCCTTAATTTTGGTAAACTCAGTCATCAAAGAATAAATACGTACACCTTTAATTGCCCATTTTCATTTTCGGGCTATAACAAAATTTACACTGTCTCCACTTCAATCTCACATTCACAAAAAGGAAGTAAAGATGATAAACCTTAATCTAGTATGTCACATTTAACGAGAATAGGTACATTTTCCATTTTAACATATTAAGTTTTGCGAGGGAGCAGAATATTGAAAGTTGTGATTTTTATTTTTGGCCATCCTCCATAATCTGTTCTTTATGTCCAAAGTCATGCGTCGGATATCCTAATTTGTAACTAACTTCTACGGGTTTCCATTTATCCACTTTTCAACATAATCCTTGTAGACAGTGTGTCTATTCCTGGGGGGGGGGGACAAAAAAGCTTGTTTACTTAGCTGAACGTGATGCAATCGGTTGACGTTTTGCATGATAACTGAGTGACCGTGTACTAAAATTGATCCGAATCTTTTTATTAAACATGAAATCAATATTATGACTCAAATTACATAGTCAAGATTTTCTGGACACTCTTCGGGGAGAGGGGGATTAGCATCCCGATGCGACGGCGTTCAAGATTCTATTTTCAGAAGCGATTCCGTTTACCAGTGGGAGATAAGCGCTTGGAACTGAAATATGATTTTCTTGTAATTCAGATCCCCCCCCCCCTCCCCTCATTTTACCATTCTTATTTCCGAATGACGAACATAATGAATGACCCAAGATGTTGCAATGTGGGTCAGTAAACGAAACGACTTGTCTCTTGTCATGTTCATTATTCTTTTTCCTTCTTCATTTTTTATGTTTTTCCCCCTTTAGTAATTATTATTAAAGTTCAAATAAAGCTAATGATAAGATTGATGTTTTTTTTATATTACTTCCCTATAGCAAACAACATAATTGACACTAATGTGTGGTGTCTTAAATGCTTAATGTAAATGTATCAATGCTTAATGTTAACGTATCCTTATGCTATTTATGAGTGTAATCCATAGTGAAACCCACTACTTTTTTCTTTTATTAATTCATTGAAAGAAGATGAAACATGTGCTGAGCACCTAACGATGAACGGTTTTTGGTTCAATGACCCATTTGTGCTTTCAAGAAGTTTAGATACATTTTCCAAAATCAATTTTCAATTGTAACATTTTGCAAATCGTCTTGATATCAAATTACATGTTCACTTTTGTTTCATTGCATGGATGATAACAGGATTCGAAATGCGTATGACTTTGATTATACTTCAAAATAGTCAAAATTGCGTCAATTATGGAGTAAAATCGAGCGAAGCTGTCATTTCAAGTGTTCCTGCAATATAGCGCACATGCACTCATAACCAAAGCTAAAAACAATGTATTCTATATCATATTATGGGAGGAAAAGTACTACGATAATATGAAAATATTATATCAAGCAATATAAAACATTTTGTCTTATTCTCAAACTTAAATGACTCTGTAAACTTATTTTTATTTCGTAGAGCGATATTCGTTACTTGTATAATTAATTTGTTCTTTTATATATTGTAATAATGTATGGTTTATGTATGTTACTTTAATTGTTGATATTTGAGTGGAAAAATAAATAAATCAAATCAAATCAAATCAAAAGTATGCCGATGATGTGAGGATGTCATCATTCCTATACTTCGGCCTCTATCATGTCCAAAAAGACTACACGAGGGAAAATGGTTCAGGTGAACTATATTTCTGATATTGCTTTTAGGATCAGGGGACCAGAAACGTTCTAGTGCCTTGGGGTATGGTGATGGTATTTTATAATCCTGTGTTATTTCGTCTCGGTAATATAATCGAAAACACAAGGTTCTCAAATTACCTGTTTATCAGCTCCGTTGGTTTTCATGTCTTGTCTACTGCATGTACATGTACATTATTCATGTTGTTAATGGATTCGAAGTAAGAGGAACTTTCTTAAAGCTTTTTCAAAGAATTCGTTATAATTATTAAAAATCATTGAGATATATGAGAGGGAGTCAAGCAAATATAAATTTAAAAAATGAAAACCTAATTTATAAACAAAAATCATTAATAGCAAGGACAATTAAATGAATATCAAAAGGGTTCACCCGTTTTGGAACATTACATCGGAATGGATACTTGCATTGCGAAATCTAATAATCAACTGACTTGGCAATATCTCTTACTGGAATACCACGAAAATGGTTCGTATCACTTTCTTTCCACGTTGTTTTTCTCACCTCATTTCATCGAACTAAATAAATGTCATTGCCTAGTTTGGAAGCCATTATCTTGAGGAGGATATGTGCCCCCCGCCTACGTCACTCGTTACGGTATCCACATAACCATACATTTGTTTTTTCGTTGTTGTTTTAGTTTTTACTTATTTATCATATATCGAGTTTGTCTTGCGTCTTGAGTTATAAATCAAAGCATGAGTTTATCGTTATGAATAGGTGAATGAAAAATCATGCTGAACTCATGCTCAACAGATTGCCCCAAATTCTGTGTTTGTCGACGAAATTCCTCGCGGTGAATAGCAATAAGATCCAACGTTGATTTTTGTTTTATTATTACGCCATGTAGACACTTACATTAGTCTTCATATTTCTACTATTCTCCGTTTCCGTCTAACTAGTGGAAGCATAGGCATATTTTCACGTTAATTAAACAGATTGATTATCGAGTCCCTAATTATGTGTACCCTTTCCCGTAGGTATGTCTGAAACTCCACAAAGTATTGAAAGATTCCATGGACTGTTTTATCATAGCGAAGTAGAAATTTAGCCAGATACGAGCATGGCTAATGTGGACAGCCCCTTTCTTGTATTATGCCAAATTCGAGACGACTTGCAATTCATGCAATTCAAGAACCCATGATTATAATTCATTGAAGGGAAAATAAATCAAATTTAAGATGTCCAACGTCCATTCTTTTCTCGGAATTTTTTCTCAGATTTTGAGAGCTCGCGTTCGTGACCACTTAAACTGCCCGTTTAAAAAGATTATTAGTATGCGTATACACTACACGCACAAAGAACAATATAAACGTCGTGAAGGACAAATCTTTACGAAACGCCGTTTTAAGTGCTAAATATGTATTGGAAATCATTTCCATTCACAGTAATTTGTATATAAAATATATATGAACCTGATAAAAAGATTCATTTTTTCATTAGACCAAATATATATTTTTTTAATTCAGGCCTAAAAATAAAGTGACGAAACAAACTTGTTTCCAGTAGAGACTCCCTTCACTATGAAACCCTCAGAACACTGCCTGACTTGTTTTTGTGCTTTCTACTTTATATTCTGATACTAGAATGGTGTATATAAACATAGCCATATATGAACCTACATTTATTTCAACGGGAACATTTTTAAAATTTCTTCTACAATTAGGAATGCCTTTTGTTATTTATAACATAATTGTTGAGAATATCGTTATGTTTTTATGGCGTATATATAATTGTTGCCTTTTTGTTTCTTATCTTCTGTACGAGATAATCATTTATATAAAGTTTCTTTGAGACAGTTGTCAGTATGACGTAACAATGAACTAAATATAAATGTTGCCAATTTGAGGAATTTGAGATACTAACCGGCTTGTGTGAAGAGAGTTGCTAATGTCATCACGACTGCTACTGAAATTATGCTGTTGGGCTGCATCTATAAATGGAACGTAATAGAAAAGAAAATGAATCATTTAGTAAGGCTGCATAATGAAAAATAAAAAAATATAATATTCCATGAGCATTTCGATGATGATGTTTCAAAACGGTGTAATCGGTAATATCTGTTTAAAGAATCTTATCATCAAATGTATTAATTGCTGTAGCAAAACATGTACTGACAAGAATTAATATGGTAATTTTGAGGAAGTTTACTGTCTTTAAATAATGGGTCTAGTTTTCAGGCAATAGTACCTTATTGTTAGCCACTGGTAATTGGGCGTTATTTTAACAGTTTAATCTGATACATAGTAAGTAACAGAATGACTAAAATTAGACGGGACAAAGTTAGGAAAAGAATAGGTTTCAAATTGCAAATTAGCGTCAGGCATTTATGTTTCTTCCTCTCTTCCAGAGTACTCGATTTATACAAGGACAGTTTAAAGCTCATGTTAATTTGCAGTAGTAGGCGTACATGTCGTCGAATGACACTAAAAAAAACATTTAATTCGGTGAGGCTATTGATTAATGTATACATTGTACCAAGAATACTGTCTAAAATCTAAAATAGCTGTGCATTCGACGAAGTCTTTTCCCTCTTTCACCTCTCAAGTTTCGTTTTAATCAACTTTAAAATGTCGGGAGAAGGTTAAGAAAACGAAAGAGTTTCTTGCCTCGATTTACACATTAGGCTTAACAAGTCAATTCTAAATATATAACTTCTATATTACCTGATTTCACTATGCTTATAATAGTCTATTCGTACAGTTATCATTCTATTTCTGTTCATACCTCTAGTCCTAATCCCTACCCCCTCTCTCTCTCTCTCTCCCTCTCTCGCTCTCTTTCTCTTTCTTCATCTCTCTCTCACTCTCTCTCTATATTTCTCTTACTATTTCCCTCTCTCTCTCTCTTTCTCTTCAATTCCATTTTCCCGAAGTCTCTATCTCTCCGAATTCCTTCCAATTCTTCTTTGTTCATTTGTACTTTATCGTTTTTTTTTCCACTGCATCTGTTTCCGGTGCTAAAATGTTCTTTTACCAACACATTCCCATGCAGACTCACACTCTAATGAAATTAGATGTCGAAATTTCCGAAACGCGCGTCGATATTTTCTTATTCGTTGACCGCCTCTAAAGTCTTATCATCCAAGTGTCTCGGGGAGCCGGTGAAAGATAATTGAAGTGATTTTGTGGGAAATCTAAGGATATAATGAGGAGGGACGTCTGGGACCCCCTGAGATAAAAAGTTAAAAAAGAAAAAATATTCCCAGGTAGCTCATTTCCAACTGCCAGAAAATATACCATATTAACATGCGAGATGAGCGAAAGATGCATTCATGGGCGGAGCTTTTTAAGGCGCGCATTTCGCCGTCAAATTCATCGAGGCTAAAGAAATCATTTTGAAAATCTGATTCTCCTGTTCTCGTCTCTCTTTCAAACTATTTGTTCCCTTTCGTATTATCATCTCATTTTTACCTCTTCTCCTCGGTTAATGGCAATGGCTCCGATTGTTTTCCTGACTGAGTACGTTTTTTATTAATTTTTGAGGTAATTTCGGTGATGTTTTGTTTATTTTTAAATCATCATCAGTTTATTAGTAAATCATAAAGATCCTAAACATATTATATACTTGCATGTTCTATTGAGGTAACGTTTCATTTCCAAGCTTTAAAAAAAATATATTTGTCTAATTTTTTTTTTTATCTTGTCTAGGTTATTTCTTTAAAATTTACATTTTTTTGTTATGAATTAAATTCTAGATAAATGATATTAATAGTACAATATATCATTTATTGTATAATTTGAACTATTTTTGTCTAATTTCAGATTTTAATTAGAGATCGTTACGTCACATCGTACGCAACCGTGTCCTCGCAAAAAACAGAGTCATACTAAGGCATATTAACATCGACAGGAAATAACTTAGTTCTTTCATTTCTTCTCTCTATCTCTCTCTCTCTCTCTTCCAATGAGTCTGAATTTTCATTCCAAATTCTCATCTTTGTAAATGTCTATAATTACTCCTCTCATTATTCTTGGGTTAAAATTTAACTCTCATTTTGTCTCTCGAAAAGAGAACAGATTTATTAAGAGATATTATTCTGTGCATCCGTTTAGGCATCTCTCTCCCTCCCTATCTAGTGAAAAAAAATATGAAGAGCGTTGCTAAGGACTGAAACAAAGAGAATCTTATCTTAGGAGAAGGCTCTTGGGAACTTTAATTAGAGCCAACCCAGTTCGCCAATGATGAATTGGGCATTTTTGTCATATCATGTTGGACATGGAAACGGGGTATTTTGTTAATATCAAGAATTAGGGGAAATGTCAAAAGTGTAGAACAAATACTTGAGATGGGAGGTTGGGCTTCAGTTTGTTTTCAGCGTAAGGGCTTCACAGAATGCTACACTAGGTGTTTTGAACAGTGTTCAAGATGTGGCAAAGATAAACAATTTAATATGGCTCACGATATTTTTCTTCACCATCATTTATTTTTTCTTCTCCGTTTTCTTCTTCCTTTTCTTCTCCTCCTTCTTCTTTTTCTTCTTTTTCTACTTCATTTTATTCCTCAGTTCAAAAGAATTGATTTCAAATTTACACTTCAACATACAAAATGACGTAGAGTTACAAAAATCAATGTTAGAGTTGGCAAGATTTTTGTAGGAAATGGCAGGCGTTAAACACTTTTGTCTTTCTTTTGTTCTTTACTGCATAAGTATTTAGCTTTTTTTCATTTTGGGTTCTCTATCTTTGCTTTTCCCTTCCTGTCTCTCTTTAAACCTTAAAACTCTTTAAATAAAATATACCAATAAAACAAATGTACAAATGAACATGCATATAATAGGAATGTATTCACATGCGTATGTTCCGTATTAGTGTTATTTAAGTATTCACCACTCTATAACCCTTAATTACTTATAATTATTTTTTTTAGCAAAAGCTACTACTTTTTAACCCATTTTCATTTACGTCATATTGTTACCGCACATTCATTACAATCACAATACCCTTCAATTAGAGATCCTGAAAATACATTCCACAACAATATGTCCTTGATTATTCTGCATGTCTTAGGGTCTTTATGATTGGGGTTATTACGTTTCTGATGATTATACAATCATTTGTTCCATCGTCCTCCCTCTGTAATAATGCCTGTTGCTTTTTTTGGTTTGGGTTTAAATGCACAAGCTGCGCTCATTACGAGTGCTCTCTGTGACGTAGATGTGACGCCAAGCTTGTTGATGTTAAATTTCTTTGATTCTCTGTCCAAACAGCACTCCCATCATCAACCATGATTCGTATTATTAGAAGAAATCAAAAATGGGGCCAGATTAAAAAATGAGAGAGACTGAGGAGAAAATCAGTTTCGCGCAGTCGTTTCTAAAGATATATTTCATCCCGTAATTTGGTAAAAGGACAACAGAGCCTCACTCAGACCCGGCCTCACTCTACAATTGGTAATGATTATTGTTGATTTCAATGAAGCCAGTTTGAAGAGTAAACATATTTGCGATCGTCTGCGCGGATATTACAGACATCGGTTTCGTTAAAGCGCGATTTATCAGCGTATGGCTTCATTAAAATTAATAAAAGCGGCACCCGGTTCTTTACCGTGATAAGAAATATAATGAAATCGACCTTTTAAGGCATCACTAAAGTCATTTAGAGTATATATCTTATTTTTGAAATGTAATGAATTAGTCGCTTCCGGAGGATGTTAGGAATGTGAAGTTATAAATTGAATGTAATTTCATTGCAAAACAAGGGTAAACCATGAACCCCTTACACCGTTTCATATCGTATGCATGTGTGTGTTTGAGAAGGATGTGTGTGACGGTGCAACATAGCTATGACGTGCAACGTGTGCACACCCATTTGGACATTTCTTTATTGGTACCTACAAGTTGGAGTCTCTCCTATTTTCACATTCTGTCATTATCCATCTTTGTTTTCCTTTCCATATACCTCTTCATTTTCTCCTTTTACATCTCTCTCTCTCTCTCTCTCTCTCTCAATAGATTGATAGATATATAGATATGTATATATATCTCGTTCTAACGAATGTTTGCATTTTTGTATTAAATTGATTGAAAACCATTCCTGAACATAATTATATTTTTTGTCCATGTTTATCGTTCTGTTTTTATTTTTCCATGTAAAATGTTAGTTTCTTGCGCCTTTACTTCCGCTGGCATGTCAGAAACTGTTCTAAAGGAACGAAAAGGGACCCCTTTTTGTTAATATCTTCCTAGAAGAGATATTGAGGTAAATGGTGCAAATGTGGCCTGAATTCAGAAGAAGCATCTAAGGGCTCTCAGTGTTCCCCCGGGAGTCCTTGGTCCCTCACTCACAGCTAAACAACACACTGAGGAGCAGTTGAGGATCCGGGCAGGGAGAAGTGCCTCTTTGGCAAAAGGCATAAAACGAACAGTTACAAGATGCATTTCAAAATTGCGCGAGTTCTTAAAACGTGACATCCCGTACCACCGCTTCTTTTTTTCTTTTTGTTCGACCTTAGTTATGATTGACATTCAAAACTTAAATGGGGTACACTTTCCGAACAAAACAGTTTAACACGTATTTTTCAAATTTGAAGGGGACGCGCATGTTGTGTATTTTTGCGGTGTCAAGCACTTGTATTTTGAGGCTGAATCGCTGGTTGAATTGGCGCAAAGTAGCTGAACGGCATTCTGTTGCATAATTCATTATAATCTTAATTTGATTTGGTTGAATTTGAAACATACGACTTTAATAGTGTAAGTAAGTGCCTTGAACATGTTGAAAGCCTCTCGTGTGGCCTGAGATAAAGTTGAGTGCTGCACATTAGGATTGTATCTAAAGCTGGTAGGAAGTTATTTAGACAATTTGAAGTTGTAATACACAAAAATACTTGTGTATTTTGAGAAGTACAGGTAAAGATTCGAACGAATTATCCAACAATCCTGTCAGCGAATCGGACCATAGTTGCTAATGTCCGTGATGTTACGAGAGGAGGGAGCTACAAAATTGGAAAGTGGTCAATGCCCGAAACATGGTAAGCCTGGCTTGTGATGGTCAGTTTGATTAGAGATGGTCATCAGTGGTCATCGAATTGAAGAAACCAGTTGACCAGTTGACCAATCATGAATATGTTCAACTAAATTGTATTATTGCGTGTCCTCGCTTCTAAAAATATACAACTGCATGTTTATCCAATTTCCTATGGCAAAGGCAAGCAAACAGGAGTGCATAAAGACTTTAGCAAAGATGGGCAAAGATTTGCTACGTGTAATATTAGAATATCTAAACAAAAATGCTGGAAGATCAGTCCACAGTATTGGGGAAACATTATAAACTGTAAGCTGCAAATGCTCACCAAAGAACAATCTGTTTAAAAAGAAATGAAAAGAGTTTTACATTACTGCGAGACGTTTTAAGCATGCATGCCCATCAACATCTGTTCCACAAAATTACTCGCGCGGCTGTTAATGGTAAAGAGATTTTTGTTTAAATCCTTTAACCTTACCATGAATCCTTTTGATGAACTGTTTTCCTTCCACATTACACTAGATAGATAGGAAAGGCTCTCACCCAATAGTTTATTACTTGTTATTTTCAAACGCACAGATAGTAAACACTCAACACCAATGATACTATTGATGTACTTCTTTCTGTATCACTCACTCCTCTCTCTCTCTCTCTTTCTCTTACATAATATGACGAGTTCAGTTCCTATATTACATCCAAATCAGATCAGTTCAATTTATCTGTGTACTCATTTGCAGTAGATGCCTACACTTTTTTCTTCAAAATTTACATTTTAAAATTCTATATACTGTAGCTATCTTCTTTAAGCTGAACTCTTTACAAATATTTTCTTCTATTCTTTCTCTCCGAATCACCAGAGCTGGCTGAAGACATGCAGTGTTCCTCTGGGGAAACTAATACCCTGGATTTTGTTTTCACGATGATTCAACCCTTTTTCGCACTTTCTTTCCAGCGAGATTCAATCACTTTCTGACGAGAGAGAGATTCGTAAACTACCAGTGAAAAAAACAAAGAAACAGGAGATACTTGTGGTTAATTTTATTAACGCATGCAAAATTTGAAAGACTTAAGTCAGGACTCACTGAATAGCTGGCATGAGTGAATGATGCACTTTCTTTTGATAACAACTAAAATTGCGTTTATCACACTCAATAATTGAAGGGAAGACAGATACAATACGAACCCATAACTGCGCTTGGCTGCATTTAAGATTGGCATGCAGACAAAAACAAGATTTATATATCAACTTTGAATCTCAGGATAGATATACACCCAAAATGGGAGCTCTAGTACGCATATAGTTTGTCACATTGAACCTACATTGCACTAATTCGATTGGCGGACTCCTCCATATTACATCGATCACGTTTGGCACGCTTAGAACGATGGCTTTAAAATAAAGGTTAGAATAATTGAAAGGTGAAAATAATGCGATGACAGGGATGCCACTGAAATTTGATTATTTAGGAGTAACAGAATGCATCTTTGTATTGAAGCTATATTTGTGGAACGGTTTATTCCAGTGTGAAATTTCAGATTATAAAATCTTGAAACATTTGTTTTAGATGTGTAAGGAAATTTATTTCATGATTGACAGTGCACAGTTTGATAATATAATAGAAACATATTCGACGGGATACGCCATTAAACAATGGTATATTACATTGGTCATGACAGACAATATTTAAAGTTTCTGCAACATTTCGTATATATGGAAAAAGATTTTATTTTATCATGATATTTTTTGTGTTCTATATATTATAATAAATTATTTCTCTTTGTGAATTATATGTACCAACCCCCCCAAAAAAAATCGATGTACAAAACAAATGCTTCCAATATAAAACAAAGAAATAACCAGATGATTTAAACCTTTTGCACCATTCCGAATAGTCTATTGTTTATGTGTTTTTCTTTCAAGTAGTCAATGCCTTTTATTTCTCAAATTATTTTCAACAATTTAGTCCCTTTGCGAGTTCTATGCTATGACATCAGCGGTGAATAATCAGTGATCATAATTATGTAGAGTAGAAAAGTCACGTGAGAGAGAATGTATAAGTCCCATTAAAGGGACTCAAGTTTAGGATAAGTCTGAATGAAAACTCGCGTAGTAAACCCCGTAGTCAAGTAACTACCAATGGAAGATTCTACATTTCAGTTTTATCAGGGGAAAAAAACGTCGTAAAAAAAATTCCAGCGGTTTTACACTCTTACCTCGTTACATTTGTATTAATTTCAAAATGCATTATAGGCGTAATACAGAGCTACACGAATATCATGTTATATCTCCTTTTGCGAGTACAATTACATATATTTTTTTCCAATTTTGTATGTGCTCATCTGACTCACCTATTTGATTATTTTTCTTTAAATGATTCTCGTGATTCAAGTCGTCATCAGTTCTTTAAAAAAATCATTTAATGTCTTTTTCATTCTATGTCATTTCAGGTTTCATGATTTTCATACAATTAATATTGTAATTGACGTTATGCCTTAACGGAATTTCGCCTCCTCCCGATATTGTTAATATATATTTCATGACATGATAATTTGTTTTAGTTTCTTAACAGAAATAAGTCTACTAAATTAAGTTGTTATCATGATGAGAGGATGTCATTGGTTTACGAGGGAAAGAAAATGGCAAAAATGCATAGGCCTACTTTCAGAGCCACTTTATCAAAGAACGAATTATGCACTTATACGAAGCAGTTGAAAAGTAATGACGTAGAAAATGGAGAGAATTAAGTTTAAGATATACGCCCATGTAATATGCATTATATGCCTTTCAACTTTGATTGAATTTACTTCACACAAGTTAGGTCATGTTACATGGGAAAACCCCAAATTAATAATGATCCATCAAATATATAAAGGTCAGCCCCCTTTATCCCTTCCCACATCTCTGTTTTGGCGTGCCATGCGCATGCTATTATGTATCTTTTTACAATTTTAGTAGTCCTAAAAATTCTCCCTTTGAAATGTAAATGCCAAAATACCCCATTTCCAGTTGACGCTATTATAATTTATTTCATTCGGTTTCGATTTCTCTCTTTCTCTCTCTCTCTCACCCTCTTTCTCTTTCTCTTTGTATCTTTTCCTATGTACACCTATTTCTTATCTCTCATAGACTGAGATCCCCAGTCCACTCTAACATTTTCTTTTTTGCAAGCTACGGTGAATATGTGTGTGTGTGCGTGCGTGAGTGCGTGCATGCATGCGTGTGCGTATATTTGCGTGGGTGCGTTATGTGTGTGTTGTATGCATGTGTTGGCGTAAAGTTCCAAAATAGTTCATCAACTCTTCCCGAAATTTCCAGATACGTACATTTCTTTGCTCCGTTTCCCCCGAAATGTACGCCCTTGAATTTGACGAAAATTGCGCGTATAATACTCCGTTTCCAGGACAACCTTGTCACCAGATACCTCATCCTCTTTCTCTAGGTAAAACATCAGAGATCATGTTTCTCACAGGGACAGAAGATGTTTTTTTAGTTGTCAGTTCTGATTTCGCGTCACCTACTTCACAACCGCATTCCTACCTAACCCTCTTTCAAAGAAGCCGAGCTTTAAGAGTCAGTAGGCTTTTTGAGATGATGGCCACAATTCATAAAACTAGCAAATACTAGAGAAGAAAAGGAACAGCGTGCTAGTTGGTGATAGATATTTCCCCCACGGGTAAAAATTGCTTGCTCGAATAGAAAGAATAATCTTACATCATCACACATCTAGTTATATATTTTTTCAAGATCCTAGTTCTTTTGGTACTTCACGCATTTATATCTGGAGAGTTGGTGTTTTTCTGTGTATGATAATGGTGGCTTCTATATCGCACATGTCTGTCACACCGTGACACTTTAGCGTTGAAACATTATTAACCCGGTCATAGCTGGCGGTCAAATATGTAGCGCTCTCGCATATCGGGCACCCATTCACACCTTGGTGAAGAGTGGCAAAAGAGGATTAATGTCTGACCAAAGAACGTTAGTGCCGGGCTTGGACTTGAACCATCAACCTCTTGATTAAGAGTCAAGTGAATGAACCCCTTTACCACGACCCTCTTTCTTTATCAAAGAATATATATCCTTTTTTTTTAGTGACTAATTGTTATTTGGGGTAGTGGATTGCCTTCAAATTATGATTTGTAAACTTAAGAGATAATTCAATCAAACATGAACTAGTTTGTCCCATTCCATACCTCAGTCACACAGACAAGGCCGACACCAGAACGACAAGAGAATGTTCAAAATCATACGTTACCTTTTGTTACAAATACTTAGTCTGTTATCGGTAGGCTTTGAGTTCATTTGGCGGTGTTACAAGGGGTTTGGCAGCAATATTATCAAACTGCTCTCGGTGACAATTTAGGAAAATGTGCCTGAATGAAAAATTAATTTGACTTTGCTGTCTAGACATTTTTTCTAAGTTACATGCACTTCCGCTCCTCCTCGTCGTACCCATTAATAAATGAAGCTAATGTTGCAAACTGAAGCATTTTCCTTGAGGTTAACGTTTTACTTTTAAGTGATTGATTGTATAATGAATTCAATTCATCATTTTTTCATTCATCCAATCAGAAATATCCCGCCCCTAATATAATTATATGTGTATACAAGTGTGGGTTTGGGTGTGTGAGTGTGTGTTACCGTGAAAACTCTCCCTGGCATTAAACCTTAAGTTGTGGCAGTAGAGCGCCTTGAACATGCATATCGACTAAGCAACATCCATAAATCAATGGCATTTATAGTAGTAATGACAGTAGTAGTAGACGTAGTAGTAGTAGTAGTAGTAGTAGTAGTAGTAGTAGTAGTAGTAGTAGTAGTAGTAGTAGTAGTAGTAGTAGTAGTAGTAGTAGTAGTAGTGGTAGTAGTAGTAGTAGTAGTGTAGTAGTGATAGTCATGGTAGTAGGTGTATGTAGAAGTAGTAGTAATAGTAGAAGAAAAAGAAGAATTAATATCATCATCATCACCATCATCAGTCATCACCACCATCGTCACTAGTATTATCATTATCGTGAACTTCATCATCATCACCATCCTCATCGATTTAATTATCATCATTAACATAACGGTTAACTAGTCAAATAAGGGATCGTTTAATATAAAAGAGATTAGGTTTGTATAAGGACAAAGATGCGTATTCGTCTCTGTAGGCAACTTTCGACTCTCCATTCCCTTACAAGATCTAAAAATAAATTCGTGAACTCTTCAAAAATGAGACTAAGCCTGGATTAGTAGACTATTGACTGACTTCCGAGGCTCAGCTTTTTTAGCCGTCGATTGATATCAAAATAATATCGGAATTGAAAGTAGATCATTTGTACCACCCCCCCCCCCCAAACCATTTTCTTTCTCCCTCTCTCTCTCTCTCTCTTTCTCTCTCTCTTTCTCTCTCTCTCTCTCTCTCTCTCTCTCTCTTCGTTGATATAATCCTGTAAACTTAAAGAATTTTTATTTTTATTTTCAAACTTACATACTTTACAGAGAAATTATGAACATGGCTCATGTATTCTTGTAAAACATCAAACCATATTTTGCGAGATTTGTATACCCGTCGGTTATGACAAATTTCATAGCTATCTATCGCATGGATGTAATATTTTGATATCAGTAATAGTGCCTCTTAAACAATGTCATGAGGTTGTAATGGAATCAGCCGTCACACAGTGGCAAGGTTTTGGGTTTGTTGATCTAATGTTCGCAATTTTCTCTTCAATTTATGTTTTTTTTGTGGAAAATGTTTTTTGTTAAGTTTCCCCAATAGATAAACCCCTCATATTCCGGAAGTAGTGACCATTTGCATTTTCTATGCTCCCATGTAATTCTCCGTGGGGGGGGGGGGGGGGAGGGGCAACCGAAAAGCACGTCCCAATTCCATTAACAAATGCTGTGTTTATACGCTCATTCAAAACCCGACTTAACTCGACATGTTTATATTTAATACCTATTTCATTATTTGTACACTGGGAGTTATACACAATTAAAGAAACCTAACATAGCCTTTTGTTGGAATGTGCGTGTGATTCCACGTCGTATGTAAATGATAGACGAAACTTCTTTATAATGAAACTAAGTCGAGTCGGGTAAAAGGGGCCGTATTAACACAGCGCCCTTTCTTCTAAAAAAAAACGGGCGACCTTAAAGGGATAGTCCACCCCAGGATTTTCTTTAGCTGACGATATAGACCTAATAATACCATGAAGAATGATACAAGTCTCATTAAAATCCATGATCACATAACGAAGATATATCGACTTTTTTATCGAAAATCAGCCGCCCCCCAAATGCAAATGCGTTACATGGGCATGAAACGATTGTGACGTATGTTGCGAGCTGCCTTCTTATTTCGGAGACATTCACTTTCGCTTTCACTTTCATTCATGATTCGTCGTGTCAGTGCGATAACAGTGTACCGCGAGCGAAAGTGAATGTCTGCGAAATAAGAAGGCAGCTCGCAACATACGTCACAATTTCGATACTATCGGTTATTTTTTGGCGATCGTTTTTTGCCCATGTAACGCATTTGCATTTGGGGGGCGGCTGATTTTCGATAAAAAAGTCGATATATCTTCGTTATGTGATCATGGATTTTAATGAGACTTGTATCATTCTTCATGGTATTATTAGGTCTATATCGTCAGCTAAAAAAAATCCTGGGGTGGACTTTCCCTTTAAGAATTGGGTTAATTCGAAAATGAATTGCAAGTGGTATTAAGCCCAATGAAAGTGTGATCACTATAGCAATTTGATGTTCAATGGGGGTAAAAAGTAAAAATGCCACATCTCACCTCTCCACCCCCTCCCTCGCCACCCCCACCTCCCCGATCCCACCTCTCTTTTACTATTTCTCTATCTGTGCTTTATACCTCCCCAACTACATACTCCAAAAGGCCCTGTGCTCTTACAGTTCAATGTATTTAAAAGATGGGTTTGGAAGTCAACGGAATTCTGCTCCCTTTATCGATAGTCTATTCCACCTTTTTATTTAGTAAATCAAAAGTATAAAAAGTCTTGACTTCTAATTCCTTCGAATGCTCCGCATGAACTGAAGTGTCAAATATATTTATAGGTCTGTGTCTTTGTATCGAATGGCCATATGAAGTGCAAATTACTTACCAAAAACACTTTTTGAAATGAGTTTTGAATTGACAGTTGCATCGAATTTGCAGCGTTTTGAAATCCGATATGTAATATAGCGCTGTCTAACAGGCAATGAATCGTACTGTCCACTTCTAACATAATATGCTGCTATATACAGTGCGTCCCAGAAAAAACGAAACCGAGAAGTATCGATGTTCTATCATAACTTAATCACAACTATTTTTAATGAATGATACATATTTGGAAAGCTTAGAGTCTCCTCTTTCATGTGATGCTACTCAGATGATGTATATTTTACGCATGAGTGATTAAAAGCAATTTGAAGGAAGGAAACCAAAAAGACATTTGGCGGGCGGTATCTGAATTTCGAAGAAAAATTCACATTTCTAGAAAGTTGAGTTTCTGCCCTTTCATATGACACCTCAATCAGGAAAAATGAGCGAGGAATGACAAAGTTCTGTTTGTTTAAAGTAGTGCTTGCATTTCCATAATTTTATTAAACGAATTCGTTTTCACTGGCTGCCTGCCGTATCAATAAACGTAATTAACAAAAGACTTAACTCCGTTTCGTTGACAATCAGCCGTAGACGAGAGTCTTCATACATGGCTGATTGTCAACGAAACGGAGTTAAGTCTTTTGTCAAATCTGCTTTTTGCTACGACAGGCACCCAGTGAAAACGAATTCGTTTGTTAAAATTATGAAAATGTAAGGGCTACTTTAAACAAACAGAACTTTGTTATTCCTCGCTCATTTTTCCTGATTGAGGTGTCATATGAAAGGGCAGAAACTCAACTTTCTAGAAATGTGAATTTTTCTTCGAAATTCAGATATCGTCCGCCAAATGTCTTTTTGGTTTCCTTCCTTCAAATTGCTTTTAATCACTCATGCGTGAAATATGCATCATCTGAGTAGCATCAACTGAAAGAGGAGACTCTAAGCTTTCCAAATATGTATCATTCATTAATTATGGTTGTGATTAAGTTATGATAAAACATCGATACTTCTCGGTTTCGTTTTTTCTGGGACGCACTGTATATACAAAAATATAAAAAAATCACTCGTACCAACCACACACACACACGAAAAGAATTGTTTGGTATTTCAGATAATCATGAAATTGGGTCCTGGCATAAAAAGAAAACAGTTGGGAAGTCAGGAGCAGATTGGGCAGGTGCTCATTCCTCCCTTCAAGTCAGTTTCGTTGGTTTGCTTGTCACAGTATATTTTTTTAATATTTGAGACTCGTGCCCCCCCCCCTCTTGAGAGTGTGGTTTGTTTTCTTTCCTTGTGTTCTTTTTCTATTCTTCTTGTCAGCTATTTATATTCCTATAGGTGCCCCCCCCCCCCCCCACCAACAAAATAAATAATAATAATCCTAATAATCTTCAGTTAAAATGGCGAAGTAGCTCAGTGTTAATGAAGACGGATTATTCACAAGTAGAACCTTATTTCAATGATTCATTTCTGCATCCTCATTAAAATGACAGCCCCTACACGGAATGTTTAAAAAAATTGGACCAATTAATCATTTACTCTTTTAATAACCCCAAACATGCCATCCCGTCGCTAGGAAGGAAAACAAACAAACAGTGGTTTTGCGAACATTTATTGATATAATTAATCACCTACTATACAAATGTTGTGGCTGCACGTGATTAATCGTTTTGATCAAATCTCATATTGCATCATAATTCATTCGGTGCTAACAAGGATTGCCGGGCGATAGACATACGTGTAAATCCATATATTCACAAGTGTGACAGTCAATATGTTTTCCATCGTTCTTATATATTAGCCGTCAATGTGTTTGAATGTGTATATTTGTTTTACCATTGTTTTCTACACCCTCTTGCAGTCGGTAGACATATTCCTTCCCCATCTATATCTCTCTCGCCTTATTCATTTTGCCCGCTCTCTCTCTCTCTCTCTCTCTCTCTCTCTCTGTCATTTGATTTAAAGTTTCTCGTTCCAATAATGATATTAATAATACAAATAATGATAATAATAAAAATAATATTAATGCACACAATAATAATAATTATAATAATAATGATAATGATGATCATAGTAAGAACAATAATGTATGAGATTTGTGAGGTGCCGAAACCACTTGAAATTAAATGCTGAAGGTGTGCTCTTGAAACCCCCTCCAAAAACAAAAAAAGAATCAGAGATGACATAATTAAATTTTCTCTTTCTCTCTCTCGCATATTCACAAACGCACGTTTTACTCATTCCCGTTTTCTCTTTCTCTTTCTCTTCCTCCTTCTTCCAATATATCATATTTTATTCCCAAAATATATTAGCACTGTCCTACTCTCCACATATTTACAAGTGCTTTCATCTTACGACTTACTCAACTGCTTTTTTTTCTTCTCACCCTCTTTCCTGAAAATGATTAAAAATGAATGACGACCTCATGAATTCGCTAACATTATATCAACCGATAAAAACAATTGCGCAATGTTGGTTGTCTGTATATTCACTCCTCCCTATGCAGCTATAAGACGCTGGAATAACAATTAATCCGATTAAAAATACGTACAAACGCACGAAGTGACCTTAAGTATGAAGCAAGAATTATTTATATTTCTGTTCCCTAAGTACCCTTATAATACATTATTTTTATATTGCAAAGCGTATTCCTTTTAAGAGCCAAACTAATGTTAACGCAGTTCCGAGATAAGGCGATGTCAAGTTTTTGCTTCTTTTTTTCGTCATTCCACCCTTTTTACACTTTCTTCTTCATTCTTGAGAGCAAAGAGCTTTTATCTTATTGACTTTATGGTCAGTATGGCGTTCATGAGCTGTTAAGCATGTGGACCCGTATGAGGGGAAGTTATCTTACTATCTTCCGTGTTCTAATACGTTCATCTTGAAAATGAATGTACAGAAACAGCCAAGTGAGAGTTATTTCATTTGTACTGGGTTATAATACTAGCATTGCAACATTTGAAACATACGGCCTACGTATTTCAAACAGCTTTGAATATGTTTTTCACATCTTTCCGTGCATTTTGAGTGCATTTGCTTAATTGAAATTTTATGTAAATGAGAAGTAACATGATGAAGACATACCTTATACTTTACTGACGAGCTCTTTTTTAAAGAAAGGTAACATACCCTTTACGTCATTCCGAATCAAAGTATCGATGTTTATCTATTTGTTCTATGCAAATGATTTCGATCCAGTTTATACCGTAGCATTAGTTGACTTCTTTTTGTTTGTTTTATGTTGCGTCTCGTATTACTAAAACGCAATTACTCACATTTTCCCCAAACCTTAACGAAATGGACAATAGGCTTAAAAGTTCTCAATACTTACTGAAGGACATCTGCAGATGACAGCAAATACGAAGACCAAGAACGTAAAAGGGTCACTAATTTATTAAACAATGAAAACAGCTCTAGGGGAAGTCGGTATGCTTTCAGTTTGTGAAAAAGACCAGGAGGACTGAAGCAAAACATCATATATGTATATATATATTTTGTGTTACTCTTTTGTGCCTTTACAAGATTTTCATAATACCGCCGTTTATGCTTGTTGTGGTTTCTTAATGTTGAATTCTGTCTTCGAGCCTCTGTTTTCATTAAGATTGCATTCATCGTTGATTTCGTATTCTTGTCAATGTTGTCTCGTAAATGAAATTAGTTTCTTAACCATTTGCTATATTCGGATATATAATTACCTCTATATTGGGCAATTTTAACCCAATTGTTGTAACAGAATGTAATTATTATTATCAAACTGCATAATCAAAACCTCTTATTGTTCAGGATTTCTGCGTCTGGGAAATCTTATGATGTTTGATTTAGACGTAAACAAATGGCATAACATGCTTCGTTATGACCACCATTCTTTATCAATCGTCCGCTTTGTTTACCATAGCATATTTGCATGTTTGAATTATATATCTCTCTCTTTCCCTCTGACAGCACCTTTTGTTTTGTCTTCCCTTTTATTTGCTGATAAGGACTGATTATATCCTCATCAAAAAGAGCTTTGTCTGAGAAATCCACGTCTATGAAGCTCTTTGTCCCTATCATACTCTTAACCCCGGTAGCGTGAATTTGATGGTGGAAAAATTATATAAAAATGTTGACGGTAATATTTACAAAAAGGGGTGTATTCAAGTATCTCAAGAAAGATGGGATTTGTTCAATAATCATGTTAAAGGAGAGGAAATCATATTTGTTCCATTTTTTTGTATCTGTTGACAAGGGGTAACAGAGCCCAGTAACAATTTGCCAACATAAATTTGGAAGGATGAGCTTCACATACCCCTTCCCCACCCCACCCCTCCCTTCCCCTAGCGACGCTTCTAGTGTTTTCGCTTATTTAACAACCTTTTGAAAAATGTATTCCGATATTATGAGTGATGAACACTCAAGTGGTGGTCAAAATGACGTAGAAAAGGAGAACTGTTAAACCAAAAAGTGCCCGTTTCCAGCAAAAGTTGTTTCCCCTGAGTTTCGTACATTAATACGTCCGTGACTAGCAAGCAGTAAGATCCGTAATTTGATTTGGTAAAGTATCATGTAATTGTGGTGACAGAGCCGTCAGCATATATGTAGAATAATGAACGAGGAACGTCATTTACTGTCTGAAAAGTGATCTCTCTGAACGTAACGTTTCCCTGAAATGATGATGTTGCAACATGAATCTTCCTCATCTCTTCGCTTGTCTCAATTGCCCTACAAGATGTAATTACCAAAATTGACGTTTCATTTGAAGAAGAAGAAAAACACCGCAGGTAACTAATGTAAATGAACTGTGTGTTGAATGACTAATAAAATAATGCGTTATACGATTGATCACGATTCTCATTTACAGATAACGTATGAATAATTATATCCCATTATTTTAATGTGATTTTGTTGTATTGTGTGTGGGCGGATGCGAGCGTGCGTGCTTCTGCGCATCTAGCTGTGGGTGTGCGTGAGTGGGTGTTTTCATTTTTCATCTTTCGTGAAGACATTTCAAGAGATACAGCTGATATCACTATTTATTTCAGGTAATGAGCGATCGACATATTATCAAGCTTGGATTGCAATGTTTATAAGTGCAGAGCGTATACTTTAAACAGCCCCATTACATGATGATACACACTCGCTGAGATTATAGGCAACTGTATGACATGCCCATTGGAGATGAAAATTGAAATTATACGGTCACGTTAGGGGATCAAACGGACCGCCAAGCCGGCCAAGGAAAGACAAGCCACAAATAGAAACAAAATGTGGATTGAATATACAGGAAATTTTCGGCAGATATTCAGACTTTTCTATCATACCCTAATAGGGATGCAAAATATCGTGTGTTTTTTTTCCTTTATCTTTCATGTGAGCCCATCAGGCTTCATAATTATTAAAGGCAAAAATAGCTCGATGCGTTTTACGTTTCGGTTTACTTGATATGAATTTAAATATATGTATTTCATAATCTACAACATATCGCAATATTTTACACTTACTTTTGAAACTAGGAAATCCTCGAGAATAACATGTGATATTTTTTACATTTCTATTTTAACATGAGAAAAAACTTAAGTTGCTCAATCTTACTGTCAGCCATTTGTTGAAGTCACATTTTACTGTAAACAACCTTTTAAAACTGGATAATATTACATATTGTAATTGCACTATATAGCAAAGGGACATTTTTGTTTATATCTAGCGATACAAAAGTTGTTGGTCACGACTAAAGGCGTATTTTGATGCTTAGGTTATTGGCAGCTATATATTTGTTAACACATTAAATGCACTGTGTGAAAAACTTGCATTTACTTTTGGGATAAATGGGGGCTATGATGTAGGAACCCTTACAAAGATCGAACTTTTGAGTAACAACAAATTGGAATTGAATAATGTTCAAAATAACGAGCCTTCAGAATATTGATATTTCAGAATAGAGAACCTTGTAATAACGAACCTACACAATAATAGACATTTGGGATGATGATGGTTCTGAATAACACACCTTGACAAAACAAAACTTCCAGAAAACAAATTTGATTAAACAATAGTCATAGTTACTTCAGAGTCATGAACCTTCAACAAAAAATCGGAACAACAACCTTCACAGCAACAACAACAACGAGGACTATTGGGGAAATGAATGAATATCTTAAATGGAAAAAATATTGATAAAATATTAATAAATATTGAGAAAAAACAAATCTTCAGAATGGACCTCCGGGATAGTAGTACCCCTCCCACTCCATTTCTCTTTCTTTCACCAGCATCATTGCGTGGATGATGATATCACGGGACTAGCTACTAGTTGCGTCTCTAATTATTTTCACGCTGCCGTGAATGATGTGCGTTTGGGAATACATTGATGACGATCCAAAGACAATAACATCGATTAAAACCGACATTAGATAAACCTACACCAACCTCATTATTCCCCCATTATTGACATACCCGGCGTCAAAGGAAAACAGAGATCTATTAACGCCCTTTATATGTTTTCAGTGTCACGCTCAGCGTTTCAAATCTCACTTTGATTGATTTAGCAGTATCCGGCAACTGTTTCTGCCTATTAAACTGAAACCAAAATGAAGCGATCGGACGCTTGAAGATTATTTTGAGATAATATCGCATCTTTACCTCTTAAAATATTTTTAAGCAAAGTTCCATACCGATTTATTTGATATTGACTGGTGTGTTCTCGGTGAATTTAGCGTGTTAAAGTGGCCCAATCCAGCAGGTGATTAAACTGATTTTTTTGTTTTATCTGCGTTCTTTACTACCAGACTATCTCTTGCAAATCAGTGGTTTTCAGATTTGTTAAGATTCTTACTTTAGTTTACAAAGGTTTACAAAAGACCCTCGAGGTTGCTATGAAGTGTGACTCCTGAAACAAAACACAAATTGAATAGTAACCAATCACAGTCAATCATCTAGGACTCCATTGTTCAAGTTACTTTAATTTAGAGGCAAATATGCACACATCTTCTTGAAAAAAAAGTGCGGTGTATAACTTTTAAATGTCTTCATTGTCTTAAAGGCGTAGACTAAATTACATTAAAGTCAATTTTGTAACCAACGGTAATGTTACGAAATGATATTCGGTCTTTCTGGTATTTGCCTCAATTCCCAGCAGAGGAAATGAAAACCGGATGCTGTCGCTAGAACATTTTGATGCCTAGATGGTAGGGCAAAATGCCACCAAGAATGGCAAGAAAATCAACAGCAACAAAAAGAATGTTGGCGCCAAAAAACACACGATTGATTGAATGTGGTTAGAAAGAGAACATGGGGGCATTACAACAAATTGAAGGGAGATTTTGGGGTGGCATTTATGAAGTGTTGTGTCTCTGTTAAACAATATTAACTTCAATTGTGAAGGATGGCATCAGGGAATAATAATATTGATCTCTAACAAATAAACAAAAGAAAAAAGTATTGAACAACTTGAAGAAATTAGAGAGTATAGTACTAATCATGTCCCATACTCTTGTCTTTAAAAGTATGTCTCGGCTTGTGTGAGAAAATGCACATTTTCATGTCATGCATAAGGCATTTTTACACACGAGATAAATAAATAATTGGACTGATTTGAATTGAATGGAAATTAATAACCATATGAAATAATGCACGTGGCTGAACAGTGGGCGGGGGGATAACTGATCTTTCTTTCATTTGTATCACTATTTCAGCGCATGTTATGCCATGATATATGTCTTTTCTATAGGTTTATTCAAGGTAGACGTGATGGTGTCTGCAGCTTTTTAAAACTATCATAATTTGTGTTTTATCTTTCTCCGAAAGAAACTAAATGCTGCTTTATAATAAAAACAAATTAAAGGTGGTACTAAAGAATATTGGCTGTGAACATTATCATTTTTGTCAATCAAATGCCAATCAAACGCCACTATTTCAGTAGCTTATAAAAGTTATTGAAACTTGTTTTAGAGCCCCGATTCTGAGGTGCAACAGCTTATGTGTGATAAGTTCACATCGAGACCACATGCAATGGCTATGGCCCCTATTTGGGGCTTAAGTTGTTCATATTCAGGGGGACGGTGCCCCTGACCACCGTCGCTCTGACACCGCTTAATGCTTTTTAAGTCAATCGTGTTTGTAGAGAATGTGGGATGGAAGTTAATGACGGGGGGGGGGGGGCATACGAGGGGGTTTGGGTGCTTTTGCTCGTTTATTCTAGCAGCAGGATACGGCAGGCGTGTTGATTCTCATGAATGAGTTAAGTGGATAATGGCAGCTCGCATGACCGGGAATACCATCCCAACATGAAAACTGAGACGCTGTCTTAGGCTTCGACTTCTCCTCCGTGGGGTCTTTGCAGTCCCACGGCGTGAAAAGGGTAAAGGAGGTCAATTCAGAAAATCACCAACTTTCCAACAATAAATAAAAGTGGATTGGAAGGGATTATACCTACATGTTAACCACCTTTTAAACAATAAGGTCGCTCTTTTACAGTTTTGTTGCCATTTTTGTCCAAGCTCAATGAACTTGCCGCTTCGTTGCCTCGTCTCTTCGCAGTGCAATTTGTCTCGCCTCTATATCAGTTGTTGGGGCTAAGGGTGACCCTCTGAGAATGACATGCCATTAGCCTCAATGCCGAATTTTCACAAACTAGATCCTACGAACCAGAAGAAATTGAATAATTCTTCTGAACTTTAAGTGTTCCTGAATCACATTTTCTCTCTGTGAAAATGCAGGCAGTGAACAGATTATCATCCCGGCTGAATATACCCTGTTTGAGTGTTTGTTTAATGGTTTGTATGTTTGTTTTACGTGACTGCTACCAAAGCATGTATATGCTTGTTAGTAAGCAACCATAGGACCATCCTCATTACCAAGTCCTCTCCGAGGGACTTGGTAATGAGGATTAATGCCTTACCAAAGGGCACTAGCGCATCGACTTGGTTTCGAACCTGGCACCTCCCGGCCTCCCGGTTACGCACTGCTCTACCACTGAGCCATCGCGCTTCCTGCCGCTCACTATTAGTACGATTTTGGTTTCAGACTTCGTTGAGGGCTTTTGCTTCCGTTTATTTAGTTTAATATAAATATTAATATATTATTGCCACTCTCGACTCGGGTTTACATAACGGGCACCTGATAGAGCGCTATGGTTCTCAGAGCTACAGCCAAGGTGACAACATCAATTGCCGTCTGGAAGCGTATTGGGACCTTCATATCTGTGATTTTTGCTTTCATAGTGGAATATTACTACCATCTTTTGATCGTTATCACATTAAAGTAATATTTTAGAATAATGTTTTACAGTTTTTCCAAGTATAAACGCTCCGTAAGAGTGTTTTTAGTCAATGTTTTATCAAATTTGTTTCTTTTTTGTATATAATGCAATGCACGCACTTCACAGCAGGTAGTCTACATTTGTTGTTCTCAATGTTTTGAACTAAGTTCCAATTTTCACCCTCCTCCTACGTAGAACTATTTCAGTTTTCTTCTCCCTCTCACCATCACCATCATCATCATCATCATCCAAAAAAGTAGAGAATGGATGTAGAATCGATGGCTGAGCTAACAAACCGGAACAGGTGGACGTCATGTCCTTTTAAGAAACGGATGAACCATCCTGGAAACCTTAGTGATCCTAACTGAGATTGATACTCGCAAAGTGCCTCTCGAGGAGCTCTCCTTCAAGTTAGTCGAGCCCTTCAAACCTTACATTAATCTGGTCATAGGGAGAGCAATTTACCTTACATTGATGGCAATGTCAGCAATGTCACCGCTGCCCTTGGCTTAAAGGTACTATGTCCCATTTGCAGCCAACAGGAATTATGAATATGCCACGTAAGGTTTATCTGTGAAATTTAAACGTTAGCAGTGTTCTAGTATTCAAATTAAGCAAGGAAACCCGTTTACTTTCTGGGCTTCACTGTCAGACACTATTGAGTGACCGACAGACTTCATTTTTCTTTGGTAATAACATACATAAAATGAGCTGTAAAGGGTACATGAGCATGTGTCTATATCAATAACCCACTTCTTGTAATGGCCAAAATCAAACCGATTGAACCTCTGCGCAGCACAAAACGTACCCCATTCGGTACAATGGTCTGAAAATCGGGCTATTTAATAAAAGGATTGCAATCCCTGAAGTCGATACGACAACTAGCGGTCGATATTTTCCAGCATAAAAATGCCATTTTCAAGCCCTTTCGTTTCGAGGGAAGTTCTAAATTAGTATTTGTAACCTTTTCATTTTGTTTGGCCTGCAAATGAGACATATACCTTAATCATATACATAATAATCACAATTTAAAGTATTTCTAAAATGTTTAAAACAACTTCTTTTATTTTCAAAGCCCTCTGATTGTGTAGGGGGAGACATTTTTGTACAGAAAGGTAACTTATAGCTATGCAAAGAAAATTCTGGAAAGGAGACCTTCTCTTTTAAAATATCATATTGTAGGCCATGTGTAATATGAGGCGGAGTTTAATAGCCATTGCGTTTATCCCGTTTGTTCGCGTTGGATGCCGTTTGATCACGATTCGAATGTATTCATAGGATATCGTGTTACAGTGGAAAGATATCCTCGCACGTGAAGCATGTTTATTTATTTCTGTTGGAATAATTGCTTATTGAAATGATGTTTGATGTTGATTTGTTCATTCGTTGTATTATCTTAATTATATTTGTATACTCTTTCGTCTTTAATAGTCCATCCTTTTAATATTCATATTCTTTGGTTGTTTTTCCTTCGGCTGCAGTGAGCCATTGTTGTGAAGATGAAGCTAAAGATAATTTATTTCTTACTCTACATGAGCAATGAATGATTACAATTCCCAGCATTAAACCTTACGCTTACTTTGATTGTGATATGCTTAAAATATTCATATTCTTTGGTTGTTTTACCTTCGGCTGCAGTGAGCCATTGTTGTGAAGATGAAGCTAGAGATAATTTATTTCTTACTCTTCATGAGCAATGAATGATTACAATTCCCGGCATTAAACCTTAACGCTTTAATACTTCGATTGTGATATGTTTGAACAAGTATATCATGTCTGTTCGTTTCCACCTAATTAAGATATCACAAATTAGGAGGTAGATAACTGAAGATACCTGTCATTGTACTCTATTCATATATTGTCCAGGTTAGACTAATGCAATTTTCTTTTAACAGCTGTTCCCCAGGTACACCGGAAGCCTTATTACCAATTGTATTACCAATTGTATTAAAAACAATGAAATAATTAACCGAAATAGTTCTATAGACGGAATTAAGAGACATGTTTTAATGTATATTTATCTCCGGGTATATTACATAGAATTTCAGGAGGAACACGTTAAAACGGGACATCCGTTACCGCACACAGAATTAGAAATGCATTAAACAATTGTACATGTATGTTTAAACCGCACGCAAATGCGTGGGCCACACTCGCGTATTGTAAGTTTCCCACCACAACTTCATACGGTGTTTCCATACGAAGATTGTTTGATACTGTTAGGAAATGCAACATTTGTTCCAATTGATTCGTTTCAAGGGTTCACATGGAAATTGCCTATGCCTTATCCAGTGATGATAACATAATTATATTATGTAAACATTATTGCCCTGAAGCAAGCATAGGCAAGGTACGCAAAAGAGAAAATGTATGGCCGACTCAAAATCTCAATGCCATAATTGTGTCTTTCTTTGCATTTAAAGGAAGAATGTTTTAATTCAGAAGACGAATTCTCTTCATACATTTTGCCTATGTACGTTAGAGTTCATGTCAATACATCTCAGGATGAGAAATCAAAGGATTTATTTGTTGCCAGAATAGTTTAAAACTACCAATTCATTTGGTCCTAGGGGTCCAAATCCTTCTTCATAGAGATATCGTCACTCTATTCAACCAAGAATCTAATACACCCTTGACGGTTAAGGTCGCCGTTAAATTTGCGAGTAAACATTGCGTTATCACTTTTTTTGGACGCGCATATATTGTTGCGTCACTGCCTGCGCTGTGCACTCATATCATATCGATACAGTCATGCGCTTTGCATGCAGCTGCATCAAATAAAAGTTACTCGCAAGATTTACTCGCAATTTAAAATGGCGCTCATGTCGGCGCATGCGCACGTTTGTAACCGTGAAGGGTGGATTCTCTGTTTGCATGTGCTCGAGTTAAGAGTGAAATCTTAATGCCGTAATTGTATCTTCTTGCATTTGAAGGAGGACAAAAGTCTTAAACACGACACAAAACTGCACATGGATACACCCCTATACTTAAGGTCTGTCGTTGTTCATATGCGAGTCTAATTATAGTTTCTACCGTTTCCTATTGCAAGGAGGGGGAAGTGGCGCTCGGAATCTTTTTGGCGTAATTCCTACCCCGATGATACTTTACATCTTTCAGGGTCATACATGTTGCGGTGGATTTCCCGTGGTCAGCAGATCTTCGACCATTCCTTGACCAAATCTTCATTACACTCCCTCCATCGCCTCTTCCTCCTCAAAGACTGTCCCCTATTGTGCTATTAACATTCCCGTTCTTAAGTTGTGGCTTGGTATAAATACATATTAAGCGCGCATTTAAACATTTTACTGCTACTTTCTCTTTATAGGCGCCACTGAAACTGAAGGGAATTGACTAGAAGTTATAGAGAAGGAAAAAAGGTGTAGTACGTGAGAATGGATCTTATTGTGAGGTTTTGGATGCATGGAAATTACAATAAATTTACTTCAACCTAATCTTGTAGAAAATCACATAATAAAATGCACTGTATACGAGTGTATAGGTCTACACACACATGTTGCATCCAATTAGGTATAAAGCTTCAAGCTATTTCAGGTCATAATCTGTTTCGATTATATCTATTGGTGGGGATAGTATCTCCGATAATGCCTACATGTTTGGCCACCCCCCCCCCTTCTATCTGTCTCTCTCGGTTCCCCATTCTCTTTCTTTCCCTCTCTCTCTTCCCCTCTTTTTCTTTCACTCACTTCGTCTCTTTCTCTTTCTTTCTAACTCTCTCTCCCTCTCTCTATCTCACCTCATCCCGTTCTTCCCTCAAATGTAATATGCCTTAAACACTACCACAAATAGCCCATACATTTTCTTTTTGACACCATGTTTAGTGTAACATCTCTTTTGTCAGAAAACGATAGTCCTGTAAGTCACACGTAACCAGTCCTCAAAATATTGGAAAACGGCCTAAAGTCAAATCGGTATTGAGTAACCAATCACGAAAGGACATCGTAACGTTAAACCAAAAGGTCTCTTTTAGAACAGAAGGTACATTGACATGTGTAATCACAGTCTTGGGGGCGTCAGGAAAACCGACTCCAATTTCACTTTTCTATTCAAAAGCTGTTTACCGTCGTTTTGGAAATGGAAGGCAGATGGAAGAACAAATATAAGTTTAAATAAAAGAAGAACAGGTAAAGGGGGGTATGAAGGGAAATGGGAGAAGGATACAAATACTTTCCCGAAATAACTTTTTAAAAAGGCGTTTGTCTGTAATAAGTTGGAATGTCCTATAGAGGTCACATCAATGTGCCCCCTCTCTAAATATTTCGATTAAAACATTTGAATGATTGATTGTTTGTAGAAATAAAGCACAGACTTTACATGCATGAATATTTTGTTTAGGTGATGTAAACAACACTGTTTAGCATTCCTTTGATTTAGAAAGGATAGTAGATTAACAATTTCTTGGAATCTTTCTTTCTTATTGGAATTTTGGAAAATTGTTTGCAAAAATAAACTGGTCAACGAGCTCTCGACTTTTGATTAAAAAGGTCTCCGTCCTAAAAGTCTAAAGCAACCTTTCGTTTAGGTAATATTTGTTTAAATACTTTCTAAACATTTGAATACTCAGGAGATGTCTTTCTTTTGTGTTTAATTCCGTGTAAAACTGTTGGGTCATTTTTTTAATTATTGTGTTTGTTCTAGATGAAGATCCCCGAATCCAAAAGTGAACCAGATATTGCGTTGTTGTGTATGTTCAAATATCTGGCATTATTTTTGATTTACCCCGATTTAATTGAAAAAAGTGTCAATTCGAAATGCATTTTGGTCTCAATGGAAGGAAATGTGAGATTATGAGGAAATAATGGGGAATTTCCAGGACACCAGAGGTTTCGATTCGAAACGTTTATGTGATTGGGAGCAATAATCACTATCGACTATCATAATGTTAGTAAATATAACCTAAGGTTCTGGACAAATGCTAGTTTTTTCCTCAATTATGGTATTATGGCAACTTTAAGGTACTGGTGAAAGAGTTATATAACTTTTATATCTGTACATAGATTACTAATGATTTTCTCAACTAACATATATCATATCTTTTACAATATCTGATACATCCGGTTCTCTTAAGAAAATAAACATTACTTCGTCTTAAAGTTAAAATTGAATATTAAAAAAGGTGTTAGGCTTATTTTAAAAATGTGAGACATATTTTGCTCTCCAATTTCCAAAAGGGCAGGTCAAAGGGAAATGGTCGTTAGTTTCCATGTGCAGAGGGTAGTAATTCGCTGACACCCAGACTTGGTGGAAATACCAATAATGGGTGTACATGTCTCGCACAATGCAAACCCGTAGTCCCATCGAAATGTACCCCTATAGTCTCTCAGAGAGTCTTTGGGTGTTGGAAATGTAAATTAATGACTTTACCCTATAGGAGGATGGATGCAAAAAGGAGGAGCATTACACAAGGCCTCTTGGTCATGATAAAACTGATGGCTAATCATGGTGATTGACAACAAACGTTATTGTGCTAACACCCGATTGGTGTCGAATCCTCCATGAGAGCCCACTACTATGCGCCTTTTAAAAAAAATCGTCTCATGCGCAACGAATAGGTGGAATAAAATAATTTAACTCGTACTTTTATGGAGTTTATGACGTCACTATAGTGATGACCTTTCATGCTCGCTACTTTGCCACACACGTGCAGATTAGCACAAAACAATAGACTCCCACTCCTGAAGACGGACAGTCAACCTGTCCGAAACGTCGAGTTTACTCTCTTGCTCCTGCTCTGCAACTCTACTCGCCTACTCAACTCTCCAACTCAATCCAGTCTTCTACTCAAACCTCTCATCCTGCCTACAACTTTCTGGTTTACAGTCCTTCTCAGGACTATACTCACTTCCGAAAGATACTCTTCCTTCCAACCTCCACTTTCTCGCCTTTCCATCTCACTTCCATTTTTCTATCTACTCTCCTCAGTCCCTCGAGGACTTTACACATGGTGTACCGTAAACCTCTTCCGTGATTAAAACAATAGACATTAATTAACCAAAGGTTTGCTTTGTGAAGTAGAGTGGCTTTGCAAAATTAGCCATGTCCGGTCTTAATTAGCTCCATGACAACCCTATAAGGGAGTTTACAGATACAATCTGCTCATGGGCAGATAAAGGTCATTTGTACCAAAATGGTAAAACCCACAGAGATGAATATTGGATATGCGCTCATGAAAGTTATGTAACATTATTCATTTATGCAACAACGGTACATTCTATGATACGCAGGTGGAAGTATTCTTTTCAAGAGGTCAAGCAAAAGGTATTCATTAAGCACATCTAGGACTTTGGCAGGTATTATTCTAAGATGCTCAAAGTGGAACTTATCCATGTGTAAAAGATCTGTGGATATTTGGGGTCATTTGTACCATGTGCTATCTGTAAACTCCCTTATTGACACTGACAAAGATTAATCGTACACTGGAAATATTCAAATATTCCTGAAGTCTGTAATAATCTATCTCATAATATATGTGGTAAGGGGGAATATTTGTTTGCTTTTTAGGAGTTCAAGAAATAGATGAGCTAGTAAAAGGCCTGGGTCAGACTTAAAACAAAAAATGACATTATCTGAACGTCACCACTCGTCACATGGCAAACAAATGGTCGGTGCTCCGATAAAGGTGAAATGTCGGGGCCTAATTTGTTAGAGTTAGAGTATTAATAAAGCGCTGGTTTTACAATGGCGGCCTATCGCTCAAATTCCAGGCACCAAACGATTAGATTGACTTGACCACTCCCTCGTTCATCGCTCCTGGTTTGTCAGCTTATGATTGTATGGCACAAAGTTCAGATATTGCATTCATGATTACTTTTTCTTTTTTTGAAAAAACAAACACTCAGTTATTTTGCATTTTGAAATGCGGAAGGATGTGGAAAGAGAATCAATACTGCAACCAATCATTGACAAGACAAAGTCAAATATTCCTGATGAAATCGCGAGAAAATATTATTTTTGATCTCCGGCCGCGCAAAATCAATTTACGTTATCTTAAAATACATTTCCACATTTTAAACATTAAGATTGGACACTGACATTTTTTTCTAGAACTTAACGGTACGTATTTTTCTGTTTGTCGAAGTGTGAAATTATTTGGTTGCTTATAACCGTTCCCCTCATCACGATGACAGGATGGAGCCATGAATAGCAACCGTGGATTAATTGTTTATTGTATAGAAATCATATTGGCTTTTCGTAATGTGTCATTGTATTATTCCCACATTTAAAAAAGGTGACATACAAAGTATTTGCAATCGCATTGTTTTCTTTGGTGATTGATGAATATCTGTAAACTATTAACGGAGTATAGAGTTTAGTAAAGAGGTCTTCAAAAAGTTTCGGGGATGCAGCCTAAATAATGTCAGATGTGTACAAATCAAATCAAATAAAGAACTTTATCCGCTGAGCGCATCAGGTTCATAGCCTAATTCGATACCCTTAAACTTCTAAGACCTTTTGTTCAGTCCGAAGGATTTTTTTGTTGTTAATCCAGGAGAGTTTGAAACCGGGGACTAAACATTTGGATTTAAAACAAGACTATAATAACATTCACAATTTTAAATTCCTAAAGGTAATTCAAATTCAAGTCGAATGGATTTAGGTTTAAGTCAAGTAAGATTAACTTTTGGCATGCATGACATCATCTTAACAACGAACAATGTGATTGGCGAGAACATTTATGTTCTTAAATATTTATTTGTAAAAGTCAATAAAATAACCGTATATTCAGTTAAATAGATCTTAAGACTTAAAATATATCAAAGTCTTAAGAAGGATTCAAATGTAATTCCTAGGATGAAGAGATTACCTACTGCAACATAATCATTATTCATTTTGGATTTGCCCCTCAAACAAATCGGCAACTACTAATGGGAGTAAACACTTCTAGTGGGACGTCTGATGGTGATTTGCTAATCTCCCTTGACACTTTAGTATTTCCATTAATGGACTATGGTCTTAACACTAAGTATCCAAGCAACCACATTCCATACGAGAAATGTACATAACTAGAAGCTTAATTCGATCGCAGGAATGCGAGATTAAAGACAAACTTGAGCTCTGGTGACGTGATTTATTTTTGAAACAAAAGGTCTGTAAGCTATTGGAAAAATTTGATGATGTATGACACGATTATTGGTGTTAACTCTGTGAGGTTTTAGGAGTCATCGAAATGATGGGAATCTATCCAGTCTTGCTGACAATCACATGCATTCTACGCAAAAATGTTGTGTGTAGGACTACACAGACATGTGGCATGAAAATTGGTCTTAACACTTCAGTCATTTATTGTAATATTTCGAGAATGAAAATATTTGAAGTGTCATTCTTTTCAGGGATATTTATCCTACCAATGATTTTGTCAACACTTATATCAAAGAAATTAAAAAGCTCATAGATTGTTTCCCCTTTCCCGGACCTCAATCTTCTCTTTAAGGACCTTCAATGATGGAAATCGTTGCCTGGTATAGCATGGGTAATGTCTCATAATATCCTCTCGGAGTAAAACAAAGAAACAACGTAGCCCAAAGCTATTAAACATTCAAAAAGACATTCCCCGATAAGCATAGTTTAAGGGTTGAATGCGTGGTTGAAATGCTTTATCAAATTTTAAACTGTATTTGCTCAAAGGTTAATCTGTAGAAAAGCATAACATACATTTTCTGTCTGTCCATTGCATGGCTTAGGCAAGTGGAATGGCTGTAACTCATTATCTAAACCTGAAAAAAATATATCAAATACAAAAACCTATTCGTCTGTAGAGTTTAAAACTATTGTACGCTTTTGGGTAACATCTACTTGGCTCAAAAAAGAAAGAAACAAAATCAAACCTTATCACTTGAAGGATGTATTTCTTAATCAAAGCAAATGAATATAAATATACATCAGACTGAGCTTCACATGATGCGACCAATATCTTCATTTCCCCAAGTTAAGTTTGTTTAAACCGTCTGGTAATTAGAAATATATTGATATAGTTTCCATTTGTCTGAAAAATTATTGAGCATTAAAAAAAATATATATTTGTTGAAGGAAAGGCAAAACATTTATTGACCCTTCAGAAATTTTATTTCGTTGTCGGCGTTAGATCTACGTTAGATGTGAAAGTATTATTCTCTTTTCTTATTCTCGATTAACAATTCATTTCTTTTCTTTAAAACATTTCTTTCCATATTTAGCTTTTACAGGGCTAAGAGGTGATGAAGTAGCTTTCTCCTCACCCCTCTCACTAGTCATTACGTAATGCATTGATAAGTTGTGAGATCTCTCGACTGTCAGAGATCTTATAGCGCAGATTGATAAATTAATGTGCTGATTAAAGCTTTATCTTAATGAACGTTGTGTATTATCGTGCATGGAAACGAGGTGAATATGGAGCAATATGCCCAACTTAGCCGCTTCTGCTCCATTCTTTAAACCGTTTGAGCATATCATTTGGTGACAAAAACATATATATAAATGTCTGTAAACGAAAAGCACAGCTACATCGTGCCAAACGCCAGGGCTTTGGGTGATGACAAGACTAAAAAAGTGGTTAATTTTTTATTCAAAAACACACGTCTCTCTTTAATGCAAAGATTTTATGAGAATATTCATTACGTTACATCAGAAACCATGAGCGGAGGTACATTTCAAATAAATAAAGTGATGACTTACCTTAGTTTTGCGGGAGTAAACTACGTAAGTAGGATGAAAAGAAATAAAAACTGGCCCCTGACTCTCCAACGGTTGTCGGTCTGCAAATTCTTCCTTTCTGTCCCCAGTATTGCTTCTTGCTTCTGCTGCTAATCTGCTGGAATTATCTTTCTGCGTTCCTCTTTTGTAATTTCGGACCGAATGCACGAAGCTTTACTGCCTTTACTTTATTGGTTATTTTTTCTTTGTCTTCTCGTCTCTAACGGATATTTTAGTACAAGATATGAGGCAAACCGCTGGAGATGTTATGCAACTCTTATTGGGAGGGCAAATCTGCTTTCGTAAGTGACTTTACACTCGCACGGCGCCGGCGGTTTATATGAAATCTGGGCATGCGCTATTTTTTTCCACTTCTCGTCCGGCTCTCTGATTGGTCGAAAGATCTCGCAACTCATCATGGCATTACGTGCCAGGAGCTGAGAGGAGAAGAGAAAGTCAAGAAAGAACTGTTCAAATCCTCCCACATATGACGTAAGACGACGTCACACGAGGAAATTGTTTCGACTGGTTTTGGAGGGTAAGCATGATGTTGAATTGCTTGTAAAGACCATAATGTATCTTTAGAATTGTTTGCATTTACCGTACGTCTCTTATTTTGTGCTACTTTGGTTTGGTAAACAATAGGAAGCTGGGTAACGAGATTAAAAAATGGAATGCTCTATCTGAACAAGTATGATCGAATATATTGCAGTGGTGCCGCAACCTCTTTAACAATCCTCATAGTAATGAGGAGACAAATTTTACGATAAGACATTTCGAAGAGGATGCTTAAATCTTATATTTTCCCACATGGTTAACCCTATAGCATTCCCGGTTGGTATTTCGTGACAGGAAGCATTACCTCAATCGCAGCGAATGAAATCAATCAAAAGATTTAATTTCGTGGCGTCTACGATTTGTGATACACAATATTGAATACTTCCGCTATGACATTACTTAGATAAGTTAAGTAAAAGTGAGATTTATCATATAATTTTAAATATTCCTTTTTCTTTCATTATCATTTTCTACCAAATAATCCATAAATGCGTCTTTAAAGCTTTATTTCACCACTTCGCAAGCTAAAAGAAATGGAGTTGTATAATTCAAAAATATCAAATATCAAACTAGTAAATGGAATTGGCGTTACCAAAAAATACATTATTTAGAAATTCTGGTGCCCCATCATAATTATGCTAAGGCAACATTTTTTCGTCAAAAGTGACGAGTGACGCTGCATTTTGTTTATAAGATAAATTTAGGACCACAGTTAGGGTTAGGTATACAATTTTTTGTTAAGATTTCGTTCTTTTTTCTTCAAACACTATGCAAATGATATGCTAAAGTTTATCTTCTCTAATATGTTGGCCTTATTGATTCCTTTGGCTTAGAACTTGTTTTAGCACCAAATTCCTAAAATTAGAAATGCTCATATCTTTGTAATCCACCAAAATAGCGTTATGAAATACAATCATTTTATTTTGTTTTGGCATTATAATTCATCGTTGTGCTTTGTGCTTAAGACTAATGCACCTTTTTGGAGAAATTATTTGTATTCAATTGTATTTTAATAACTTACGTTTTGCTCTCGTTTTATTTGTGTCATTTCAGTGAAATCTGAAAAACCAGTCAATAAGTAAAAATTCTTACAAGAATGACAGTCTTGACAGAAAAGTTATATATCATAATCATAATTAACTCAAAACCTTAGCTTACTGGAATTATAATGGTATAATCTAAATTTAAAGAAAAACCCAGGACTTCATCACCCCAACTAAAAACAAAATAATATACGTTGTTTCCATGTCTATGAAGACTTTTATGAATTTAATAATTCGCCAACAACAAAACGCAGACCTACATTATCGTGATACTCATAAACTCAAAACAGATGTATTATGATGATTATCTTTCATGAATTTGATCATCCAGTAGCAGAATGTGGGTATTAGATTGTTTTGTTTTCCCCGGGCCATTGCTGCGTATCAAAAGCATTTTCTAGGTATGGTCTAAAGATGAATTTGGTTTAAATGATTGTCTTGTTTATCCGCCGGTAGATATTCATGATGGACGATTGAGCATTGTGTGTGTATGCCGGTAGATATTCATCAAGGAGTGTATTATTTTGGTTCAATATATGATTCATTTTGGTAGGCTTTTATTTAGCCCTTGAGGTGATGTTCGTAATGCGTTTAAAGAATTGCCTCGTGAAAAACAACAACCACCTGTTGCGAGATATTCTATTTCAAAAGCTGTCATGCAAAGTGCAGATATATCATGTATATGATTAGTGAATCGTAAAAAAAGGGTACACTATGTTCTACAACGCATGCTTTGGCTTTAACACTATGCATTATGCCTTTTACATACGAGGGGTCATTTTTATTAGGCTATAACCTACGTCAACGAAAGTAGTTAGACCATGCGCCAATAATCTATCGTATTGTTTGATTTGCTCATTTTACATTCACTTTTTTTGTGCGATGTCACTGACGCAAGTCCGAAAACACACCGATCGATGACGGAGTCCTGCGTCAGCAAGATGAAGGCTTGTCCGACTTCATATTAATCCCAGTCACAGCCCTAATCCGTCAAACCAAAAGATTGTTGTGTTATGGGAAGGGATTAGCATTGTCGCATCATCGGCCCGTTCACTTAATATGTCAATAAATCATTTTAAACCTTAAATTCAAGTGAAAAATAAGATGACAACCCTGCGTCAGATTCAAATTAAATACATGTCGCAAACAGGGCATCATTTTCTTGATGCAAACTGCGTCAGCGGCTGATGCTGTATTTGACTCGCTATGTAAAAGTGACTTCGTGGCCAACCTTGATTAACGCAGTTCATAACGCAATTAATGAGGATAACGGAAAGGGGATAATAACACATGAGCATTTTATTTGTAGTTCATGGTTCATACTGTAGTTCATTTTATTTCTCATTTCACAAATATTTGTAAATAGGATTTTTTTTTTAACTAACAGGAACAGCAGATTATCAATATCACTAACATAATTTGAAGTGCAATATTGATATTCAATAGTCAACACTTGTCATGAACAAAAGAAATTCTATAAAAAGTTACTTATGTCAGATCATGTTCCGTACAATGAAGAAAGAGGAGACATTAAAAAAGCTGGGCTTGTTAGAGCAAGGTCCTCGAACAGAATATATTACCTTACCTGAATGCTTTAACTACTTTGAAGAAGAAAACAAAAAGCTACCTTATAAGACTAGAAATAATTGCACATGGGAAATATATTAACTATTGAGATAGATTGATGTATATATGAAAAAGAGAAAATGGGAAAATATATACACAAGGAGAGCGAAAGCGCAAAACGGAACAAAACAACAACAGAGAAAAGTTGAGAAGGAAGAAAGTTATATGTAGACGAAATATAATTTTTTAGCTCTTTAATAACATGTTTGTTTGGTTTGTAGTTATGTTTGTAGTTAATGTGTTTTCCGTTTCGAGTGCTGTGGCGCCGATGCATGGATATTTCATGAAAGCGTAATTCAAATTCAATCTTCAGTTGTAAAACAAAAATAAATGGTGTCGCAACTAAAGGGGATAGGTAAACAAATCTCTTTCAAATACTGCTAGTAACAAGATGTATCAACAAAGCTCTGTCAATTAAACTTTCCTCTAAATTGTCTCATCGAATAGCTGACAGTGACTTTCGCTGCAAATAAATGGAAATGTTTACCCACCAACGTAATCATAGATAGCACACCCATTTAAATTTCCATTAGTGACAACTGTAAAGATTAAATGTAAATATATGACTGCCCTAGCTAATTACAGAGGGGAAAGTGTACATAAGAGGTACATCGCCCTGTGATTACGTAACTCTAGCAAATAAAGGCGCCCCTTTTTTAAACAGTGAATTCTAATAATCTTTCACTATGTTTGTTATTGTTCTAAAAGGGGACCATATCGATTCATGAAATGGCATGTACAGTATGATGACAACGTCACGAGGAAAAGGCCAATGTAATCCTTATCACCTAGTAGACACTTTCGCAAAAGTGATTAAACACCTCAATAAAATTCGTAGATAAAAGTTTCGAATTGGGATCTACGCCTCCTTTTTCTTTCGATGAAATTTTCAATATACTCTTTAAATAATATTTTTGTCATTGTGTAACGTTTTGCCACTAGGCCTATCCGGATTATGGAAAACGAAATGGTGTTGATGTTGTTGTTTTTTGGTACTTTCGGCGTTTCATTCTTTTTGAGAATATTTGCGCCTTTCGCTTGTTTTTCTTTCTTTCTTTTTCGCAACTATTTACAAAAAAGTCACTCAAGGGCAAAATTAATACCATATTGTACATCCCATAGAAATCATGTTCGGATTACATAAAACGTCGTTGTCATGTTCGTTCACTATAATAGGCGATGCACAAGGCTATATTGAAACTACCTTAATTATTCGAAGGTAGTTTCGAACGTGTTAAAGATAAATGTTATTATTACATCTTGAATACTGAATGTTGAATGGGATGAAAGAAACAAAATAAATGAGCCTTTGTAATGAGTGGAAATCGCAACAATGATAACTAATTAAAGAGGGTCAGTACCACATTCGTTGTCTATCCTTTGTTCAACACCAGCCACTTTCTATAGGAAATCATTAAGATTGAGATATTTATGGAAAATTTCCACGCATTTCCTGCTGAACAAGCTAAATAGTGCTAGGTCACGATGCGCATTACGTTAAAATTGTATGATTGTAATGATTTTGTTTTCAAATTCATTAACAGACATAAGAGATTATAGGTGGAGAACATGTCAAAAGATTGATTGTCACCGCAAACATACTTCATTTGCCAAGTCTTAATGCCTCCTTTTTTTTCCTTCTAATTCTCTCTCTCAAGGGGGTCGCTCCAGGTTGCATTGTCGAAGGAAGCTCGTTATTCTTACATGATCATATAGCAACGCAACAAAGAAGATTCCATTCCTCATATCTCTCATTTCTCATATTCCCCGCATCTTACCCACCTTGACGCCTGTCGCACACTCTGCATCGTGACGTATGCTGTATCAGCGATTGGCGCTGTGTTTTAAACAACTAGTGAGATGGATACCACACACATAAAGTGAATGAAATTCAATTTTTACGCTGAATTACTGGCGGAAGCGCTAATTACCTTCTTAGACATGATAATAGTAGGCAATGGCGCATGCGAAATAACGACCTTTTCTGTAAACACCTTTTATATCATCTATTGCGATGCAAAAGAATCATATATTCTCTTTAATCCTACCAATAAATTGTAAATGGATGTGAATAAAGCAACCATGCATGAAGAGAGAGATTTGTGTAAAAAAACTCTAGAACTTATTCAACCTTTTGGCTTTTGGTCATCGTAGCTATTGCAACATGTGTATTATATATGAATGATATCCATGGATTGATTCTTGATAATGCAAATAAAAGTCTTCATTGATGAAAAAGTCAAGTTTTTGACGAGTGCGTGTTGGCTACCCCTAACCCCATTTCCACTCAAAAATAGTTACTAATTTCTTCAACATGTAAAATATCAAATTGCCTGTACTAAGTGTAAACTGTAACTGAGTATAAAAGAAAGATTATGAAGTAGAATTGTAATGATTTGTTGATGAGTCACATAACCTTTCTAAAATGTTATCCCTGCCTACGTAAACAAGGATTGGTATGGTTTATACGGTTAAAGCAAGACCCTAATACACGTCACAAAAATGCGTCCAGGGATTTGTTCTATAAATGTTTTTGTCGTCGTCGCACTTTCGAACATATTCGACGCCCGTTTCTCATTCCTTCATTATTTCAGGATGGGAGGGTAAGCGGAGTAATTAGGAATTAACAAGGGAATTGCACGATTCGTTCCATGATAAAATGCATGTTGTATACAATAAAGGGGTCGCTATTTTGTACACGTTTAAACTGAATCTCTCTTTCTATTTGTTTTTGTCTGTCCCCTCTCTCTCTCTCCCGTCCATCCCTCCCCTCTTTTTCCCTCCTCTCTTTTTCTCCGTATCTCTTCCCTTTTTTACCACTTTATCACCCTAATGTTTTCCCTTATGTTAGTTTATACATCATAAATTATGTCTGCCTCTCTGTCTCTGTCTGTCTGTCTCTCTCTCTCTCTCTCTCCCTCTCTCCCCCCCCCCCTCTCTCTCTCTCTCTCCCTCTCTCTCTCTCTCTCTCTTTCTCTCTCTCTCTATCTCTTCCTCTCTCACTCTTTCTTTCTGTCTCTAAAATGATTTACTATTGTATGAACGCCATGCGTTCTTCCCCGAACACTCAACAATGTCAACCTCGTATTACTTTTCCAAGCAACCAGCAATACCAGATATTATAAAGTAACCGGTTTATCAAAATGGCAACAATAAATGTGAATTGCCAGGTTTAGTTGTAACTCTTATTTCAAATTCTATCGGACACTCTTCGATTTCTGTTGTCTTTTCATTCACCCTACCCCCATCCTAAGTTAAAACCTCTCTTCCGTTTCCCATAACTTCATTATGCAAACGTTATTGACATGATGAGGTCGGTATTTCCTTCCGCCGGAATTTTAAAAGTGAGTCGTGAAAAAATCACGGTTTTGTTTTTTCACCACGTGTGGGCGTATGTATTGAACATGGCGAATTAGTCCAACATTTATTAGTTAGTTGTTGAACTAAATTGACTCTTGTAATTACATTTCACGTGGCCGAAATGTTCTTGAGTTACAGAAATGAATACTTTGGCATTTCCCGATAGAAGCCCTGGATGATTATGAGTAAGAATTCAGATCGGTGACAAGACATTTGCTTCGCGTCACGTTCCCTTATAAGATATCAGTGTATGGCCGGTTGCTATCGGGTTTTAGGTGTCTTAAAGAAATAGGGTTAGAGTTACATATAGCAGCGTGGATCCAGGTAAAAAAAATTGAGAGAGAGCGAAGCTATTGAGCGGAAATGGCTTAATATTATTTTGTTTCTACTTTCTCCTTTGCTTTTCCTATCTCTTTCACTTTTTTGTTCTCTCTCTCTCTCTACCCTCCCCTTTTTTTGATCCAAAATGGACCCTAAACCCTACAAACCCTGTAAACGCACAAGTTTACAATCTAAAAATGTATTCAAATAATAAATTATATTCATACATGTCCTCATATTCCTACACTACACTGTAAAAAATAATTTGTTCATTGGTAATTTTTACGTATTTTTTCCATGTAGAATTTACTTGAAAACATTAGTTTTGCCACTTACGCACTAAATTTAAGTCTTGCTAACTCAAACTTTTAATTTAGTAGAACATACGTGGAATATTTAAGTAAAATCAAATACATAAAAACTTTAAGTAATTTCAGCTTGTATTAATTTAGTAATTTTAACTCAAAATCAGAAATTATACGTATTACTCAAACAATTTATGTTGATTATTCTTATCTTTTTAAAGTAAGGACCGATGCAGTGCGTAATAGAAATATTTACATAATTTATGAATATTCATTAAGACCAAATTAAACTCTTTTTTAAATAAAACAATTCTTTTTTGTGGTTGAATGAAAATGTAAGGACTTTAAAACATTTACTAATTCATTTAACATGGCTAAGCAAAGACAAGACAATTTTTAATTGTTACCCAGTTCAAAACAAATCAAAACTTGATATTTCAGTAAATTGTCAACCAATTTTCCTTTTAAGATGCTACGATCAAGTATATATAAAATTTTGAGCCTTTCAATATGTGTCGAATCTTAATCTTAAATAGAAGTAGTGTTAGTGATTAGTGATTAATCTTAAATAGAAGTAGTGAATGATTAGTGGATGTTACTTGTTAGATTAGATGGGTACCAAATCGTGCAATTTGTAATCCTATCATAGCTTTTTTTTAATTATCTAAATTGATTACAATACTTAAATTATTTACGTTAATGTAACTCGATTTAACTGAGTAAAAAAAATTTCAGCAAAATAAGTAAATTCTACTTAAGATGCCGTAGGTTATATTTACTTAATAAAAATAAGGCAATTCTTTTCCTCAATTTTATTGAGTTATTTCGACTATTATTTTTTTACAGTGTACAGAATATGAAATAAAGCATTTACTTTGTGTAATATATATCGAAATATATGAATTTCAAGATTCTGTCAGTAACATTTGATTGCACTTTGCATACATCAAACTGATTAATGTTAAACGTATTAACAATCTGTACATACTATTTCTTAAATAATTTATTTTTTAATTCCTTTTGAACCCCCGTTTAGTTAAGCACAATTAAAAACAATATTATAGGGTTGAGGCATATACACTCGAATTATGTAATAAATACGAGACAAAAATAACTGGTTTTAGAGAGTGGGAAATGCGCCAATTTGTCTTTGCTTCATCTACTATTGTTTCGCTTTCGTTTCTTGATGATACCTAGCTATGTCGTAATGAGAAGCTAACATAATTTTTTCGAAATTTGCTATTTAACTTAGATACTACGTAGGCGTAATATGAAGTATTTTGATATCATTATTTGAATTATACAGAGATTGCACAATAATTGCGCCATAAAGCCTGCGTGTTTAACACGATCTACACATCCCCTTCCTCCTGACAGAATGTTGTATAGGTGATCTACGAGAAGACAGAAGGGGGAGTAGAAAAAAATCAGCATTTCGGAAAACAGAAAAGTTGCAACTTGAGTTTATTTTCAAAGCTGACAAGGACCCTCTCGATTCATCCGAGTGAGTTCCACTTCATTTTTCAATGGGGCACTTGTCGATCTTTGTGCCCTTCTTAGACTCAGCCCCGCGGTGACTCCCCGGGACACATCGTCGAAGCAACGTGCTCCGAATTCACGAATATCAAGTTCAGCCTGGCCCCGGCGACTGCAAATTCAAATTCTCCTTGTTCTTATTCTTCTTTTTCTTGACGGCTGTTCTTCTTTTATTCTTGTCGAATAGGTCACCACGACGGATGTTGATTATTTGTCAACGTTTCACCATCATCATGATGCACGTCTTTCATTTGCGTCTTGTTTGTGTCTTTGTCTTGTTTTTGTAACCAATCCTGAATTATTCTGATTGTTTGTCTCTTTTTTTACACTCCTCTGTCCTTCTCTCTCTCTCTCTCTCTCTCTCTCTCTATCTCTCTGAAATGACCAATTTCTCTTGCTCCAGTACTTTCTCGTCATCTCTTTCTGTATATTCAGTTTTGGTTCATTTCTATCTTTGCCTTTGACAATAAATATATTAATGATAATAATTACAATAATAATAATAGCTATAATAATGATTACGAAAATTAAAATAATAATGATGTTAATAAAACTAATAATGATAATAACAATAATAGTAATAATAGCGACATTTGGATACCGCTTAATACTACGTTTCTAAGCGCTTTACAGTGAAGCAAATTATAATTACAGTGCGAAATCTCACATTGGCAATGCGGACTTATTATTGGATGTCATATGAGGAGCTATCGCTTTTCTAAATATCGTTAGCTCAAAGCATACGCCGGTTTTAGAAAAGACGTTTACTCCACAGAAGGAGAATGCAAACTGTTGATAAGGCATTACAAAATGTCACGTCATCTTATTTTTGTTTCACATACGTCCTTTGAGATTTTGATAATATATTAAAATGTTTAATTATATGAACACAGACCGAATAAGCAGAAAATACATTCTTTGAAGCAGACAATGGAATAAAATAAATTATTCAAAACATACATTTTTCTATTTCAAGACGTGATGTCTTGATGGTTTTATTAAGCATTGGAGAACGTCATTTAACTTACAATTCGAAATACCCTTAATTTTTCTTGGCGATATTCTGCTGGGAATACCAAGTGTTGACGATTTCTCAAAACCGCTCTTTCCGAAATCTCACCATTCAATAGGCAGACGAATTGTCATCCGTCATGTGGAATTCTTTCCCGCTCTTTGCCACAAAGCCCGCGGGACAAAATGCACTTTTGGCATGGTAGATTTCAGAAAAAATGTGCTTCGAATGATTTCCCTCCCTTATTGTGTGCTGTTTGATCATTGACTTGGATCTGTATTTCAATTGTTTCAGCCTAAAGATATTCTCATGAAATATACTAGCAACTAAAAAATCATTATGCATGATATTACCTCCATCATGATGGTGCATTGCTAAATTGCATTATTCATTCAATATTACCTAATGCCATGAATTGATGTGTTTCACTCATTTGATTCAAGTCAATCTTACCTTGGAAACTCGTTTGTCATAACGATCTCTCTCTAAAAAAGGGGGGTATCTCACTGAGCGACGGATGTTTACGAACGTGGCGAATTTGGGTTTCGCCTGGGTTCGTTAAAAAGGTTACATCGGTCGCAAACAGTTTAAATTGTCGCAAACAGTTTTTCTTGTCGTAATAAAATATTGAACATGTCTAAAAATTTCTTTGCGAATTTAATTTTTCTGCATCAGCTGCTAGTGTTTGCAAAACAGTCGTAAGCCTTTGCAAACGGTTGTAAGACGGTGTCACTGAAGTTCTTTTTTATTCGCCAATGCTAGCGACCACGTGACCATAATGGTTCCTATATGAGTCCGAATGCTTGGGAAGGTTGCTAACACTTTGTATAGGGTTGGGTTCATAAATTCACCTTGTACTTTACCAGGAGTTAGCAAAAGGTCCCCAAACATTCACAAATAGTGGCAAAGGATTGGAAAAAAAGTTGCTAATCTTCACCCCTATACTCTTTAAAAATAGAAATTTAGTCTCTAAATATGCAAATATTGAGATCTCCTACACATGGGATTTTAAATGACGTCCTATCCGAGGAACAAAATGTGTTCACGGTAATAACGTCTGCGTCCATTGAACTGGCGCCTTTTTTACAATTAACGAGGAAAAAATGTCGTCTGTCTATATTTGTTGAATGGAGAAAGTGTTTGTTCAGAGAAAAACGACTGTTTTTTTATTTGGCCCGATTGCGAGAATGCGACGAGATTGTCGACTACATTAAAGGGCCCTTGAACTTTTTAGAGGAGTTAAAGTAACTGCTTATCCTTACTGGAAAATACACCGTGGCTTTTCAAAAAACATTCGCCCTGTTTTCAGGTTGATGATGAAGGGGCATGAGCTTTTGCTTTGGAGATCAACATTAAGGCTAAATTTTAAAATGATTGAAAGGAAAATTGAGCTGTAGTGGAGGAAACTGGAATGTTCTGAATGTCTCAGACAAATTGTAAATGATTAAAAAGGAGACGACAATAACTTGTTCGGAGTCATTCCCCTTTTTTATTTGGGCGATGTAGGAGTGCTGTGGAGCTTATCATAACGACGAATCTACAGGTTTTAAGAGCAACATTTCGGTGCCTGATATTAGGGCACGGAATTAAAACTCATGACAAATGCAAGAACACTGTATCCTCACCGCATTAGCCGGGTATTTACGTCTCATTCATTGTAAGTAGCTTGACGACTGTGTGCCGAATGAGGAACGAGTCATGGGACATAGCATGTGATCAGACGGATAATCACGTGATGAAGTTAATCAGGTGGTCTGGAGAATAGACACAGTTCTGAGCAGATAGAGTGTGGGAGGGGTTGAGGGGTCCCGTGCTAAAAACGAAATCTAGAATACGTGAATTATAAATAAAAAATCACCCCTATTTCTGCCCCTCCCATTTTTAGAATGGAATCATAGACCCTAAAAGGCTTCCGAAATTATGAAACTTAATTGCACGCTTGTTTGTCGGAGAATGCAGGGTAAAAAGCTACCAGAATAAAACTATGATGATATTTCCCTCTTTTTCTACTTTTCTTTAATGTTATTACTCATTTATTTCATCATTTCATTTCTTTTTAGGAGTGTCATAGATAATTCCAGTGTCCCCCCCCCCCCCCCCCCCCCAATTCCCACCTTGCCAGAGAATCTTGAATCTCCTACTGACAGAGTTCGGACAAATTCACGTGTATCGTGTTGAATTTTCATGTAGGCTTATAAACTATCCGAAAGGAACGCAAAGTGAGAACACAGCTAAGATTTAACCCCGTCGTCGGCTTTTAATCCCAGAGGTCACTCCAATGCATGTACAAACAGCTGTCTGTAGGTTCTTCTTCTTTTTTTCTTTTTTAAACGGTTTGATATTCTATCGCACGTTTGAATTTAGATCTTAGTCAGAGATTTAAATTGTTTTCCTTCTTATTGAATTTAATATTCTACTTCAAGAGAAAAATAAAATTACGACAGCTTGGAACTATACTAGTGATATGTTACTTATCAACTAAAATCAAGCGAGTCTCATTTTTTCAGGGGGGGGGGTTGCCAAAATGTATAAATGGGCTGCAAATGCCATGCCCAAAATATAAAATCAAAATGCAAGTTGAACAAAATGTTAGAGTGTCACCATGGCTCTACGGCATTGCAATCGTCTTAAAATATGGTTATCACCTTTCTCACGTCACTCAAATCTGATTGTATTTCGGGAAATACTTTGAAATATATTTGTAGAACATGACAAGAACAGAATATTACGTTCTAATCCTTGCTATTCATCAGAAGTTCTTGATTTATATCTTCCAGTGCAAATGCTCAGATTGTGTATTCAACATGGGCGGTGAACATGGCCGTCACATGACTTGGGGGTTGATCGTTGTATCTTAATCTAACGTCACTTCACATATTTTGAAAAGAGATAACACTTTATTTTTGTTCATGATCACGATATTGTTTGGTAAAAAAATGTAACGTCACATGTTTTAGAAGCCTAGATATATCTAATGATTATTTGTTTTTATGTCGAGCGACCTTATTATTATAATGTTTATATCTGCTAAAGTGCTTAGCAACATAGCATAGCATGCAACAAAATCGTTTTTAACAAAAAGGGTGTGCTTTGAGGGTGCAATCATTACGGTGCAAGTGAAAATGAAATTTCACGTTGTGTGTCTCTATGTCCGTTTGATTGAGATTGTTCGATTTATTTATCTTCCCTTTTTCAGTTTAGAAAATTCATCGTGGTGAAAGGACTAATGTTCAAGTGTGTTTTCACCAAGAGACATTTCTATATTTAAAAGCTGATCAAGAGTTATACATTTGTCATACTCAATTTCACGCCTACCCCTCAAAAATTATAGGTGTTTATTGAAAATGATGGATAATGTAGTGGGGGAAAACCCCTATCGTGTCAAATGACGAAGAATGTTTTGATATATACAAGTCGTTCAATTCTATTGTAGGTCTGCGTTATATTTTAGATTACATGTATTTTTCAATTTTCATGAAATATACAATTCATATCGTTTATAAATAAAAATACATATATGGATTATATCCTGGTCATACGTGTAGGCAGTTATTCAGCGAAAAGACCCTTACCAGGCCTATAGGTTTATATTACGGGTTTTTCAGACAGAGGAACGAGGAATTTTCTTCTCTTTTCACGTCCGATTAGCTATGAATTTCACTTATATTCCTCTACGAGTGAAAAATAGTCCAAATATGATGAGAATAAGGTACTTGACGCTTTTCTTGGCATGGTATTCTCCACGTCCTTGACATTTTCTAGTCACGAGTGTCTTACGAAGCGGGCACAGGGGCTGATGTGGAATCGTAAGTCGAGTTTACATATGTATTCCTTTTTAAACACTCACTCATACGCTCCACGTCAATTGCCATTATCATTTATTTCATCCGGTAAGAATACCAACGCTATTGTTGTTGTTTATTCCTTTTGTTTCCGTATTCCTCGTCGCCATGGAAATTCTGGCAGCGACGGGAGAGAGTTCGGTTTTTTCTCCCTTATTTAGAGTAATGCTGATTATAGAGGAGTTCTATATATAAGAAAGAATAGTATAGAAAGATGTGGTCTCCTACTAATTTGATGTGCAAGGCCAGTAATATTGCTTGCATGAAAGAGAAGATATTTTAATGAAGATAATAATAGAGTCTTTCAATAAGCTAATGCCCCTGTTTTCGTTGTTGTTTATGTTTTAATGGCGCATACCATTCAGTTGTGAATGTTTACTCCCTTGTTAATGAGTTGTCAAATAGTATATTCTTGATATTCTTTGATGTATATTCTTGGTTATGTACATTTCGCCCTATTATGTGTTCCTTCATACTAGTGAAATTAAAAAGGATGAATAACAAACAACGAATTTGTTCACTGGAGCGAAAAGTGGAAAAGTTGCAATTTTGCACCAAATCTTAGACATATTTAATACCGGGTGACTCATGCCCCTAGAAATTCACATGTAATCAGGATTGCATATGATATAATTTGTTTGTATAACCTGGAAACGTATACTGCATGAATTTGTGATTTTCTTTATATTTTCAGATAATTTGTATTTACTTATTCCCCTCCATAACCCATCCCCAGTTTGCATGCACACAACGTTGTCAGTCGTAACAGAGGGTCAGGCCTGTACATGTAATTTTCCAGTGCACACGACTCGTCATTTCGGTAACACAGGACTTCGTCAGCGACTGGCGAGCCTTCGTCCGTCTATTAAGCGCTTAATAAATTAATCTGTATTATTATTATTCCACTCGTCAAATATAAGATTAATGACGTACACAAAAAAGGGAATGCATACAACATCACAACATTCAACATTGCGTTGAATAACAGACGCATGCGCCAATCGCCACCATATGCTTGATTGACGCAGGGAGGTGCGCTTGTGCCCTTTACCGTACCTGCTCCCAGCAAAACGGCCAGAGGCTTACAAAGATAGGTTAGCCTCAAGGATTTATGATCTAGTAATTGGGTTTAATATCCCCGTCACATCGCCAAATATTGACCCTGCAAACCCGACCAAAACCTGTCCATTTTCGGTCATTGGGGTAATAAAATATTTTTTGTTTGGTCTGTAGTCGGTCTCGTGTCGACCTCGTTCGTGTCCAGAGATTCTATCCCTACAGGGGGGTGTTTAAATATTCAAAAGCGAAAATTCAAGTATTTTAGACTTTTTATGAATTCCACGTGAAGAACATGAAATCTCCTTAATATTAGAAAATATGAATGATTTGAATCAACATTTTATGCCTTATAAATAACTTTTACAAAATATTTGCATAGATGCTAACGGCTTTCCATAATTTTTAAGTCCAACTTAGAGATAAGTTCAACTTAGGACCTTTGTGAAACACCCCCCAGGTTACCCCTGTCCTCAACCCAATCGAGCTCAATTTTTTCTGAGCAATCAACTTAACGTTATCGACAATAACCCAGACATCAATTTAATCAAACAGAGCAAATTATCAAAAGTCTAAACCGAAGAATCCTCTCGCATGGACAAATATCTCTTTTGAATCATGGGGATAGATTTTGCGGGCGCCTATTCACTATAAAAAAAAATATAGAAACCAATATATAACATAGAGCATCGTATTTTTCGGCTGCCTTGGTACTCAAAAAGCTCAGAAAATATATATTTTTTAAATAGAGAGAAAGAGCTGAAGAGAGATAAATTTTGAGTCATATTTGTGCCCCCGCCCACTGGAGTTTTACTCTTGAGGCCTCGTGTGCAACATAGCCCACCGTTTTTACTTGATATTTTTTCTTGAGGAACGTGAACATATTTTTATTTTAATGTTTCAGGCATGATTGGTTTGAGATTGATTGGCTAAGTGCAAATAGACCCGTTCAAAAAAGGAGTTACGCATGCCTTTACAAAAATGTTAACTTGTCACGATCTGAAATCTTGTCAGGCACTTGTCTGACGTAGCAACAACTAATATATGCAACCTGAACTCAGACTATTGGAAAGCAGGAACTTGCTACAGGTGAACACAAATAGTCGCTCTATTCCCTACCACAGTCAACCCCAACAGAACCGTCATGGGGCCATGTTTCAAATTGTTGTTATCAATAACGATATGCCATACCTGTGATAAGCTACTAAAATCCTTACATTTGATTGGCTACGGTCAAATTTGTCAAGGAGCTGTGGCAGATGTATCGATAACAAGTTTTTCTTTAGTCATCGACGGATGTCATGAATGTTTATAAAAATACGATTCCATACCACGTTCTTTATATACGTCACCGTTTTTCGCTGCGTAATACAGCATCCAGTATTAGTTATGTACAAAATGACAGTTTCTGAGACTTCAGTTTGCACCCATCTTCAGTTTCATAGAAACGGCGATTATTACGTCCATAAGAAGTGTTTTTGTGGGTTATTTTCATGCATTTACAATTCTACCGACCTTCAGAAATGCACGAAACATGTACATCATCAGTGAACAGACTTGTGCGTTGTTATAGAAGCAAACAAAAAAGCAATTTCCTTCTGTTTTGATTTGCAAGATTCCGAAATATTTATTCCGCCCAACAAAAGCATCCCTCCTCCCATCTCATCCCAAACCTCATAATTACAGTACGACATTTTGAAGTGGGATAAGAGTATGAAGGAAATGGGGTGTACTTTGTCTCCCCTCATTTCTTTTTATGCTTGGAAAATTGAAATATGGCGAACATGACGTTGTATGAAGGAAAGAAAACGCGGTTATGTCGTTTAGCAACTAGCGAGTGTTTGCAGACGAAGGCACTCGACTGTCTTCTTAACTGATTAGATTCACAACATCAAATAAAGACAAATCACGTCCAAGTCACGAACTCATTGTTTTGGGGCATTTTCGCGATTTCAATTTGTCATTTTCTGGATTTTATTTTAATCAGTCCTTTTATTTAATTCACATAAAAGCATTAGCCACATACTATTATATAGAGCTGGATTTAAGATGTTTCACCATTTAGACGTTGCCACTTCAGAACGTTTTCAGAAAGAAAAGAAAAATTCCATTTATTTCGGTAATTGGACGAGAGAGATATCAAAGAGTAATTAACTTTAATGAGATAAATATAGTTATCTTAGACTGTCAGTCTTTCCTCTTTCATGGATTAAAACATTAATAGGAAGGATTGTTTTTAAATGAACGAGTATAACCATGTTAATATAATTATAGACATAATAGATTACTCATTGGCTCTAACGTATTTTTTTGGAGTTTTTTCTCTTCAATTATCAACAGAAAGACTTGCAGTATAGCTAGACAAATTGGACTTAACGAATTTATCACTAAATAAGATAATATGGAAATGAGAAAACAAAGACTTAAAACAAAACCACAAGGGCCTTTAATTCAAGTAGGTCTTTTAGTGAGTTAGATGTATGATATTATAATTACAAGTATTTATATACTCAGTATTGTTATTGATATTTTGTTTTATTAATGCGTAACAGAAGTTTAAATTTATTACAGCCAGAAATGTTTTACCTCAGTTCATTCAGGGAGGTAATAGAGAAGGAGTGGAAACTCTTGTAATTTATTCGAACACATGCGTGAGTTCTAAAGTGTAACAATGGGAGGCGTAACATTCCACTTGGCATTGAAGTTCCATGCTCCGAGCCGCTCGAATTTCGGGGGCCAGGCACTAGTTTCACATTTATTAAATTACCGGCAAAATTGCAGTGTAAATTATAAACTTTATATGGGGAATGTATTAGGCATAGTGCATCAAACAACTCTCAAATTAAGTAATCTGCCCTTCCTGTAATTTATGTTCCAGAGTTGGTAAATGAAAAAATAGATCCTGACAAAAACTCAATATCTTAGGATAATCTGATTATTTTCGCATGTTTTAATGTCCCGTCATTTAATCCATGATATCCAATCTTCGATAATTTAAGTTTGCTAATGCGTGCTTTCGCGTTTTTTGTTGTTGAATTTTTGCAGTTGAAAAAAGTATGGAATTACACAAGTTTGTGTTCGCGTGTTCAACTAATTACACATTCAACAATTGATGATAAATCATTGAAAGGGACAGCGAACGAAAGCTGAGATACCATTTTCTGATGTAGGAATTCTAAATCCTGATATTTATTTTCATGCGCTCTTTTATCTCACCACCTGCTTAACAGTTGCAGATTAGCGCATAACTTTTCGGCGGCTTGGAGCATAGGGTCAAAGGAGAGCGGCTTGATTCCACTCCTTCTCTATCACCTCCCTGGTTCATTCTATTGCAGAAAGACTGTAAGCATCCGCATTCCGATACTGATAATTATGAAGTTCCAACCATTAATTACCGTAAGATCTGCGACATTATTTCAAGAATGAGATTAAACTTTATAAACTTACAATAAATGGGGTGGGCACATTTTTCGTCTGTGGTGGAATCTTTAGCTTTAAAGGGGCGGTATACATGATACATTTTTTAACAGTTTCTTTTTTTGTGTGTTCTTTTTTTTTAAAGACGAATATGTTTTTTTTGTAATTATTTAAGAGCACTAAGTCCATGATATTAGCTCATTTTTCAAGACATTTGAAATAGGGTCAATACATATTTGCCCAATCAGGGACCTGTCTTATAATAGTTGCGATTGATCCAGATTAATCGTAGTTGCGATTGATATCAACTGCAAATAAGGTACAATTAATATCAACTCTTAATAAGACGGGGCCCAGACTTCAAACACCTTTTTTGGAAATTAGGATTTTAACACTTTGAATTCCTTATTTATTATTTGTTGTTGTTGCAATAATTCAGTATTATTGTTTATGCTACTGCTGCTGATACTGATCATAGGTTTTCTAAGCATATTGGGTACACGCTTAATTATACTCTCTAAAGGATTTTTCACGCTGCTTCCTGATGCTTTTTGCGAAGATGACTATTTTATTTTATTTTAAAAGAGACTGAATAAGAGCTGACTATCACACGAAAGGGCGGACGAAAGCACCGCCGCGACGTGCCTCAAAAAATATAACAAGGTCGAAAAATATCTTCCTCGCTTGTATCGTCAAGAACTTGTGATGACGTAGAGAAGTGATCTTTGACCATGGATGTGATGGGAGAGGGTTTGCCCCTTCTGGAGGGGGCGTCCCCCTGGGGCGGGTTTTCAGTCAGAGTGGTTGAGGTGAGCTTTCCACGCCTGATTGAAAGGTATCCGTGATCGGCATGTCGCCGTGCTTGGCTTGCTTCAAGTCGACATGAATATCAAACTCGTTTCTGTGTTTCAAACTCGTATCTGTGTTTCAAGGCGACATGTCTATCAAACGTGTATCTGTGACTTGTTGAATGTGTAACTAAATAGGATTTGGAGATCCGAGACTGGTATTCGTAACATGCATATCACCTTCATTCCAGATTTCATCCTCAACTAGTTGGTAAATAATATAGGATTTCCCGGCCAAATTCGCGAGTTTGTCATTCGAATTCATTTACTTTGCATTTAAATTAGCGCAGATCAGCTTTGCCATGCCAATTATCATTCAATTTTCCCGATTTTGTATTTAATTTAGGATTTTGGTCGAAGCATTTCATAGATCTGTCATTCAATTTAGAAACTGCTCAACTAGCATTCAAATTAAACGTCACTTGTCGAGGTGTCATTTTTATCATTCAAATTAACACCTGTCATTCGTATTCGAATTATGTTTATTCAAGTTAGGAATGTTAGGGGGAAGAAATGCAACACACGTTTACAGCTTTAAAAAAATGCAATTAAATGCATGATTTGCCATTAGGGTCTTTTCTGTTATTCAATTTATTAATGTTGAGGACAAAGCATAATGTTTGTAGTCAGACATTAGGTAAAGAAGGGGCGAAATCAAGGGATATGGCAGCTCTGAACGGACATGTTCATATACCCCGGAAAAGTGGGGATACAAAAACACCTACCCCAGTCACAATATTGTACCCTTCCTCCATACTGAAATTGTGATAAATTTATGATGAAACACAAAACAAACAACTTCCTTACATGAAAATTTACACAAATATTTTTAACAATCAAACTTAAAGGCTGATGAATATCTTATAAATATAAAAGTATATAAAGAGTATAAATGCAAGAAAATAAAATAGGATGAAATACACATGAAAAAACGATCTTGAAAGAAAAAGAATGAGCTTTAAAAAGTGTTTAATAAACGAGAAATGTATATTGACCATTAATTTGAGTGCACAAAGTGCTAATTTTAATGCTACAAATGAATTAGAATGCTAGAAGTACACCGTCGCGATGTCAGAAAATGGTGTTGCGCTAAATCGAATGACCAAATAGCGAAAGTAGCACTTTGTTCATTAATTTGAATGAAACATACATAGATTCTAACGAAAACTTCATAGATTTGAAATCTAGAAAAAGGAATATGAACCCGAGATTATACACGACAGCACTAAAACCGTCGAATGTGAACGCAAGTCAAATGAATTTGAATGACAAACTCGCGAATTTGGCCGGGAAATCCTATACTTTAAAAATCATTAGTTTAGGACCAACGATGTACACAGAGATTCATAAATACGTTTTAGTCAAGATTTTACACCTATCACTGAATGTGCAACACAATTTTACTTTGCATGTGTCCGGTCTTGACTGTTGTTGTTGGTAATAGTTTAGTGGCGTTCATTCAGTATTGAATATATACGCCATATCTTCAGTTTTTATAAGAAAATCAGTTATACATAAGAAAACTGAGAATAAAGATGTGTAATTACATAATTAATAAGTCAGTAACGCAATTTATTAGGAGTCTCTGGATGGGTTGCAACTTCGTGTTTCTGCTTTTAAAAAAAGTTTAATCTGGTCAGCCCGGTTTCGATTGCATGGAAAACTAGCTTTGCCCGATCTTGACTAGCACCATGGCAACCCTTTAAACACTGGAATAAATTAATATTGTTCCGGAAATGGTTGACTAATCTTGTAGCCCTTGGTCTCTCTATCACATGATAAATTCGTTGTTGCAGAGGGATATTATTTGTGTGGCACATAAAGAGTTAATTGTAATATTTTTTCTTTTCTCTTCCTCTTTTTTCCCCGTATCATTTTTGTTACTAATAATTTATTTGTATGTACATAATATCTAAAAAGTCAGGACAAAATAGTGGAACAGCTCAAATGTTACTTTTAATAGAAATTATTTGACGAAAGAATTTTTGAAAATGTTTTCAAACATATTTGACATGTTCAGTTTTTCCTATGTTTAGGATTTTCCTAAAATAGGCCATCTACCGGCGTTGTAGTCTGATTTTCCCCCTTCCTCTTTTATCATGTATACTTTTTGTTACTTTTATTTACATAATATCTAAAAAGAGGGAAATTAGCGGTAGAAATTATTTGAAAGAAGAAAGTATGGAAACGTTCTTAAACATATTTGGCATGATCGGTTTCTTCCTATTTTAAGGAGTTTTCCTCGAGAAAAGATGTAAATCAATTTTGGGCAAGGGCGTAAGGCTTTCCTCTCGTGTGCTAGCTCACAGCGCTCAGCACCCATTTTTTAGCACGCCAGGTACATATACAGACGCTCCAAGGCACGCGCAAAAGGAAGGTAAATATTTTATTATAATATACATGGATGTCATCATAGATTAGTTAGCACAGATTGTTAGTACAAGGGGTACACTTTCTGCCAGCTCTGGTGATCTAGATATATGATAAAATATGAACCTTGCGGGCACAGACCTGAGCCCTCCGACTCGTGTTTTTCATCCCTTTCGTGAGCGCATCTTTTCGAAAGCAGGTGAATAAAATCATCTTTCAAGACTTCAAAGACCTGTTTCCCCCCGATCAAGGGGCTTATTTATGAATTGTAGATGATCTCTCTCCTTTACCTAGATAAGATACCACTGCTAAGCCTCGACACAGCAGGAAATGAAAGAAATCGGCAGGCACCTGTAAACACATTTCTGTCCTTCTTTTTAAAATCAATACGATATATTTTTAAATAGTAAAATTCGCAGATCTATCTTTATATTTTTTGGCACAGTATGATTTTGAATATTTTTTCATTCGGTTATTTGGCATGTCATTTGTTTCGCAGTCCCAAACACTGAATTTATATGTTTTTGCACTTTTTAGAGGTGTCGTGGACGAGTGGATACGTCGCAGGACTGTCGATCAAAAGGTCCGCGGTTCGAATCCCGCCGCGGCACTAATGTCATTTAGCAAGACATTGATCTACATTTGCCACACTCCACCCAGGTGTAGTAAATGGATACCGGTAGGGAGGAATTCCTTGAATGCTGTGAGCACCGAAATCGGTAGCCTAGCAGAGCCGGGGTAATATTGGAGCGCTTTGAGCACCTTGCAAGGTGGATATGTGCGCTATATAAATACCCAATATTATTATTAATATTATAAAGTTTTACCAGTCTCTCTCATCTCCCCGCTATGACATGTAGGGTGTTTGTTTGTTATTTTGTGGGGTGTTATCGTTTGTGGGATGTTTTATTTCTTAAACTGAATGATTGGTTCTGACACATCCCGGTCGATACATTTCAAAATAACTATTATCTCCTATCATTTACCGATTATTTTTTTCTTCTTCTTTTTAATTAACTTTTTTGTATTATCTTCGATTTTTCCCGAACAAGTACTAACATTTTTCTCTAATTGGGCTGCTTTCATTCAAAACATGTTGTAATTAACGAAGTTTTGAAGCATTCTTCGGATGCGAATATATCTATGAATTTATATCCTCTTTCCAGTGAGCTGGTATAGCTTTCACATCCGCTCGCCACATGGAGACATGCGTATATTAACGAGACTATGACATCACTCACTCCTCTATACTCGTCATGCATTCTCTAAGTGGATCTTAATTTAGTCGCAAATTATCGGATACACACTCTTTGCCATCAGCGACGAAAAAGAAACGGAAGAAAGAAAAAAAAACCCTGTAGACCCAGTCATACACGAAAATAACTCATGCGAAGTCAATAATTTTTCGGCTCAGAAGTGTTTTTAATTTGTTGCTGCCAGGCCGAGCGGTCTTATCCAAATATTGACAGAGTTATGCCCGACGCATCAATCAGAGTAAGATCGGAGGTGTTTTGTTGGATCATCAAGGGGTGCTTTGCTTGGAAGATGAATGGTGTATTGATCTCTTATCGGGGTGGAGGAGGATGGATGGGGATGATTGAAGTTGATCGCAAGGGATGATAATGATAGGCATGTGTCAGGGTTAGAGGCGTGTTTGAGTTGGAGGAGAGAGAGAGGAAGAGAACGCAGAAAGCGAGGGGGAGATGGGAGAGCGAAGATGGAGAAGGAAGGGTGTAGATGTGGAAGGGTAGAAGAGGGAGAGATAGAGAGAGAGAGAGCGAGAGAGAGGGGAGAGAGAGAGAGAAGGAGGGGGAGAAAGAGATAGAAAGAGGGGGAGAAGGTGGGAGAAGGAGTGGGAATGTAGAGGGCAAAAGAGGGGGGGGGGGTTGAAAGGAATAGAAAAAAGGAGAACTGACCACAGATAAAAATGATGGAAATAGAGTGAGGGGAATAATCAGGGAGAGAGGGGTAAGGAGAGAGAAAGAGAGAGAGAGAGACACCTGTAGGAAGAACAGAGCCATACAATTAGTAGCTCTGAATAGAGCAATCCACCCGTTTTTTTTTTTTTTTTTTTAATATAATCACCATTATTTTGCATTTTCATAATGTATGTAAAGATATGTTTTTATCAGGATAATAAAACCAACCAACCAACCAAATGAGAGAGAGAGAGAGAGAGAGAGAGAGAGAGAGAGAGAGAGAGATAAAGAGATGCGGATTGGAATTCGTCCTACTTCCAAAGCAACACTGAAGGCGTAGCGTTCCCCCCCCCCCCCTCCATGCCTTCAATTCAAAGCTACATCATTTTCACCATCTGCTTTATCATTAATATGATTTTCACTTTGGTCGATATCATTTGCTAGGAGGGGAAAAAATGCTTCTCGAAAGAATATTCGTGTTCGTTTTGAGGCGTTTTTAGAAACAAATGCCTGCACTGTGAAATAATTAGATAACAAAATATCTAATTTACTTGCTCATAAACAAGGACAATCTTCTTTATTACCACTTTTAAAATTGACTAGAAAGTAAAGCATTGTTATCTCCAATATGGTTTCATTACCCAGGTCCTTAAGATGTCAGTTATACTTTTTCGTTTGAGTTGTAATCACGTGATGTTTTGAAAGTATTATTGATTGGTGAGGTCGTGGGGATGTAAGAACATGAGGATTTTGAGCCCAGCGGGGCTACTTGTACATGTTGCATTTTGCATGATTCCATTGTTTTCTTTTTACGCAGATCTTTTTAATTTTAGATTGGCGTAACGGATTTTAAAAAATGGATCGGTTTTGTTTCGATTTCATTTTTTTTTTTTGCTTTATGTCCTCCCGTTCCATTTCGTCTTTGTATTTTTTATTGTTTCAATCGTGTGTTTCGCGAGTTGACTCATATTATCATATAATTAAGCTGATTATAGTGAACTTATATATCATCTTCTGTCAATTAAAATTCCTCTCTAGAAGTTTTGTCTTAAGTTTAAGCCCGATGTCCCTTTCAACAATATCATTACACTTCGCTCTTTGTTCTATATTGCAGTAGAGCACAACAGTTTTGAAAAGAGATTAGGAAGAAAATCGGCAGCCTAACTAATTTTCACATACTGACAGGCTAATTTTCGCGAGTAAATATTACCGTATAATGTATCAAATTACTAGCTCGAAAATGCAAAATGTCTTATCAATTAAACCAGTTTACCTTGACAAAAATATTTACGATATCAAAAATTGAATGCCTTCCCTGAAGAGCTGAGAGCTAAATGGGTCTTAATACTGTGTAAAAACGACGAAATTTAATATTCTTCTAGCTCTCATTAGACGGATATGCAACGCTTAGGTGCAACGTATTTGTCTAAGAAGAACATGATTGAATGGCATCTCTCTTCACCAAAAAAGTTCAATCGTTCTTCTGTTGCCTACACTCAAGTTACACTATTTATAGAAAATGCTAAATGAGAAGGCAGATGTTTTCACTTGGATTTCTTACAATGACACATGAAACCTGGAGCTTAGGAGCATTAGAAGAAAAAAAAAGATTATGTGATCTATATATTTTTGTGTTTGTGGGGTTTTCTTTCAATGTGGGGTTTTCTTTCAAGACATGTGAAAATCACAGTGATGCGAAACCAACGGAGTGATGGGGAGAAAATTCCCAAATTCCCTAAAATTCCCTAAAGAGCGCTTGAGTCGACAAAAATGTTAACGTTATAACCCTCCAATCGCTCCATTCCGGAGGACAGTGAGAAAAAAAAAGAGATTTCATAATTATCTGCGCTTCGGGGTGACGGGATCTTATTACCCGTCGACGGGATGATTTTTCTGTCAAAAGCGCAGGGGTTTTCTTTCCTTCAAAAGCATTGTCGTGTGCCAGCTCTCATAACTCTCCGAGACGTTTGCGATAAGCAATAAGGACGGTGACATTTGACCCGCTATTTCCGTCTTTTAGGGTGGTGAAGGGGGTCCTCAAATGCGTTGCCATGGTAACCGGAAGATGGGACTTGAGATGAGACAGGTTATATACCATTTGTTTAAGTTTTATAATACTAAATAATCAAGAAAACATCCTGGATTATTATCAGGATTTCCCCCTACTCAAGCTAGTATACTGCCTGAGATTACAAAGCCTAAAACAACGGCCGGTGAATAGAATATAAAAGCTGAAGCTTTTCATTTAGGACTGCGTCAACTGTTAAAGGGCAATCCACCATTGTAATAAGTTGATTTGTATGAAAGCGTAAAAATAACAGAAACAGAATGGCAAAAGTTTGAAATGAATCGGACCTATAGTAAGGAAGTTAGGAATGTTTGAAATATGAGATCACTAAGTCTTAGCGAATCTCAAATTGGTAGTTCGGCTCGAGGATAGTCACGTAGGACGTACGTGGATAACTCTCCCATTTATAGCCGTGTACACAAACATCATTAATTTCTGTTTTTTTTTTCTCGTTAGCTGCTTCTCCCTTGGGGCACTTCTCAAAATGTATTATAGATAGGATATTATTATAGGTCCTCTGAAAAGAATAGACCCTCCTGAGCAATGAATTTTTGAAACAAATACATTTTTATCATTTTACAAAAAGTAGTCCGGCACGACATCACATTGAAATTACCGCTTCAGCCAATTTGAAGTGCCCATACGTATAGTAACTATACAACTTTAAAAAAAAATATATATTTCTTATATCTAGTCAGATCTGATTGAAACTTTCATCAGTTTGCTTCTCTGATTTTTTTGCTTTCTTTAAGAGTATTCGTCTATTGTGATTTTTTTAAACATAAAAGTAGACCACATCAACTAGATGAAAATTAAATACTAATACTAATTTACTCATTGTTATAACACAATCTCAAAGGCTCTCGAGAAATCAACTCAAGGACAATGCCAGTACCGTGTTGTTTATGTCTATCGCATTTCAAGATTCAAGATTCAATATATTTTATTTAACCTTAACTTTAAGAACGTACAGCCAATAATACAAAGTACTGTAAGGAATGTGAAAAAGACCAGTAGAATGGCGAAAGCTTGTAAGGAATAGCTCTGAAAAAAGAGACAATAGAATTTAAAAACCTAGCAACTACAATGTCAAATTTATCAATAGTAGAAACTAAATTACACAAATAATTTGTGTACAAAGAAACGTATACACATAAGAATTTATAGACACACACATTGTCACACAAAGACATAGGGACACATCCTCATCCACAAACACACACCCACACCCACACATACGCCCACACACCCAAATAACCCCAAATTTTGATTAAAAATTTGATAGAAGTCATGTACGGATCACGTAGTTTATCATTGTCATGTTCGCACAGTCAATATAGGTGATGGTGAAGGCTACTGAACTTTTTCTTTAGATTTGATTCTTCGAAAGTCTTCGCAATCGTCTTCGATATATTTCCAGAATCGCATGTGTTCGTAACTGTTGATTGCTAATATAATATATTCGGTCTTTCTTTTTATTCAATTAACGTCTTATCAAAGGAATAGAATTCTAACCCTCATAAACAGCCAATCTTGTCTATAGCGGCAACCCAAGGGAAACTGAAAACGTGGCCACTCCAGACAGGTGGTCACTATAAACAGGTTATTTGCCATATGATTGTTCTTAACCACGAATAATTAGAGAAGGTCAGAAATGTACCCATTGGTTATCAATTAGGCTACTAGTTACACTTTCTGGGGGCATCTCCACCATTCACCCTCCCCCTTCCATAGTCGACGACATTTCAATCCCTAAGAAAATTAACCCCGTGGTTATTAATTACTGGATACACTTTCGTAGGGGTGGGCATCTTCATCCTACACACCCCTTTCTGCTGACCATTGATAGATGGTTTCTACTTACAGCAGACTATGGGTAACCCGGGGTTAAATTCAGTTGGAGGGCACATCCTACGTATTTTTTTCATTTGGTGTCCCGTACATCATCAAGTATTCTAGAGTTATGAACATAAATGGACATCATATGTGTCTTTTATTTCATATGATGGTCCGGTGAACGCTTTTCTGGGGCTGTTAACTTAATAATATTAAGAGATTTTAAAATCTTAGTTGTGGTATGTAACGTACGAGACGAAATACTTTGGACTTGCACACTACACTCCTGTAAAAGCATTTCTTTTAATTTTTGTCATGATAGCTCCCCACCCCCCCCCCCCCCTCCCCCTACCCCCTCTCCCTTCATCCTCTCTCTCTCTTTCTTTCTGTTTCTCTTCCTCTTCCTGTCCATCATAAGGGTTACATTACGTCAGTCTATGGAGACTCAAGTAATTACACGTTATGAGACGATGGATTGTGATGGACAGGAATTCATTTAATTACCAGTTGGACAAATTATTGATACTTCAAAAACGCGTCATACGAATAATCTGCCACACAAATAGGTTAAGCCACACTAATAGTTTATTTTTAGAAAATAAAATATTGAAAGTTCATGACCTGTATAATTTCTTTTTAGGCTGTTTTATGTTTAGATTAAATTCTAACGAACTTCCTCATGCCATCACGTCGACATTCCAAAATAATCAACAAATTCATAATTATCCAACCCGACAGTCTTCCTTTTTTCACTTACACAAACTGAGAACTTTACTAAAACAAAAAACTTTGATTTATACTGGTCCTGTGTACTGGAACTCCTTAGACATTTCGCTCAAACAGCTGCCAAGTTTAATTACTTTTAAATATCACTTGAAACATTAACTTCTACTCCAGTATGAAAATGTTTAAGGTCATCATGATAGAGACCATCGGTACTATCAATACTTGTTGACTGGCTGCACCACACACCCTTTTTTGTTCTTTTGTTTTGTTTTTTGTTTTATATATTATGTAAAAAAATGTATTATGTAAAGGGAACCTTAATTACAAGCATAATGCTTCCAAGGTTTCTTCCTCATTACTGCAAATAATATTGTTAGCATCATATGTATTTAATGACTTGCCATTACATCGTTTGAATTACTGTTGTATCAATCGAATATTATGTACATGTTTTGTTACCTTGTATATGCCTTACTTTGTAAATTCTTTTCATATGCAGTTAATGTGGAAATAAAACCTAAATAAAAAAAATAAAAACAATCTTATCCTCTCTCCCTTATTCCTCTTGCTTTATATCTCATCTCTCTCCCATCTCTGTCTCTGTCTGTCTCTCTGTCTCTCCCTCTCTTTCTCCCCTCCCCCTCCCTTCCTCTTTCCCTACCCCTTCCTTCGGCATTCCCCTCCAGGTGTGTTGCCGGCCATAAGCGACCCACTGACCAACCTAGACCTCACACCCCCGGGACCAGACAAGCACCCTCATATTGTGACGTGCATCATTTCCAGGGATCCTTTCATCCAATGAGGAGGCTGGGAGGGGATGGACGAAGAGAGGATCAGATTACGCTTCTGTTCTTGACCGCCATTATGCCATAAAGATGGGCCTATGATTAAAGGTAATACAAAGTTTTGGTATGGGGTCATGAATTTGGTTCAAATGAACATATTGGAAGCATATGGGATCCTACAACATTCAGTGATCGTTGTCGCGGTCGAAATCGACTCTAAAGTTATGAAATTGTAAAGAATACACACTTTATGTTGAATAGCTCCCTCTCAAGGTCAAGATATAAATTAAGCCATAAAACAATGTTTATTGACTAAAATCGACCGATTAGATATACCCGTTCTGAAACTATATACCACAACTACATATTCTGAGATTTTCATGGTCGCAGCTACCATTGTACGGCCGTAGGAACTTTTTGAAATTTATCAAAATTTACCGGGAGCACCGGTAAATCTTTATATTCAATTTTTTGTCGAAAGCAGAAGTGTTTTAGGGGCTAAGATTTTTAGTGCTTTTAATACATCCACAATGGCATCCAAATATATCAAAATTGTCAAGATTCACTATCCACCCATTTTCAAAATTTCCCAAAACTTTGTAATACCTTTAATATACTTTATCTTAACATTACTCGAGTTCCATACTTTATTCATGGACCAATATAGGCCATTTTCGTAATGTTACCAAATGTAATGCACACGTCTTCATGAGGAGCCTCGATACGAATTATGTCATTCACCTGTCACGGATAATTGTAGATTGTATTTTATATTTCAATAGTCAGAATGCAAATTGGCATATATTACGTGTTGTTAGTAGGGCAGACCATAATGTTTGTCTTTATACCTAGCAAAAAATAATGTATGCAATCGGCACTCTTACTAATGAGATACAATTCTTCGTAACGGGTGAATGTAATCAAACTTAACCCTCCACATAAAATTTGGATGCATCACGGAAATGGCCTATTATAATGCATCCTAGTTGACATCCAACTGTATTATTATTGATCGCTTCGTATCGGAGGTGAATCATCTTAAAGAAAAAATTAATCCAGACAAAATTAATTTTTATTTATCCAAGATTTTAGCTTGGATTCCATTATTTTCCATGTGGACTATCCTCGTGTGTTACGATTTCCCTTACTCTGCATTAAAATAATTGTGAAAATGTGTATATGTATAACGGGGTCATTTGCTCAACTGTGATATTGTACTAACATTTTATATTCATAATCATAATGATATGACCCTTCTTTCGTGGGGTGATTATGAAATAGAACAATGACTAGTTGACCACTTTTAATAAGCGCAGAACACATGCAAACATGTTCATAGTATTCCCCTCTTCAATGGCGTAAACCATATTGAACTCTGTAGTCCTCGAAGTTGATATTTACTCTAGATTACAGGTAGAATAATTCCGGTGGAATCATTCGTTATTTCTGTTTTAAAGGGAAGTTTGAGTTCAAAACAGGCGACAAGAAGATTCGAAAATCGTCTAGAAACTATATATATGGAATATTTTATTATGTTAGGAAAAGAATCGTGAGGTTTAGGATTAATCAGAATGATAGCAAATTGACCCAATCTTGTTGAAAATCAGGGAGAGAAGCGCTTTGCACTCAGAAGTGGATATTAATACTTACATACATGTGGGCATCAAATATTTGGTTTTGCCTTTTACATTTTATTTGGCGTATGAAGACATGATAAGAGTATTTCATTTTTATTACACATAACATCTATTATATCCTTCCATATATATTTAGAATAAATGGAATAAGAAAGCTCATTAACATGTACAAGAACTCACCTTCTCTTTAAGTCAAACCTGCAAACCACATGCCCTTTATCGAACCTAACGATGCCTTACCCCTACCCCCCCTCCCTCCCCTTGCCTTCAACCCCAATTTATTAACAAAAATAGTCCAATCGGCTATAGGCCTAGTTCAAGATGAATGTACCCCTTCAAATCCGAGGTTACAGACGACAGAGCGACGGCAACTTCGCCGAAGCCTCGGGCCAACTCGAGGGTTCGGTACCGGTGTCAATTTTGTTTCTGGCATATGTCACTGTCATTTTTTGGAAAATGCAAGACATTTGGTTCGAACATGGGAAATCTGTCATTCTCCTGACGGGAGGGAATAAATTTCTCTTGTTTCTCCCTGTATAAGCAGATCAATAAAATATGTTGCCCCCACCGACGAATGCTGAGGAATTTGCTGAGGGCTTTGAGTTATATTTTGCTTGTGACGTGTATTGTTTAAGATCCAAATTCATTATAGCGCTGTCCTATATTCTTTTTTGATAATTATTACGTGTGCAATTTTCAATGTAATTTAGTTATTTAGGTCATACAGTCTTGAGAAGGAAAACAAAATCATTATTTAGCATGTTTGGGGGAAGGCGGATGGAAGAGAAAGTACAAATTGTTACGACAAAATAGTTCGTAATACCAATTTCACATTGTCGATTTGCCGATTTAGGATATCTGTCGGTATTATTAGTAGTTTTTTGACAAATTAAAACAAATTTTATAATAAAACCATTTCTTTTAAATACATTTGGTTATTTTGATGTTGGCCTTTAGTTAGGACATTAATTCTTAAAAGCCTTGATCATTTACGGTTATTGTCATCCTAATTTAACATTCTACCCCTAATAAACTGTTCATTTATTTCGAAATTTCGAAAGGCAAGGCCTTATTGAAAGAATTAAACGGTAATAACAAGAACGAGAAAGGGATAGGGTATGTGGGTGTGGGTGTGACTGGGTGAGGAGGGATTGAGAAAGATAGACAGACGGGGGAAAGGGGAGAGGGAAAAAGAAAGAAAGTAAGGGGGCGGAGAAAATAGAATGAGATCATGAAAAAATTGTACTCAACAAAAAAGCGATACCCCTTAAAGAATTATTCATTCAAGTTGAAGTGTCGTGGTCTAGTGGATACGTTGTTGGCCTGTGGATCACAGGGTACGCGGTTCGTGTTCCGTCGTGACACTTATGTCCTTCATGACACTCTGCACCCAGGTGTATGAAGGAAATCCTTGCAAATGTTGAATGATGTGGAGACCGAAAACAGTAGTCTAGCAGAGACAGTGTAATTTTGGAGTGCTTTGAGCACCTTGCGTGGTTAAAATGCGCGCTATGAAAATATCCAATATTGTTATTATTAGAAAAGTATGTTAAAGTTGTCGAAACACATCATTTAAACTCATGGAACTGATGTAATTTCATCAATTTTTTGGGGATTTACCCTTTTATTCAGTATATTTCCCTACAATCATAACAATAGAAGTCACGGTTTTTACATCTAAATAAGACAGCCCCCATCCCCATTGTTAGATTTCCCTACACTGCTGCTTGATAGAAATCATACCAAAACCTTACCGATCATACCGAGAAAAATTATCGAATTCGAACGTCGATATGCCACAATTCAAACTGGGAGAAAACGCTAAATCAAATTTTCGAATAAAATGACATTAGAATGTCATATTTCTGAGGCAGTCTCCGGTAACATGCTTCTGACTCTACTTTCTTTTTGATCAGAATCCGTTTATCTTTTGAATTTCCCTTTCTCGTCTATTTTCAGGGTTATCTTTGGTCATGATTAGTTTAAGCCGTCGCAACTATTTCTTTTTGCGTATTATGTTAGCGTAACATCAGTGGGCGAGGGGGGTTTCCCCTAAGCAACACAGAATTCTGATCTGTGGTTTTCTTTTTCTTCTCAGGACCGGTATGAAATGTGACAGGGAAAGAAGCTGCCGGACTAGCTACCAATGCCGGGGGACGACATTCCAGGGACAGAACTTAGCTGCCGGACCATCAAGGCCGAAGGACGATATAATATGCCAAGTCATGGCTATGGATTTGAAAGTATGACATCACCCTCTCTCCCTCTCTCTCTCTCTCTCTCTCTCCCCCACCATTTTGTAATATTCAGGCCTATATTTTTTTGCGATAAACATAGAAACTTTTCATTTACGACAACTTTTAATCACACAGTGAAATCCCAGTTATTATTTTAAAAAAAATATGATTTGCCTCTCTCTTTCATTCTGATTATTCTACTTTTTTCATTAGGCAGCATTATATTTCTTTTTCTTTCAATCTATAAAATACAGCGGCAAATCTCAGCCAACGAGATCAAATTATAACAAGGGCAAGGTATTATTCAATGATTTGTGATAAACGTTTTCTTCCTTCTAGTCGATTTTGAAGTCCCTTTCGTATGCCAGCTTTCATTTTATTTCTCGCATGGTGAGCCCTAAATCTTCCCTGTCATTTCATTAGAAAATAAGAATTTAAACTGACGTATTGACGTTCCCTGTCGAAATAAAGTAAGGTAAAATAAAATAATTAAATACCACAAAACTTCGAAGTGCGAAGTATGATGAACGATATAGTTCGCTTAAAAAAAAGGGTCATGTGAGGCATGAAGTGTCTCTTTCTTGTCACGATACCGCAATTTCAAACCCACATGTAGCTTGTGTCTTGCAATGCGTGATAATGAAATCAAACTGGTTTTCAATCAAAAGCCACATCATAGCAAGGCAACCATAGATGGATTGACTCGAGTAAAAGCCAACTCTAAAACCACATAAAAAGTACTTCGGCGAGCAGTGGGTAGAGGCGGAGACAGCGGGCATACGGAGAGAGAGAGAGAGAGAGAGAGAGAGAGAGAGAGAGAGAGAGAGGGGGAGAGAGAGAGAGAGAGAGACAGGGAGAGAGGGGGGGGGGCAGACACTATATGACGAAAAGAAAGTGAGAGCGCGTGCGTAAAAGAATTGTCAAATTGAAGGCCAAATAATGTTTGCCTGTAGTTTCACATAATAGGAAAAGTCGTTTAATTGGGCCGTTAAAAAAAAGAAAAAAAATCTTGAAATCTACGGTCGGCTTTTAATTTTGATTTAAACCGTTTTTTAATTTTAGAGAAAAAAATATTAAAGCAAATAAAAACTGAAAAATATCAGCCCAAAGAGGGAGGAAAAGTTTTTTTTATTTTTAATTCCGACCGACCGACCGACTCATGTTTTGGCACCTAAAGGGCAATACAACATTTTTTATTTTAGTCCTTGTATGTGTAATCATATAACATGTTTAATTAACTGTAAGGGCTTTGCTGTCATACACAGTAATTTTCTCTAGCTTTTTTTCAGGGTGAGGGCGAATCGTGGGTGTATATCTTAAGTAAGTAGACTAAAGCATGTCCTTGTTCAGAATGATCACTTGCCGCGGCATAACCAACCTGGGGGCCCTCTCTTTTTTGAAAACATAATTAAGATAGAACCGTTTATACGACCCCCCCCCCCATAGAAAAGTAGGGTAAAGGTGATATACACACTGTTCGCCTTTTAGACCTTTAAACACGACATTTTCCTCTAAAAGAAAAATTGTTTATAATTATATAGATAGTTTTTTTTTCTCCTGAATCTCCTGAAACTTCAGAGCGATACGGGGAACATAAATAGGGATATTGGAAAATAATCAGATTTTAAAAGGAGCTGTTTTATGGCTAGATTTTCACCCCCCCCCCCCCCTGCCCCCCTCCTTTAAGGGCAATACTGTCAGACATTATATTTTCATCATCTTCCTTTAAGTTTGAGTGATTCTTTCATGAGTTTGTGACAACAATCCCTCACATTACTTTGTTTATATTGATGATATGAAATCTAAACATGTAATATAATTATGTTCAAAATATAGTTTCCTCGTAATTTCCTAATAACTATATTTATAGTAATTTGTTTTGCGTCAATTCATAAATATTTAGATTGTTTTGAAAATATCAGCTACCTATAATTACACATTTTGTGTTCATCAAGTAAAGAAGTCCTATTTTTCAGGATTTTAAAGGACAACTCCACTCGAAAAATAACTTACTTTCAATGAAAGCAGCAAAAATCAGACAAACCAATCAAAAAAAGTTTGAGCGAAATCGGATAACTAATAAGAAAGTTATGAATTTTTGAAAAGATATGTAAAACTATGGAACCATGAGAATCACAACACAAATTGCCAAGATGGCTATCAGTTTGTGACGTCATGTCCTCACTATTTATCAATTGTACTATATGGTTTAATCCCATTAATTTCCCTTTTTATTCCCCAAAACTTGATTTCCCCATGCCTTTGCCCAGGTTATATGATTTGTATCATATTGCGTGCATGACGTTTCACAAAATCTTTTATGAATTTTGAAGAATTTATACTAAGTTTTACTAAATGGTTTAATCCCAATAATTTCCCTTTTTATTCCCCAAAACCTGATTTTCCCATGCCTTTGCCCAGGTTATATGATTTGTATCATATTGCGTGCATGACGTTTCACAAAATCTTTTGTGAATTTTTAAGAATGTAAACTATTTTCTGAATATTGTATATTCATAATTATTGATTTTTATATAAATAGTTTATCAAAATTCACATTTTTCATGATTTAACTGGAAAAGATTACTCTATATTAGTGCATCCACACGAAAACGTATTACTATTAATCTAACTTGGATGCTGGTGTGGAGAAATAAGATTCTTAAGGAGAAAATAAGAAATTTATATCATCAATATAAAGAAAATAATTAGCGGATAGTGAGGACATGACGTCAAGACCCATGAGTGAGTTGCCAATTTGTCTAGTGATTTTCAAAGTTTTTAATGTCATTAAAAATTCATAACTTTCTTATTGGTTATCCGATTTTGCTCAAACTTTTTTTTTGTTGGTTAGTCTGATATTTTTGCTTCTATTGAAAGTAAGTTATTTTTGAGTGGACTTGGGCTTGATAAATTCTTACTCTGTATTAGTGTCTAAATAACACAATTTTTTTTTTTTTTTTTTTTTTTTTGGGGGGGGGGAGGGAAATCGTGTTCTAAGAAGAAAAAAAGGGAGGGGGGAATATAATTAATTAATTCTCACACTTCATGTTCTTTCCCTTATCTTATTCTCTTTTCTCTCTCTACCCTTCTCACTCTCTCTCGCTCTCTCTCTCTTTTTCCCTCTACTGTGAAGGGTACCAAAAAAACATTTTTCTTTTCTTTCTTTTTCTTATAACGGATTTCCGGGTGATTGACCCCTGACACTTTCAAGCCAGCCAAAGAATTCTGCATCCGCCACTGCACAGCTCGGCCGTTCCATCATTCTCTTGGAGCTTCCGAAAAGTAGGACATTAGTAGGTCTGCTTGCTGGAGAATAATCAGATATTTGTTGGTATTTTTTATTCTAAAAACCGAAGCTATTTATGTCATTTTCCAGTCAAATCGGCCACATTCTCTTTCCATCTTCACATCATTTTTTGTGTTCTTTTTTCCCATTCTCGTTTTATTAATTCTTCCATCATAATCACAAACTTTTACAACATATATCATTATCATAAAACCATACAATTTTTTTTTTCATACAAAAGACATGAATTGTACATGTGCAAGATAATATCGATTATTACCTATCTTCTCTCATCTTAATCTTTATGGTTGGCTCAATACTGGTTATCATATTCATCCATTTCCAATTAAAAAGCAATACGTGTTGACTTTTACAATAGTGCTGGTACTTGGTATTTGTGTAATTATATCTCATTAATTTTGTCTTTCAATGTCTTTATCATTATTTAATAATTGTTTTACTATTGCTAAGTTTATGTATTCCATGTGCTTTTATTGTAAACTGAATATAATTCAGCTCTAGGGCTGTTCAGTATCTTCAGTATTTTTAATAAACCATTTAATAATAATGACCTTCAAGTGCAATACTCCCTCAACACAGACACACACCAAATAAAAAATAAGTCAGTTTCACAATGTTTATAGAGCTGCTTGGAATTTAATGTAGCGAGTCCAACAGTAATCACTATTTTACATAAATCACTATCTCACATGAATCGTCATTTTCGTTAAATGTGTATTTAATTGTTCTACAGGAGCAGATTCCGGATTATGTGATAGGGAAGAGTTATTTGAGGTACTCCATTAATAAGGTTTGTTTCTATTTGAGGGGGAGGCAATGTGAAGAGATGATACATCTCCATTTACACCTGCCTGTAATTTGAGGGAGAGGAAGAGGGAGACGGAATGTTTTGAAATGTTTTGAAATGTTAAATCTATACGAATCCCAAAATGTGCCATTTGGTCAGTGGATTGTGACTGTGACACAGTCACGGACAAGCCTTCCGTTTGTCATGTAAGAGCCTCCTTTCTTGAGGCATATCATAAAAGGTCTTCTATAGAGAAAAGACCTGCCCGTGTAGTTATATTTTGTGGGTTGGCACAAATGGGAAAGTTGTGCAACACCTATTAAGTAACCATGACATTTCCAATTCAACCAATTGGAAATACCCATACGTACAGTGATTACAACTTTCAAAAAACTTCTTTTTGGGGGGCTGATTTCATTCAAACTTCCACCAGCCCACTTCTCTGATTTATCTGCTTTGTTTTAAAGTAGTTGTCTTTTAAGGTTGGTTTTCTCTTTAATGCATTTGTCTTTGTGAAGTGCGTCGAAACATTCAACTTTTATGGGTAATTTTTTTTCAAGTTAGAATGCAAATTGCAACCAATACCAGGTAGGACCAACATGCCATTTGCATTCTGACTATTGAAATCTAATTATTTGTAACGGGTGAATGAAATAGTTTGTATGGAGGCACTTCGTCAAGACGCATGCATTGAATTTGGTTAATTACGAAATATGTCCTAATGGGTTACATGTAAACATACACAAAAAGGGCTGGTTAGATGTTAATCATAAATTATATGCATTTATGATATTATGGTAATAATAAAATGGATGCAGCACGAGTGACACTGCCTAAATATGATAATACATGAATAATATGTCCATTTATATAGCGTAGCGACTGTATGAGTATATTCTACTGCGCCATAATAAGGTGGAAAAGGATTCAAGGAATTCTTTTCCTACCAGGTATGCATTTACTTCACCTGGGTTAAGAGTGGCAAATGTAGATTACTTTGGCAGCCCAGCTACAACCAGGGTCATAATGCCTCAGTGACATGAGCACTAAATAAGAAGCCATTAATGTTATATTGCAGATGTGTGACCTAAACTTTCCAATGAGTAGAGCAATTTGAGAGCAATTTGGAAACATCTTACCTAAAGCCGTCGGCCGTCTGGTTGCTTACTTACAAGCATTTATGCTTTCTTAGCAGTCAGGTACAATAACCACCCCCACCAGTTTGGACGTGCTCTGAACATCTTAGTAGCTCTTTGGTTTGGGTTAACATTTTACAAAGTGGCCAGAACATTCTTTCTGCACAACAGTATTTTTTTCATCTATTTGACCTCACATCAAAATTATCAGTATCTAATATACATACAAAACACAGGTTCCAAATACAAACATCAAAATAGTGTCACACAAAGCTCCTACTGGCTGTACTAATAACCTTTCTTTTAACCACAATTGCCATCAAAAATCTTAGATTATACTTGTGCATAGCACATAATAAGTATTGTATAATCATATCTTAATACAAACATTCGCACAGTACAAAACATATCAGTTTAAGAAAAAGTAGCAAAACACCTCAGGCTATCCCAGCTTTTTTTTTATAGCAAAAACTGCTCACTGAATCTGTATACAAGAATTTTAGTGTCAACTTTAGGATTGTTTCCTGGAATAACCTCATCTAGACATAAGGTAGAATTTACAAATGTCACTGAACTGCATATTAATATTTTGAAGCATAATTATACAAACATCACCTTTTACACATGATTTCTCTTCGAAAAAATGTACTAATGGTATGTAACATAAATGTAAAAAAAGAAAGAATTGCAGTTATTCATTACGCTACATGTATCTTTCATATAAATACTGATCTACCAAAATATAAAATCCTTTTAAAACAAAGGAATCACTCTGCATTTAGTTTCTACCCGAAATTACATTTTGTAGAAATATATATATATATATGTATATGATTTTATCAATCTAATTTACTGAGCTGCATACAAAAGGTATAACAAGAGGCATTTTAAGCCCAGTGAAAGCGCTAAACCATCCTATTATTGGTTGATGAAAGATTTCCAACACAGTTCAACAAATTTTAATCAACTGGAATACAACTTCTAGATAAAAGTACTGTTGTGTTTCTAAATTTTTGAAATACACACCCTATTTTACATATGGTTTATTAGATTATTTTATTATATGTGTCAAACCTGTCTATAGCGACCGCCCAAGGGAAATTACACAAAAAGTGGTCTTTGTAGACAAGTGGTCTTTGTAGACAGGTGTTCACTAAAGCAGGTTTGACTGTAAAAATGCATTACTTGGAATGAAGTACATGTATGGCTAATTTTCCAAGTTGGATCAGCATACATTCTGTATCTCCGTGTAATTAGTCATGCATATATTCATTAAATACTTCACACTCTAAATATATCCGTATTCTATACTACATATGACTTTATGGGGATCACACAATATGTTTTCTTTACAAATGTCATCTTCAATTAACTAATGCTCTTGTACCTTCATAACGGATCAAGCCAGAGGGCGACGTTTCAAATTACGCTATGAGCATCATTCATTGACAGTGTGCATGTTGTTGGCCTGTCAGTACTCGTGCTTATTACAGGTCTATACAAAATGGTTTTAAACAAAATTAAGGTTGGCACAAAGGTAAAAACCTTTTTTTAGGAAAATAATTATATTTACATAATTATACATATACAAATACATCTATATAGTTTACTTTAAAGACTATTTGATAATAAATCAATATAATATCTAAGAATCAATTAGACTGTAGATAAATTACATGTATGACTGCTGACTGATTTTAGTAGAAAATACATAACAACGAGGTAATGATAAGAAAGATAGATTGGCATTGAAATAAACACTTGGTGTTAATAGAGAGAATGGAAACTTGGGAAAAAGAAATACAAAGGCTACATGAGAGAACTTTTGGAAAGAAACGACAAGGGTTATATGAATTTTGAATGCACAATTCAAAAAATATAAACAATATAGCCTAGTCCTCCCCATCTACACCTATGGCATCCCTACATAATTATACTGATTAACTTGTACCGTGCTAAAGCCAGGGTAATAATCGGGAGCGCCAGGAGGGTCAAATCTGACTGACATGAGCGCTATACAAGAACCCACTATTATTATTATTATTAAACGAATTCCATTCTTTTTTTCAACAGAAAAGTAAGAAATCCATTTAATATGAACATGCATGATTGATTATCCTGTTAACATTAATATCCTCCTTGCAATATGTACAGGATTAATGACATCATAGAATCTGGGAACAATACAGATCTTTTCACAAAAGTACCTCTTCTAAATTATCAAGGTGAGGACTAGAAGAAGCATGAACATTTTTTTGGGGGGTAATTTTTCTGATGATTTTGGAACACTTGTTCCGATGGTGCACGGATCCAGCTACCAGCTTACTGTAAGGACGGGGTAGCGGGCGTGGTCTAGGCTGACTGGACGTCTTCTCTGGTCTTCAGACACCACACGGTGGCCCAGGTTTCCTTGTCCGCTTCGGTCAGCCAGTAGTCCAAGCCATAGTGCACGGGTAACGTCTCGAGGTATCGCAACCTGAAGAAAAATAATGATTTGACGTTATTGACTCTGAGCACTATACAGTGCATCCCAGAAAAAACGAAACCGAGAATCATCGATGTTTTATCATAGGTTAATCACAATTATAATGAACAAATGACACATATTTGGAAAGCTTAGATTCTCCTCTTTCATTTGATGCAACTCATATGATGCATATTTCACGCATGAGTGATTGAAAGCAATTTGTAGAGAGAAAACCAAAAAGTCATTTGGCGGGTGGTATCTGAATTTTTAAGGGAAAATTACATTTCTAGAAAGTTCAATTTCTCCCCTTTCATATGACACCTCAATCAGGAAAAATGAGCCAGGAATAGCAAAGTTCTGTTTGTTTAAAGTAATGCTTGCATTTCCATAATTTGATCAAACGGGTTCGTTTTTACTGGCTTCTTGCCGTTGCAACGAACAGAGTTGACAAAAGACTTAACTCCGTTTCGTTGACGATCAGCCATATGCACAAAAAAGACGAAAGACCTGATAAAACATCAGTTTCGTTTTTTCTGGGATGCACTGTATTGCATGACCACAAAAGGTCATGCCTAGTTAAACACTCTGTTATGTTATGTATCCTACTATTGATTCATCTATTAATTGGTACGTGTATACCGGTATGTGACATGTCACTACAAAACCCAGCCATTCACAATGTTTGCTACTTAAGATTGCAATATGCTTAAGATGTTATCCCATTCGTAATCTGTGAGACCTTCAATGTATGCGAAGAAATCTGTACTATCTGCTATACAAAATGGCGTCTCTCACTATGAACATGACGGACAAAGAAAGGGGACAAAATATACAGTTCCTCAGGTAGACAAAGGAACATCCCTTTACTGCTATTATGTAAAAATGTGTAGAACAGGTGAATATGCATGTGACACCTGTTCTACACATTTTTACATAATAGCAGTGAAGGGATGTTCCTTTGTCTACCTGAGGAACTGTATATTTTGTCCGCTTTCTTTGTCCGTCATATTCATAGTGTCTACAGATGGAATCCACTTGCATACATTAACAGTTGCTATGTCTGGCAACACTCTGGCATATTTAACAGTTGTCAAGGGAATCCTTTCTTCAAGAAGTTTGCATGAAATTATGAAACGGGCCTATAGCACTCAGATTATGCAGAGTGCTGTGGAAGGAATGGGCAGGGTGTTAAAAAAGGTCACTGATTAGGCATTGTTTGCTATATTGAGGGCGAAAGTAGCTATAAGCAGTGCAGTGGGGCTTTAAAAGAGACTTACTTATCTCCGATCATCGGTTCGAGTTTCTCTCTTGTCCAGTCGCCGAGTCCAGAGATGACTACAATGCCGTTTGGATTAAGAATCTCCCAAAGTCTGATCAGCCAGGCTATCAAGTAGAAAAACATTGATTCAAACATGCATTAGACATTGTGAAGTGCATGATCTGAACATGATCCATGCGTGATCACGACATGCTCATTGCATGCTTAATACGCTTTCATTTTGTACTAACCAAATGATTATCATATCCCATGACCACCGCATGGTTATGAAATGAAATACAAGAAGAAAAAGAACATTGCACTTGTTCCCAATGGAGAAAGAAGAAAGGAGGTCGAAGAGTAAAGCAACAACTGACATTGGCTCCAAACGTAACTTCATTTTCAAATAGTTCACATTAATTTTGTCATGGGAATTAAACACAAAAGACTCTGATAGTATGCTGTCTTTTTTTCCACAAAAATATCAGATTTTTCTTTCAATAATTTGAGGTTCAGGCTGTTATCTCCTCTGTATTGAATCATATCTAAGACTGTAATATGTCCTGCATATACACATCTGCATGTTGCAGTATTAAATGGTCATCTAAATCCATGTTTTACGTCAGAGCATAAACATCAATTGTTGCTTCACTATAAGATTGCAGCTTTATCAGGAGCCTCTGGAATTCCCAGAGACAATCGACTAGGTTCATCAAAATGGCCCAGAACATCTGAAAATAACTTCTGAAACATGAACAAAACTCTTGAGTTGCCAATTCGAGGATTAATGGATTAACAGAAGAAAAAATGTGGCAAAAGGAAAACACACGAAGTCTGTTGATATTTTCATGTGTTTTCCCTTTAAGGTATGAAATAAAATAAGGGATTTAAAGATACCATTAAACACTTTTTTGAAAGGCTGACCACGGTTTCAGGAGATCTAATTCAACAAGCTCCAGGGCCTAGCCTTTTTTCTTCTTTTTTAATTTTAGAAGCAAAAAACATACTGGATAGTTTGCAGAATTAGCAGTATGCTTCTAGTGTACCCTCGAATGTGCATTCGATCAACATGAATTTCCAATAATAATATAATTCTGATCATACAGTATTTACATGTTCAATAGTACCTTAGAAAGGATCCTTACTAGAATAAATGCATATAAACATGCAGGTTAAAAAAGAAAAAGGTATATAAAACAATAAAAAATACAATAAAACTGAAGAAAAAATCGAAATATTTCTTACCCTTTACCAAGCTCCATCAGTATAGATGAGATTTTTTTGATTTTTTTGATTTTTTATTATTATTATTATTTTAAAAATTAAGTTTTAAATTATTATTATTTATTCTGTGCTGACCCTTTTGAAACTTAAACAAAGTTTTACAAAGAGTATCAAATTTTGTCTTGGTATTCTTTTTTTTTTCCCTCTCTCTTTTAATGTTGCAGTTCACTCCTCATTTTTACAAAACAAAATAGATGCTTTACTTTCTTTGGCATAAAAATGCACATTGCAAATATTGAACAAGTGATATTTGTTGTCACAAGTTGCATACAGCTGTTGTTTTTATTCAAAGACAAATTCATAAACCATGAATGTAATAAATCGTGTTTTTCACAAGACAAAATTTGACCAGCACAGATGGATGCAATATGGAAATGCTTTGAATGAAATAAAAACTTTAGTGTAAATCTTTGTTTAAATTGAATGTCATTAATTCAAGCTTTGTTTTCTTACTTCCCATATAGGAAGTTTATATTGCTTATTGAATACGTTTCCTATAAACACATCCAGACAGTACTACCGAACGTTATTGTGTCGCTGCTGTCGGCAATGCATCTTACAGCCAGTTCTTGAAGTGAACTATATCTATAAAAGAGACTATAACTAAATAAAAGTCATCTTGGATGTGCTCATAGTACAAAACAGAGAACTTGGTTTCCCATGATCCTAATGTCTGTGTAATATCTTAAGAATGTGTGATTTTTCTATTTTCATGTCATAAAAATTTCCATTCAAGCGTTTTTATTTGGAACATTATTCCAGGATTGATATTTCTTTTTTATCTGCATTTCCAGATTGCATTTTCATGGTGATTTTAACCTTGATCTAATGTTTAAGAACTATTTTAGAGGGGCGTTTAGACTTGCAGAGATGAAAGATATCCTTCACGCCAATGTCACGTCTTGCTCAGCGACGGTCAGGATCATTTGCCAGAACCCACTTCAAAACAGTTTGTATCCCCATGAAACAAACATGTATACCCTTCCTATCATTGGGTTTTTCCATTACAAAAACCCAGGAGGCTTGTGAAAGAAACATAAGCCAATGAACTTCCAAGAAAATTAATAAAAATGAAACTATGTTCTTCCTTTGCAAGTTACTTCTTTTTCCCTAATAGTAATATTTCAATGTGTACACTCAAGATTATAAAAGTGTCATTAAAAGATCATTTTCAATTTTTGTTTCACATGTATCCTAATTCCATGACTTACACATGATGTAGACAACTTACCCCTTACGCGAATAGATATTAAAGTATATGGGTATAATCTAGCAATTATATATCTACATGTATATAAGCTATGAAACCTACACGTAAAAAATCATTGCATGCTTAAAAACATGGATTTTGGCATTAGGTTACCTGGTAATATGTAAAATATGAAGAAAAAAAAAAATTACCACATGAACAGGTAAATATTAGGAATTTGCAAAAGTTTTTAGTCTTAAAAACAGTCCTAATTAAGAGCTGCACAAGCTTCATGTTTTTTTTAATTGTATCTGTATACTTTTTTTCACTGTGTATCCCACAGAATAGTATCCTCTTTTTTTTTAAACACTAAAAATCCCCAAAAGCACAGATAAGAACAGTAACTTGCAAAGGATTTATGATTTTGGTTCATGAGAAATCTGAATGATTCATTCAGCCATGTCTTGGAGTGGGTTCTGGTTTTGTTTAGGGGCACCTATCCTAATTTTCATTTAAGGAATAATTAGACTTGCAGGGATGATCATGATAGACTGTGCTTTACATACATTTTGACCTGTATAAAATAGAGAGAAAATCAGGAAAGAAAAGGAACAATTGAATTAAGTGATCTTGTCGATCGGCAAATGAACACGAGTGATCTGAAATATACAGCAGATGACAAAAATGGGGAAAGAGGATAGACAAAGATGTAAACACAGATATCATGATGAATGATGAATGAAAACACACTGCATTAAGAAAGTATAATCACAATCAAACTTCCCTACAGTATCCATAATGATAAAGAACGTCCTATGATCTTTAAAATGTAACAATTCTTGAATTGAGGAAATGCTAATTTTAATCATCGTGAAATATGGCACAAAATTAATATGTTAGTTGGTTTGTTCCCATTTTATTATAAACCAATGACCTAATTTTCTTTAGAAAACTGGAATACTAAAACTTTTTCTTTTTTAAATCATTCACAAGTAAAACTTTTGTCCACTCCAAATAGGTGATTTTAATACTAATTGAATCCCTTACTCAACATTTTTACTTAAAAAAAACAAATATTAATGGAATCAGCAATTTTAGACTTATAATGGACCAGATAAGGTATTTTCTTGTTTCAATCTAGACCAGGATGGTTGTTTCCATATTCAAATGATTTAAGATTTCTTTCACATTAAAAAAAAGCTGAAGATCAAGAATATAACTGCGTTAAGTACTGTCTGGGTCTGTTTTTAATTCAGTTAATTTCAGTTCCTAAATTTCTGTTATTCACACTAATTGATATTAATCAAATGTGAACCTTAAATGCTGGCATTGAAATATAAGTTAGTGAAGCATAGTGCCAAACTAAAAGCGTGTCATCTAAGAATAAAGCGTTGGAAATATACCGTTATATCGAGATTGGAGGATTCTTAAGTTGCTTCTGCTGTCATCGATTGATATTGAGTACAGAGTTTTCACAGGGCAATGGTTTACAATCACGCTACTGCATGCACTTCATTATTATACACAATATCACAGTCATCTTCGCAGATCACTGACATAGACCCATTGTCAGTGTGCAGAATCAAACCTGATGGACAACCTCACATCTATCATAGAGTACCGAAGTGCTAACGTAATTTTCGCTTGTCGTCCAAGGCAGCGTTTCACGAAACAAAGTACAAGTTCACCGACATCCCATTGAAATGCATGAATTAAGTTTAACACATGTTTCAATGGGATGTCGGTGAACTTGTACCTATGACAGTTTCATGAAATGCTGCCCAGGTTACTGGTTCTTAACAACTGAGCCTGCAAAATCATTCAGGCAACGGGCTGGACCATGACAAATTTAGTGTTTGTTAATTAGCACAAATTTGTTTGGAACCAGCAAACTTGACAACTTCGGTACTCTATTGGAACCTTACCACAACACTCTTACCAAAGACGAGTTAGACAAAGAAAGACCCATATACTCACTGCAATCACTGCAAAGAGAAGATTTAGTGTATGACCCTTCACCTCAGACGCTAATAATATTTCACCAAGAAACCTTCAACAACCAACTTAAAGGTAGGGATGTAAATTATTAACAGTAATGTGGTGAAATCAACCAACTTTGGCTTACATTGAATGGAAAGATTCATCAAGTGTCCACGATGTACCAACCAAAACAGAAGCTAAGTTATTTTTTTAGGGCGATGAATGAAGAATGGTGACTTGAATTTGGCTCGGAGGTTGAGGGTCACAACTGGTAATAAAAACTGATAGCAAAGTTTCTTGCGATCAATTTTCATAGAAGGATGTGAGAATGAATGAATGAAGCAAAAGAAGCCTCAAGACTCTGTCCTACCTTTCTTGTTCTGAACTCTTTCTAAGCAATGATGTATCACCAGGTCAAACCCACTGACCTCATTGGGGATCCATGTAAACTGCAAGTAAAATATACATTAATGTAGAGGAATGGACAAAGTTTCTAAGAAAAGGAAATGCATATTATTTGTTGAGGTTTTAAATAGCTTTGTAATAGTCTCTGCGTCAAAATTTGTCTCACAATTGAATGTAGTGTGTCAATTGAATTTAAAGACAGTACTAACTATCTTTCATCCTTTATTCAAGAATTATGAAAAATCTACGACTAGATATATTTCTTCAAAAGCTGGTTGTTTTATTCTGGTTTAAATCTAGATTCTTAGTCAATTGAATTTTTGAGGATGTCTTTATCCAAATATCAAACGTGATCCACTATATATCCTTTTCAATGTTGCATTTGTCATCAAGACACAGAGTTACAATTAAATGTATAAAATCACAAGTCCTCGGTTTCCACTGCAACCTGCCTGTGCCAAACAGAAGTAGCATAAGCCAAAACATAAAGACATTTTTCAAAAAGTTCATGGCTGGTTTGCGATCTAGATAGGGGAGTCGGAGCCAGTGATAAAAATTCTGTTTGGCTTCAGGGTTGCTGTGTGGGAAGAACTAAAGCTAACCTACTAGAGGTGTCATAGTAGAGTGGTTTAAGCGCTTGACTTGATATGAAAAGGTTTGGGGTTCGATCCCCGGCATGGCACTAATGTCCTTTATCAAGGCATTAATGAACATTTGCCTCTCCATATCCAGGGGAGAAATTGGGACCTGATAGGAGGACGAAAACCCTGGTGTTAGTAATTGCTATATGCCCTCTTGGTGACCATATGTTAGGAATACTCCCCAGTGAGTGGAGATGGTGCACATTGTGCATGCATGAATTTGATGACCGGGGTAATAATACCTGTAAATGGCTGAGAGATCATGGGGTTTCGTATTCAGAGCCATACAAATCTGGATTATCATATTTACCTGTTTCAGGGTGATCCTGGAAGGCTGGGTACCCGAGGGTAGTTTGGCGTTGATGGTGCAGCCGTCGTGCGTGGACTTCTTGAGGCGTTTAGCGGGTCGTCGACAGTCATCCTTGGGACAGTAGAAAACCTTCTGTTTGTTGGAGAGAATCTCCTCAGCCGACTTCAGAAACACTTCACAGTATTCTAAACCAATCACCTAAATTAAAACAATGTAGCAGAAATCATCAATTGTTTCGATTGCATTTTGTTAAAAGAAAGTATACATTCAAGAAATGTTTACAAGCACAGCATAGAAAGAAAGAGGGGAATTCAATGAGATTGAGCTTTTCCTATATTTCAAATAAAAACACCTTCTGTGAAGCGAAACAAATATAGAAATATTTCTCATATAAGAGTAGATAATGGAGGGAAGTTATTGGGAAGTTGCTGCTTTATTCTTATGGATCATATACCCGGACTGGACCTGTGATGAAGTCCACTGTGGCTGTCCCTGTTTGTTTCACAAGAGGAACCTAGCCTGTAAAGCATTAACCTAGCCCCACAAAGGAGCACCTACCTGCTCAACCTCTCTCGAAAGTTCAAAGGTCAGTCTGCCACACCCGCACCCTACGTCGAGGGCGCGGGACACCTTGGTTCCGTGTCTCTCGGCCACGCCCATGCACACCTTCCCCAGGGCCGAGGAGAGGTTGATGTTGTCGAGGACGTACTCGTTGAAGAGGCGTTCGTCGGCGCAGCTCTGGGTCTCCGTCAGAAGCTGTCGGTTGGTGGTGAGGACGAGCTTCTTGGTGAGGACGAGCTTCTTGGTCATGTCGTCCAGGGGTAGGGATACCTCTGATGGTTCAAAATAAAAGACATTCTTGAGTTTAGAGTATAGAGAGAAATGTATTTCAAGAGATTCTGACGTGAAATATATTTGTGAGCGTTATCATTGTATTATACAAGTGTGGAAGAACATCAGATAAAAAATGTTCCCTGAAAAGCATGGCTCTTCAAATGCCACAATATTCTAAATATGGGACAAATGGGACAGATTTGTATGCCACATGTTTGTGTAGTCCCATATACATCTTTCTGTGTACCGTGCTTGTAACTATTTACAAAGACTGGGCCAAATTTCTTATTATGTTGATGATTCCAGAACCTTGCAGTACACACCAATACTTATATGCTAGCTTATCAACCTTTTCTGATCGATTCCACAACGTTTCTTTCACAATGCAATCGCATGACCATAACTCAACTTTATGTTTCAAGTCCCTCTAAACTACATGAATGGACATAAAGCTCAATATGTACATGCTGAGGACAAAGTATTCTATGGGAGAATCAAATTAAGAAATTTTTATATGCTTTTAACCCTATTTTTATGCTTTTAACCCTCTTTTTTACATTTTCAACAATCATGTTTACGGATGTCAAAATAGAAAAAACTAAATACCATGATCCTGTTGAGCTGGGTTGAGCACAAGTCTAACGGGCATATCTTGGTCTGGTGAAGCGGAACGAGCCAAGCGGAAGCCTGCATGCTGGAAGAAATGTCTCCTGAAGGCATAACGAGCAAACCTTGAGGCTTCGTCACCTGTCGATATCCACGACCCACCCTGATAGACAAAGATAAAGTGACAGGGCAATCAAGCACAAGTGCAAATGTATCACATCTAGGAAAAATGGAAATCTATCAAATGAAGCGGAAATAAAATGCATTAGTAAAATCAAGTAAAAGTTAAAAATTTATCAAATTAGGCACATGCAAGCAAAAGTAAATATATATTAAAGCAAGTAAAAATAGAAAATATATCAAAATCTTGTTTTTAAAAAATGTGTAAATCTCATCTTATTAAATCATACACCCTCTGAGGTTTTAAAGCGGTACGTTTGCCTTGTTTTCTTTTTTTCTTCCTGTTGTACCACTTACTTTATATTTAATTACTCGTATAGTTTAGGGACAAGCCTTTGATGGGCCTTTGGCTTGTGCTGTCTCCCCACATTTTGATACTTCTGTTCTGCTTTGTTATTTGTTGGAATTTACTTTGTATTGTGTTTGTCTGTAATTGTGAATTTTATCAAATGTGCAATTAAAATGAATTGAATTGAATTGAAATTAAAATGCACCGTATACGATACGAATGAAAATGTATCAAATTAAGCAAAGATGACAACCAAACAAAATATCAAACCAAGTGAAAACAAAAGAGTATTAGATCAAGTAATAATGAAATCCTTACGAGGATGATATTGTGATGTCCATCATAGGTGGGTGAAGAGAAGTCATCATAGAAATGGTGTGTCTCGTTGCCTGGGAAGCCATTAAAGTGATCTTCCACCCATTGCCACACATTGCCAAAGACATCATGGAAACCCTTCTCATTGGCTGGATACATGTTGACCGGCTGGGAAGGATAGAAAGATACACAGGTAAGAAGGGGGAATCTAATGTTTGTGGAGGTGTTGAGGTCTAGTGAATAAGTCATCGGACGGCAGCAGCATCCTTTTTTTTGTCCTTCGGCAGTTTCAATTTATATTCACTGGCTACCTGCCGTCGGACCAAACAACAAACTCTGTTGCATAAAGTCTTTAGCTTCTTTGTTGTTAGGGCAGACAGCCATAATTTGTTTCTAAAATTATGGAAATGCAAGCATTACTTTAAGCAAACACAATATTGTTATTCCTGGCTCATTTTTCCTGATTGAGGTGTCATATAAAAGGACAGAAGATGAATTTTCTAGAAATGTGATTTTCTCTTTGAAATTCAGATACCGTTTGCCAAATGAGTTTTTGGGACCTTTTCTTCAAATTGTTATTAATCAATCATGCATGAAATATGCATCATATGAGTTGCATCAAATGAAAGAGGAGGATCTAAGCGTTACAAATATGTGTCATTTATCAACATAATTGTGATTAAGTTATGACAAAACATCAATAATTCTCAGTATTTTTTTTCTTTCTGGGATGCACTGTCTATTTTCTTATGGAGTCTTTACTTACTGTTGATGTGCCAAAGACGAGGTTGATGTTGGATTTCTTGTGCAGCTCTTTGTCAAAGATCAGGTCTGATTCTGTTCCCTTGGAGTTGGGAGCCTGCAGTGTCAAGAAAAGTGAAATATATCACATAGAATTGTATATCTCACTTGAATCTTTGTTTGGATGATGTTATATCAGGCATTGAAACATTACTTCTTGGGGGGTATACTTACTGCTTTTTTTAAATAAATGGCATTCATACATGAATAAGTGTAAGCAGTGAGCAATTATGTTGGGGGGGGGGGGCTCTGTGGATTATGGGATAAAGAGTTTTGAACTACATGTACACATATATGCATGCTTTGACTTTAGGTTATGCAACAAAAGCTTTTTAATTCCTGAAATCATTCCTGAAATCATTCCTGTAAGGGTCCAGCTATATTTTTTCATCAAATTGCTGATGAGAATATTGAAAAGCTATATCCTTTTTCTTAATGAGCAACATGAAATTCTTAAGAGCCCATTCTTTCCTAGATATTCACATAATCTGATGTGTATTATTTGTTTGATAAGATTGTTTTATTTGTTTCATAACATGATTTGACTAATGACCGGTCATTAGCATTTGATTAAGTGTTAGGCAAAATAATTGCCTGGTCACGTGTACGCTCTCAACCAATCATTTGATTAGGATCCACGTCATCATCTTATATTACCTGTTGATCTCTCATGGCATTGTGCTCTGATTCAGTGGGTAGTCTGTAGTCTGGACCTTTCCAGGCTGCGTAGGCCTTCGCCTCATGGTAGTTCACTTCCACTGGCCAGTCCCAAGGAATAGCAGTCTCTTCGCAGAATGATCGATACCTACTCAAGAACAAGCAGTCAAATTAAATGTGTATGAAATTTGTTTCACACCAATTTCCTCCTAGGGGCCCATTAATTTCTCGACTATACATGATTTCATTTACGTGGCAATGTTCAGCCTCACTGTACAATTAAATGGCAATCCAACCTTTCTAACCAGCTGAATTGAGGACACTCTCCCAATTATTGTACATGAAATTATCTTTAAGTTCCAATTCTCGCCAAACCCCTTATACCATGGGAAGCACGTTGTAATATGTCCTCACATAACAAAAAGTACTATTTCTTCAAAAAATTTGAAAAATAAGATTTTAGTCATATGTGTGTTGGAACAACTGGGAAAATCATATGACAGTACAACACAGTGACATTACCATTTCCCTGGTTTCAAATTCTGAAATGTATAGTGACTGCATTCGTCATTAATTCAAAACTTTCCTTATAAATCCTGTGATTACGGCCAAACTTTCAACACTCGGCTCCTACATTTGTTTTCTTTCAGTACAACTTGGTTGGATTTCCCTTTAAGGTGAAAACTCTAAATACAGCGAAACCTCAAGGAAGATGAGAGATGTGGTCTTTACAGGCAGGTGGCCTTTATGTACAGCTTCCTTCAGTGCATGTTACAATGAGAAACCATTTAAGGGAAACAAAACAAAGTTTTCTTTATAGACAGGTGATCTTTCTATTTGGGTGGTCGCTAAAGCAAAATTGATTTTATTAATTTTGCCTAATATCGATGGCAGCGGTGGGATACATCTCTCAACAATTATCAATGTTAAAATTTCTTCCACCATTTTCCAAGGCATGTGTCTTTTTATTAACCCTTTAGAAACTAAACTGCGCCTCCTTTTACTCACTGAATCGCCCGACACCGCCCACCCGCTCATTTTCAATGCGCTGTAGTATCCTTCTATGGGGTCTACTGTGATAATGTTATACGTGCGTAATCCTTACGATGTCTACAGTAGGATTCTCCATAGAAAAATAGCGCATGTTTCATATTGTTCAGAACAATGTCAAAATGAGAGCAATATTGCAAAATCTTCCAGTGAGTAATAGGCAATTTTTACAAAATCTCTAGTTGCTAATGGTTTAAGGCAAAACTTCCTTAAGTATATTTGGTTGTTTCCTGTCCAATAGGTTAGCAGGAATAACAAAAGATACACAAGAAATAACACCACAGGTTTAATTTTTCTTGTTATTTGGAATAAAGAGTTCATCTAAAGTTTTTTTTGTTATGCCTGCATGAATTACCTGTAAGTGGCAGTATTCTGGTTTTCGTCTGGCTTACAATGTGAGTGACCAGCCAACACTCCTCCACAGCCGGATACACAACCTACAAAACAAATAAACATAACGCAATGATATTAAATAATTATAATATTAAATACCCGCAGATAGTCTTTACATGTATACTTATTCACGACAATAGCAAACACTTCTGGTTCAGTTAAGGCTCGGCTCGTTTAGATATGACGAGGCAAAACAGCATCAGATTTTTGTCTGTGTGTGATAACGTTAAGTGTAATACGCTTCACATTTCTAAATCTCATAACTCAAAGCTTACTAAATATGCATAAGTCCTTTGTTACACCCAATAAGCATTCATTTTTTGTAAAAAAAACCTAGTGTTTTAATCTGGCCATATTTGAACAATTTTCCACTTTGGAATGTCATTTCCATGTTCATGTAGTTGTTTGAAAGGGACTACGTACCTTCATTACACACCCAGAATGACGGGTGCTTGGCCTGGCGAAACGTCCGCCACTTCCAGCCTTCCTTGCTCCAAAGCCCCTCGTTGTCATATCCTTTAGCCTGGACGAATTTCAGGAACTCTCCATTTGTGATCAGGAATTTACTAGCTTCAAAGCTTGGAACACTGTATACAGACAAAGAGAAGATATCACATTACATGTATATAAAATAAGCCTGGGTCATTACAGATTTCTCATCTATTAGACGGAGCCAAATACCCCAATGAATACCATGTGGGGAAAACAGCAGAGTTATCACATTGATTGTGTATGTACTAAAAATTGGCTTGTGCAGGCAAAAAAAAAGGGGGGGGGGGCTAGAAATTTCATCTCATAGTTCACTCACTCACCAATAAATATTTTATTAGAAAATATTAACAAAATATATCATAAGCCAAACTATTGATGAAATCTTAGTTTCTAAAGTCTATTGCTCTTTCAATACTTAATTTTCCCACATGTTTTCTGTCTCAAACACGTATGTTCATGTTTATGATCATGAACATGGCCATACGGTCATGTATGATTTACATGACAAATCACCCTTAGATTAACCATTACAATCATACCAAAGTATTTAGTATAACAAATTCCCTTATATGGCTTTACTACACTTCAACGACAAAACAGCTTAACTGACATTTTAGTGTTTCTGAGATATAGAAAGAAACATGCATTTCCATTTGCTATTAAAAGTGTTTCAATGTTGTTTATTCAGAGTTGACTTATTAATTTCAGTATTTTTTAAACCCTAAATTTAAGTTTAACATGTGCAACTTGATGTTCTGAGTCACCCACACTTAAAATAACTCAATTTTGCAGAAAATGTCAGCTATGCCGTTTTGTCATGGAAGAGGAGTAAAGTGATAGATGGCCACCACAGCCCCTGAGGGGCAGAATGTTATTCTCAACAACAAAAAAAAATCAAAATTCACATCAGAACATAATGCTTTAATCTACCTTTGTGCAAAATGTGGTGCCATTTTAACAAAGTGCACACCTGAATGGCTGTGCTGCTCCACTGCAATTAGGGACTTTTAGATTTGCACATCGACATAGTGGTCTGCTACGTGTGACATCCTTTTAAAGGGATCTGGTAACTTTGTCTTAGATCCTTAAAAAAAATCCATGATTTAGCTCAATATGCAATGATAATTATAAACCTTAAGGTCAGTCAGGAAGCCCGTGACTTTTACAAGCAGATCACCTGTCTGATTATTAAGATATTTATGATTGAAAATCAAAATCAAATTTTGCGTTTGCCAAACAGTTTTCATAACACTAGAGTCTATTTGGGAAAACGAGTATGGTAAAACCGGTCACTCAAAGGTTTTTACTTCTTTGAGGCACTTCTTGATCATTTTGAAGCGCAATTTTTTAGGGCTTCAATATAACACCATATCCCAGACACTGATAACACGTAGGGCCGTGCAACTCAGATTTAACATTGTTAAACGATCCCTTTAAGGCACTGGCAGTAGCAGTCTACTTTGTTGACGTACAAATCTAAAAGTCCCTATTTAATACAACACACAAGTGCACTCAGATTGACCTAGTTATTAAATCATTCAGCTGCTCATTTGGATCAAAAGAGCCGCTTTTGAATTCACTAAAATAGGTTTTTCTTTCTTTCTATCTGATATTTAGCGGTGCAAAAAAATCAATACACATAGTTACTGAAGCAATTATATTTGTTACATGGCAAAGACTTTTGTCAATAACACTTAAAACATTCAGGACATGCAACCTTGGATTAGAATGCTTTGATGACAATACATGTCCTTTCACCTGTGGTATGATCAAGGTTGCTGTCAGTGACTTTTGGCCATTCATATTTGAGGGAATGTCATCTCACTAGTTATGACTAATTAGCTGTCTGCAGTGGAAATTGGTGGTGTTGCTGATAAAGTACTAATCAATAAATGATAACCTCATTGAAAAAAGGTGGAATTTGAAAACAGGTGCATTTTCATCCTTTCCCAACAGGCGACAAAAGACAATTGATTGAAATTCATATCTCTGCAAGCGAATCCGCACAAAGCACTGTATTCTATTTTTATCTTGTTATAAAATCTTGTTGCAAATAATAGGGCAAGTCCGTGCTATTTTGTCTGGTAAGTAACCAAACTTAAACTTGAATATATCTAATGAATGTATGAATTTGCATGCCTTCTACAAGTAGAGCTAGAATCAGACCAAATATCCAGCATATTTTTTGTGTGTCCATGTATGCTCCCAATATGATAACTATAGATATGGGAAACCACTGTAGACTTGCCCGAATAACACATAGATGTTTAGAGGTGTTGTGTGGTCTAGTGGATGAGTCACTCAACTGCAGATCACAAGGTACAGGGTTCAAGCCCCGTCGCGGCAATAATAGAGACTTTTAGATTTGCATGGACTGCTACATGCGTGAACTGCTACATGCAGTCAACGCTGTTGTCGTACAAGTCCTTGGCAAGGCGTTAATCTACATTTGCCACTCTCCATCCGGGTGTAAATGGGTACCTGATATGCTTCGAGCGCTAGTTACTTTGGCAGCTCAGCTATAACTAGGGTAATTTGTGTACAGCGCCATGAGCGCCATGATCGTCAGAGCTTGGTGGATACTGGCGCTATATAAATATCCATATTATTATTATTATTATTATATTTCATTTGCTTTGCATGGCAAATATTCATGACAATCCTCAAACTTTAATTGGCTTTTACCTGGCTTCGAGTTGTGGATACTCGTTGTCCCAGCCATAGGAGGGGAAGTCCCTGGGTTTCCCCATCAGCACCTCAGTCGCCTCCACCGGTAGGAAGGGGTTCTTTATGGGACTCTTACCTGGTGGGAAGGAGAAAAAAAGATGGAAAATGAGTACATTTCATGTTAAAACACAATGAAGAAATGAGTGGGGTGAAAAAAACTATGATGAACACGTAGGCCTTAAACACGTCAAGTATGCTCATTCTTATCATACAAAAATGTGGAACAATTATGCTCTAGTCATTTTATTTACTTTAAAAAAATAGTTTGCTTGCTCGCTGTTTTTTTGTGGTTATTTTCTCCCTTTTTTCCATTTTCTTTCTTTTCTTTTTTCTCTTCTATTTATTAAAGATAGATACCGTATATATATATATATATATGAGGGGGGTTACAATTATAAAATACTTAATAATAAAAGAAAATGATAGTGTTAATCTGCAATTGACACCTAAACCGATTCTGAGAGTGTCTTGTATAATTCTGATAGAAAATAAAATTCTGATAGGAGGAAACTAAGACACTGTTCGGATTTGATATCATATCTCCTGGGACAATCCAGATCCAGATCTTAATAATTTGCATAATGTCATGAATATTCACTAGCAAAAAAGCCAATCACAGAAACCGTCTCATGAAAATGCCTCCATGTAGAAAATGAATACGAAAAAGGTTGGTCAGATTTAATTAAGTGTGTCAGGTGGGTCAGAAAAAGTGGTACAGTAAATGGAAACACCCTAGAAAAGTTCTAATCAGCTGTGCCAATTACCATCTTATACACACGTCTGGCCAAATACTGGGACATGTAGCTGTTAGAGAAACAGCCAGGTTCAATATGACTTGCTATTTTGATATAAATATGAAATCTATACTGTCTGGTAGTATTCATGATCACATATAATAGAGTGGCCCCTATTTGATGTTACAACACAATTGCATTGAACTTCATTGATGCAATTCAATATCACTGAAGCATTCATTGTTGATTGAATTATTTATCATGCTTCAGCAAAACTGGGCCGAAAAAGTGTTCCCACTATAGCTGGCAATGTTTGAGTATTGCAAAGTGCAAATGAATGTAGGTCACAATCTGGAAAAGCTTTTCATAATTCTCTCCTGATGCTATTCAGTATCAATGAAGCATCGTGATATCACGCTGCAGCAAAATGGGGTCAAAAAGCGAACCCACTCGCATTGTTCGCGTACTGCAGTTGTATGTGGTCCAAAATCTGGAATGGGTTCTCATAATGATCTGCTGATGAAATGCAATGCCGCTGAAGCATTCATAACACAAATAAAATAAAATTCAAATCTTCCATCATCCTTCAGCAATATGGGGCCAAAAAAGGGAGACCCATAGCCTACAGCCCAATAGAGTGAGGAATTTTAGTGAATTAGCAGAATGGCCCGTATTCTACTACAAATTCTAACCCAACATCGGGTTAAGGCTTTTTTTCAAAATCAGGATTAACAACAGAAGTTAGTCTTTTCAATTTTTAAAGGCATTGTTGCACAAGGTTTCTAGTTTCAGAAAACCCAAAATGCATGGCCCTACATGTTTATCAGTGCCTGTGATGTGGTGCAATATTGAAGTCTTAAACAAAATTGCGCTTCAAAATGATCATGAAGTGCTTCAAAAAAGTAAAACCTTTGAGTGACCGGTTATACCATACTCATTTTCCCATATAGATGGTAGTGTTGTTCAAAACTGTTTGGCAAACAGTTTTTAACATTTCTAATTTCAATCACGAATATCTTGATAATCAGACAGGCGATTGGCTCGTAAAAGTCGTGGGATTCCTGACTGACCTAAAGGTTTATAATTATGATTGCAGCATGAGCTAATTAAATCCAGGATTTAGTTTAGAATCTAAGGCAAAGATACCCAATCCCTTTATGATATTCAAACCATGATCAGGTTTAGGCGAATCAGCAAAATATAGACCAACGAGTCCACCAGTTTACGATAGGAGGCGCGATAGCTCAGTCGGTAGAGCAGTGGTCTCGTAATCCAGTGACCCGGGTTCGAAACCAAGGTGATGCACTAGTGCCCTTTGCAGAGCTACCAAGTATCACGCATTAGGTTTGACATCACGCATTTCTAGGGTCTGAAAATGCTCAAACGACGCGCGTGCTAGATTAAAAAAAAACGCTATACCTTATACGTGTGTTATACCCTCGCACGCGCGCTAGCGCACCGAATCATGAAAATATCACGCATTGCGGATCTTTGAACTTGGCGTCTCTGCCTTTGGTAAGGCATTAATCCTCATTCCCAGGTCCCTCGGAGAGTACCTAAAGCTGTCGGCTGTCTGGTTGCTTACTGACAAGCATTTATGCTTTCTTAGCAGTCGGGTTAAATAACCACCACACAACCATCAAACAGTTATAGAAGAAAGAAAAGGAGGGGGGACTAGCTGTCATCAACAAATATTCTTACCAAAAGTGAATGGTCCAGAGACCCACTCTTCCGGCTTTCTGACCAAGGAAACTGGTAACTGACGGATCAGGACGGATGAGGTCTCGATGTGGATGCGCTCATGCTCGAAGCCCATGAAGAGGGCCCACTGTAACAAGACAGATGATGGAAGGTATTGGTTTAGAGGTTCGAGTTTATTTTAGTTCCCTATATTTGACCCTTTCTTTGCCATCATTCAGTTCTACCAAATATAACTCCCCATATCATAAAGATCCTTCTTGGTCATTAATTCTGAATAATCTGTAGCTCATTTGATGTGTTAGACTTCATGAAACTGTTTTTTGACACTATGTCACAGTGACATGCCAATTCATTATTCCCATACACACAGTGCTCAAAGTTTCACAACTTCCTCACTCTTTATCAGAGTTCCTTCAAACTTTTAAGCAATCTGTTTCTCTTATCTTTAGACTGATTAAGCAACTTGCTATAAACATCAGATTTACCTTTTGAAGTATATGCCAAATCTTGGTAATTAAACTCACCCATTTACTTTCTTGCGTAACAGGAAGTTCAAGGGGTGTGTCTTCAATGACCTTACGGATGACATTGCGAACTTTGAGCCTGAACTGGACGACGTTTTCCAAGGATGGCCACTGGTAGCTTCCGCCCATGCGGTAGTTCTCCTGCATAAAATTAATATGATTTGTCCAAGTTTAAACAAATTTTATTTTATTTTTTTTTTTTATTTTTTTTTTTTTTATTTTTTAAAAGTATTTATTGAAAAAATTATCATACATAATAATAACATGTTCATGTAGACAAAGAATACAAAGTAAATATAGTGTACTAGTTAAATCATCAACATAAATTACCTAACAAAATATCTGCCATTTCTTATTTTGAAGATCAAGATGGTTTTTCTTGAAAGCAATTAAACATTCCATATTTTCTAAATGTTTATGAGCTCGTAGAAAAGAAGGGAATAGTGGAATAACGTTTTGCTTAATTTCTACAAGTAAATATAAAATATTTTGCAAAAATGATAACTGTATTGACAAAATAGAAATGATTAGTTATAATAGAATCAAAAATATATAACTGGACTTGCGCAATAGAGTTGGTAATAAACGTTGTTCATATCTGTCTCGTAGAAGTCAGATAGTATCTACTTTAGTGTTCTTAACCAAATACTCAATGACCTAGATTAAAATTAAGAAGACATTGCAAACAGATTAAGGATTCATGCAAAGTTACACTTCGGTCTCATCACTGCAAAAGTGCAATCCTTGCATAACCCAAGAAAACCAACAAAAGATATTCAGGGCGCCATACCTACTTTTGTTCATAGGCAGGTCCGGTGCAAGCGGAGGATACAGGATTTTTTATGAAGGGGGGGGGGGGCCAATTATGAAGAAATTGCTGAACTTTGATTTTGAATATTTGTGTCCACTAAAAAGGTACCATTACACATACGCTCATTGGATTAAAAAAAGTGAGCCACCTGGTGGTTGCCCCCTCCCCTAATATCTGCAACTAGTCTGGACTTGATATTTTGTGCGCAATGAGCCCCTGTTAGAGTTAAAGTGACTCAGTAACATTGCCTCAGATTCGAAAACAAAATCCTGGATTTAGCTTATGCTGCAATCATAATTATAAATCTTTAGGTCAGTCAGAAATCTCATGACTTTTACAAGCCGATTGCCTGTCTGCTTATCAAGATATTTATGATTAGAAATAGAAATTAAAAAATTTGTTTTCCTAACGGTTTTTATTACACTACAGTATATTGGGGATAATGAGTATAGTAAAACCGGTCACTCAAAGCTTTTTACTTTTTTGAGACATTTCATGATCATTTGGAAGCGCAATTTGTTTAGGGCCTCAATATTACATTATATCACATACACTGATAACATGTAGGGCCATGTATCTCAGATATAACATTGTTAAAAGATGCCTTTAAAGCCGTAGTAGGCCTACATTATTCAGACAACCAATGACTACAGAATATTAATTATCTGTGTTGTTACATGTACAGGTAGTCAACCCCTTTGTGATTTTATAAATTCAATTCCAAGAACTTTTATAAATGATCAAGGCATATGGCCTTGTTTCATCATAGCATTATGTAATTCTCTTCAGTAATAAAAACGTAAAAATTGCAGGCATAACATTCAAGAATATGAAAGCCAGCTTTTGCTGTTGGTGTGATCCTAATACTCATGAAAAATGAAATAAATTACTGAATAAATGAATACATGCATGTATTGCATCAAAAATAAAATCAAAATCAATCTTACAAGTACAGGGTGATGTATGAAAGTTGATTCTTTTGTTGCCTTTACAAATTAAAAAATTGACACTATTTTTTTTTCCCAGAGAGGGTTGGGGAAAGGGGATACATGATTTCACATTTTAGGAGCCACAGTCCGTATATATCTATAACCATGATCTATAACCATGCCTTGAAACTACATGAGCCACGACCTCAAAGAGTTTAAAAAAGGATAAAAAGTAATATCTTTATTTAGAAATGACTAAAAATGGACTGATTAATCTGTTACTTTCATTTTCAACAAGTAACTTTCATTTACAACAAGCGACTTATAATTTCCTTCCTTGTAACTTGAAAAAGCCCTGTTCAGACATGATACTTTATAAAGTATAAACTCAGAAAAAAATGATTAAGGGTAAAAAATGAATGTGTAAATGAACGACTAGAAGCAGTTTGGAGGTAGAAATATAATGGATTTGCACAACAATGGCATGTGTGATTTCTTACATTACACAGATCCTATAAAAATAGAAACATTAGCAAATTGTAAATTGCAAACAGCGAATTTCATTTCAAGAAACTTTCCATAAATCATAAATAAATGTGGTGGTGTGATTCAATTGTTGATTTGATTCTTAATCACCAATTAAAGTCATGGACATTTCATACAGACGAGAGTTATCCGCTAAGGTAAAGTGTGCTCTGTGCTTATCTCATTTTACTTTCATACAGCAGTTTGTTTTCCCTTTAAAGTGGTTTACCATCTCCTGTCTAAATGGGCCGTGAAAGAGGGTTTCTATTCTATTGCAGACCAACCTTTCATTTTCAATCACGCAAAGAAGAGAAGGGAAATGCTGTAGCTGGTATGTACATGAACTTTATACAGATATTACAATTTTACATAATTATGACAAAAGTGTTGACGAAACTCAAAGGAAAAGAAAAAAACATCCCTGGGGCTGGGGTTAATAAAACTTGATCAACTTTTAAGTAATGAAAGAGATGTGGAAATTCTAAAAGAATTCCCACTTCTGTCACCATTGTTATCACTGTGCTTCCCACAACCTTTTGGTGCTAAATTTCCAGTGTGAATTTGATAAGTTTAATAGATCACAGGGAGACAACATGCCCTCCCCCCCCCCAAAGAATAATAAATGTCCAAATTTCTTTGCGTTTTATTCAAAACAATGCAGGGAACAAATTAATACTGATAATATTTATTTCATTGATGATTTATAAGTGGAGCCAGAAGGGTGTTAACAGAGTTAATGGACTTCTTGCTCTAAACACAATACTTCCTTGATTGTTTCCTGACTCTTGCACCGAATGCCAGCTTAGGGAAATTATTCAACTTCTGATTGAGCATTATCATTCCAGTCAAATGGCAACAACTTCCTATACGTATCTGTTAACTCTTGACTAGAGGCCCTATTCACACTCAAGTAAGCCGGGTCAGCCGGCGACTCAAGACCATGAATAAGTATCAGAAAAAGAAGACAGTGGAACATATGGGAAAGGAAAGGTATCTTTTCTGAACAGATGTTGTTATTGATCTTAGTACACGCATTAGTACCGGTAGTATTAGTGCTATTTGCATGTTACTCCAAGACATCCAACCCCCCCCCCCCCCCCAAATATAAAAAACTACTCTCTTGAACAAACTATCCCCATAACCAGGGGGGAATACCCCTAAGGGTTATTTGTCAATACAAATTTGTATTCAAATTTCTTAAGGGGCTCCTAACCCCATGTTTTTATATTTCTATGAATCATTGTATATGTATTTTTATGGTTTAAATAAATTGAATTGAATGAGCAGTTTTGAGGGGTTATTTTGTCGTCCATGGCATAAGCAGGCAGTGAGAAAATCTAATAAGCGAATCAGAGTCTTATTAAAAAACTTTCAGCCATCTATAGAATTTTTGGGGCCTTTAAGAAAATTATTATCATGAATCGACAATGTAAACAAATGACAAGTTGGGAATTCAATACTACAATTGCCATAAATCATGTGACTATGCTCACATAAACCTCACTTGACCATGATCACACTGTTCTCTTCACTGCTCAAGCAGAAATATTTGCAGTACACTTTATGAAATTCCCAAATTATTGTTGTATAAAACAACTCTGAAACGTTTTATAATGGGGAGGTGAAACACAGTGTGTGATATGAGACAAGCTAACTTTTTGTAGAACAGGCCAACGAGTTTGCACAACAATTTATCAGACACGTTATAGGGAAAAACATTCAAATTAAGGATTCTTTTGGAGAACTTTAGTTGTATATATACTTACAGTGTCGTCCCAGGACATCTCATCCACACCGGTCTCAAACAATGTTTCATATTCAAAGTTCACTCTCTCCTACATTGAAAGAAATCAAGAGCAAAAACAAAAGGGTTAATTTACCAGTCTCACAGAGTTTAAAGGCATTTGCCACAAGTATAACTTGCAAAACAAATTTGAATTAGAGTCCTTAATTATTGCATTGTTCATCTTGAAAAATACACAATTCTTTGATACTGAACTTCCCAAAGTTTGTCCTTGCCCAAAGTTAATCAAAAATTTGAAATTCAACTTTCCAGTTACACAATTCAAATTCCCTACAGTAATGAAAAGAATATAAAAGAAATGATTGATGATAACAGGGGTGATAGTGAGCACCAAGAAAGAAAAAAAAAAAATTCCCCTCAACCACGCCCCCTTGAGTAATAAAGGAGGATTCGGGGGGGGGGGGGGATGGCATCCAACAACATCCCCCCCCCTTTTGAGTAAGAAAATTGTGGGAAAATATGGAAAATAGAAAAAATAAAAGGAAAATCAAGAAAAATAGGGAAAAAATCAGGGAAGAAAAGAAGAAGAAAAAAAGAAATTGAGGAAAAGAAAAAAAATTCAGGAAAAAATAAAGAAATCTGAGAACCGATTTAAACTGGGTAATTATCAGGCCTGATGATTAGTAGGCTGTTATATCATCTTCTGAAAAAAAAAAAAAAGGATTTATTGGTGATACATATGATCAGTCAAAGGACATAATTTTATCTTTAAAAAAGGCTCTTCTTGAATTCAACAGAATTACATGTATGTGTATATATACGAGGGGGAAAATGGGGCATAACACCAATATTTCAGGGCACAGGTTTGAGAAACATAATGGAAGTCCATGAAATACATATACCGTAAGCCTTTGTAAGGAGTCCAACTCAGAAAATTGAACCATAGAGTTGGCAATATGTTTAGGATCTCCAAATTGTCTACATTCTCTCTTTTTGTTATAATTCCACAGGGTAAAAAGCTGTCCATCTGTTTAAGAGATGAATAGAGGCCTTAGAATTCACCAATATTTGTTAATCTGTTTGAACAAAAAATAATAGTTCTTTGGCCTGTGTCATGGTCTTTTCTTCTTTTATTGCAAGTCATGATTATCAATAGAACTTGATCGGATACTGTCAAGATAAAACTCTTTTAGTATTTGCACTTGGGCTATTTTAATACTAAGCAAATATTGCGCAAGGAACAAGGTGGCACGTAAGCATAATAAGCAAATAAACATGACCAAGTGTGCACATGACTTGACATAATTCATATCTTGAAAAAAAATTAATGTCCACATGGAATAGCTCCTTAGCATAAAGGTGTGTTCTAGAACAAACTTTTCCCAAGTCTTTTAAATACACACAAAAAGTGGGAGTGACTTGGGAAGGACCTATTTGTTATAGTTATCTTATTGTTATCAGAGACGTCTCGCTAGCCTTGAAGAGAAGGTTGAGTTCTGGGAAGAGGTGATAAATAATTTGTGAGCGTTATCATTCTTATTATGCAAGTGTGGAAGAACATCAGATGAGACATGTTCCCTGAAAAGCATGGCTCTTCAAATGCCTTCATATTCTAAATATGACATGAAACATCGTAAAAATCCGGGTAGGATTTTTTTCACCATGTGTTCGTATAGTCCCATACATCATTCTGTGGACAGTGCTTGCAACTTTGCCAAGATTTGGCCAAATTTCTTATCATTTTGATGATTCCAGAACCTTGCAATACGAACAAATTCTTATATGCTAGATGATCAACCTTTTCTGGTCGATTCCACAACGGTTCTTTCACAATGCAATCGCATGACCAGAACTCAACTTCATCTTTAAAGATAAAGACCAGTTATGGTCATGCGATTGCATTGTGAAAGAAACGTTGTGGAATCGATCAGAAAAGGTTGATCATCTAGCATATTGGTGTGTACTGCAAGGTTCTGGAATCATCAAAATGATAAGAAATTTGGCCCAGTCTTGGTAAAGTTACAAGCACTGTACACAGAAAGATGTATATGGGACTATATGCACACGTGCACGACACGTGCGTTTATCTCTCACATACCAATAGATAAACTAATTTACCAAAATATCAATTAGTAGGCAGTTTCCCAGCAAAAATGTTATCATCATGTATTAGTCGAAACATATTCTTTCACATGATTGGTAATAAGAGCTTCCATTTCATTTTTTGAAATTGGGGCGTTAATGCGTTTCCAAAACTGGTCTTTACCTTTAACATTGGAAGGAGGGCAAAGTAGGATTCTGACGGTGAGTAAATATTTCAGAAACAAAACCAGCAAAACAAACATTCAACAGAGTTTATCAAAGGGCTAAAGTTGTTATGCAACAGGCACAGCCCAGCACTTGGCATATGAGCATGATTTGGTTAGGAGTGGTAAGGAATGATGACTGTGAATCTATACACATTTCAAGAAAGATAAACAATCCATGATGCACTTGACGGCATTGCTAAGCAACAACATGGACGTGAACGTATGTCGTCCTTGTTTTCACGAAGTGACGTAGTGAGGAAAATCGTAACGCAAAGTGAATGCAATTTTTTTTCACTACCGTCACTTCGTGAAAACAGCGATGATGTATGTACATGTAGCATGAATCAGCACTTTTTATAATAACTTGGAAGGGAAGTGAGATAGCACTAAATCAAAACATTTACATCGAAAATTACCATAAATGAATATTATATGGATTAGACAGAATTTCTAGGCAATAACATGCATGTGTACATGACCACATAGCATGAATTAGCACTTTCTTTTGTTAATAACTTGGAAGGGAAGTGACATAGCACTAAACAAAGAATTTAAACCAAACATTACCATACATGAATACTATATGGATTAGACAGAATTGCTAGGCAATAACATGCATGTGTACATTAACATGTAGCATGAATCAGCACTTTATCTTGTTATTAACTGGGAAGGGAAGTGACATAACACCAAAACACAACATTTCAACCAAAATTTACCATAAATGAATACTACATGTAAGAGACAAAATTGCTAGGCAATAACATGCATACATGTGTACATGAACACATAGCATGAATCGGCACTTTCTCTTGGGGTATCGAGTCTACTGACTGACCGACTTTGATGTTTGAAAATAAATAAACTATTTCTTTTTCGTAAATTAACCACCTTTAGGCATGCCTTTGTGAAGCGCCTCATACAAATGATTTCATTCACCTGTTAAGAATGAATGTATCTTAATAGTCAGAATTCAAATTGCATACATGAGTTGTTGCTTAGTAGGACAAACATTATGGCTTGTGGGTAAGTGTCACCAACAACGGCAAATTAGACCGAAGCCCAGGAAAAGCTAATCCTTTATGTTGTAACTTGCAATTTCAAATGAAAGAATCCCCTGCACAAGGACAGACAATATATAAATATACATAATGAATTAAAAAAGTGGCTACTGAATGTGATCGCTCAATTTCTTAAGCTTTTAAAAGAACTGCATATTTAGCTGGTCCCTTTGGGCAACAAAACACCTTCCACAATGATTACTTTCAGTATTGAATAGGAAAAGGGCAGTGGGCTTCATGCAAAATCTGTAAACAAAAGGTTGCTACTGACAGCAGTGACAGTTGCATAAGGCTTGCGTAAGCTAGTGTTTACTCAGAGTCCAGTACTGCAAACAAGATTCGATCATGAGATATTCCTTGATCTGCCAATGATGTACTGCAACTAGGATAGAAAAAGAAGAAGAAGAAGAAGATATCATACCTCGATAAGGCCGGCCAACATGAGCTTGTTGATGTATACGCAGGCTGTGTGGGCATAGTAGAAGATGAGGGGGAGGCGGAGTCTGTCAGGTGCTCTATAGAATGCATCTTTCGCTAGTGGGGAAGAAAATACATAGTATTGAGATGCATTCAAAGATACCATACTGCCGTGGCATTACAAGCATCTTCAAGTTCAAGTTCAAGTTCATTTTATTCATTTCTATCATTAAAAAATGTGTGTTAGAGGGTCAGTACAGTAGAAGGAATATAATAAGTAACATTTCATACAAAAATTACAGTTTTTCATCAACCTTCAACAATTACAATTTTGTTATGGTGATTGGTACACTTTCAGTTCCATTAAGCCAGATACTTACTTTTCAATGCAGCAAAGATGCTCTCATTGAGGCTGTAGCTATTCTCAAAGTAATCTAGGATCTGCCTGCAATGACAAACAAATATATAACATTGAACATTAATTCCACCATATACATGTACATGCCCCGAACCGGAGGTTGTTTATTTATGCAGGTATGTGATGACCGTTATCATTTTTAATGACCGCTATCATACATGAAAAAAAGCAGAATATGATATTATAGTCTAGACTAGGTCCAATATTTTAGTCTGATCAACAAAAACATATATACATTCAGTGCAAACTGTTTTCTAGGTAAACTTTGGAGAAATAAAAACATTTAGAAAAATTGCTTTTAAAATTGCTATCAAAGACAAATGTAATATTTCATTTAAAGCAATTTAGAGAATTGCAATATTTCATAACTCATTCTAATTTAGTGCCTATTACCTCTTTAGAAGAAAAAAAAATCCAATAACACAACTATTCCATAAAGCTGTTGCAAAGTAATGATTTAAGAATTAAAATACAGAGTGCATGCAATGATTGTTACTAGGTCAGTTGAGCCAAAATGTTCACCTGACCTAACACCGCCTAATATTAGCCATCAGCATTTTCACTACATTTAAAAACAATAACAGCTAGGACGGCGCATTTAATATCTATGTACATGTACTTCTTCAAAAGACAAGCATAAACAAATTTGAATTACTTATGAAAAAGACCTATCATTAATGGCGCTTTCATAATTCATAATTGTGTGAATGGTTCTTGTGCATGAGTGCATCTGAAAGTTGAATTATCGACCTAGATAGTATTCCTGTAAATAAATGTGCCTACTACTTCCTCGTTCTGAGAGTGTGGCAAAATATTATTTCAAACTTCCTGCATTTCAGGGCGATACTGATAGTCCATACAAACAAGGATACAAACATTTATTGGGCTGATTTATGATTTCAAAGAACCATAAGGTCAAATACGGTATTCAACAAATTTAACATACCGGTAAATAGATCTACATGTATAGGCAAGTGAATGTCTATGAAAATATTTTATCAATCACATCTGATGAGTTTATCAAGCTGGTAGCACTTACTAGAACTTGGATCAGCCCCCCCCCCCCCCCCAAAAAAAAAAAGAAAGAAAAAGAATTATAATAATAATAATAACTAGACATATAATACTTGTTTGGAACAAGTATAGGTGGGCTGGCAACTAAAATTTGAGACAAAATAGAGCAAAAATAAGCGAGATACTGCTTAAAAATTCTTAAAAAACAATATCGTGTAGATTCATTATGTGACCGAAATTCACCTTTTATGGGCATAACACGCATATTATGAAATTTCTGACATGAGGCCTTTAATCGAAATTCATACTATGATGACGTCATCAAAATGAAAAATGGTTATTATTGAGCTTGTAGAGAATTATCTCAACTACAACATATCAACATTTGGAAGAAAATCGATCAATTTTTACAGACATACAATCAATTTTCCATAAATATGCTGACGTCATAATATGCAAATTCATATTTTGTGTTCCAAGGCCATTATGGTGATGTCACGATACACTTAATGACCAAATGAGACATGAAATCATATCTCCAACTCATACCCTTTTCGAATATGAAAACAAAATTGGGGTCCAGGTGCATCCTAAAGAGCTATAATGGATTTTGTATAGGCATGTTTTTGCCCATGTATGTTATGTATTACAACAGCTCGCGCGCACGGACATTTATGTTAAGGGGACGCTCATTCCATTAATAAAAGTCATAAAGAGATAAAAATGGTATCAATTTGTTTGTAAAAATATGTGAAATATGAAAGAAAAAAAATGGCGATTCTATGTTGTGTAATGGTGTTACGCGCGAAAACGCGCGCGCATGTGTGTGCGCGCGATTTTTTATAAAATGCTTAAAATGACCTGAAACGTATGCAAAATAAATTTGAGACAATTTTGAGCATTTATAAATTTTGCGCGCACACTGACGCACGGACTGCGCGCACGCGCGCGTTTTTTGACATGAAATTGACCGGACTGATATTGACCTTGATCATGATAAATATGAATGAGATATGATCATGAGTTAATTTTCACAAAATGGCGCCTAGATGACGTCATCAGTCAAGGTCAAGGTTGAAAACGTTATTTTGATTTCTCTAAATGCCTATACATATGTGTGTCAAATTTCAAGGTATTTGATTGAACCATTTTCATGTTATCTTGTCCACAAGAAAGTGGGTAGAAATAAGAAAAATAAAGAATAATAATAAAGGCAATTTTAACAAAATTATAAGGTGGTCTGTATTAGATACAGCCCACCTAATAATACTTAAATATATGTTTCAGTTAAGTTCACAATGCCATTCAATCATACCTGGTAACATATACAGTGCTTCCCAGAAGAAAACGAAACGGAGAATTATCCATGTTTTATCAAAACTTATTCACAATTATAATTAATGAATGACACATATTTGTAAAGCTTAGATCCTACTCCTTCATTTGATGCAACTTATATGATGCATATTCCATGCATGGGTGATTAAAAACAATATGAAGACGGGGTACCAAAAAAAGTCATTTGGCGAATGGTATCTGAATTTCAAAGAGAAAATCACATTTCTAGAACGTCATTTTCTGCCCTTTCATATGACACCTCAATCAGGAAAAATGAGCTAGGAATAACAAATTTCTGTTTGTTTAAAGTAGTGTTTGCATTTCCAAAATTTTATAAAAAGAATTTGTTTTCACTGGCTGCCTACCTACCATAGCAACAAACAGAGTTGACAAAAGAATTAACTACGTTTTAATGATGATCAGCCATGCATACAGTCTTTCATCTTCTTTGTTTGTTGTTAGGGGAGGCAGCCAGTGGAACGGATTTGTTTAATAATATTATGGAAATGCAAGCATTACTTTAAACAAACAGAACGTTGTAATTCCTGGCTCATTTTTTCCTGATTAAGGTGTCATATGAAAGGGCAGAAAATGAACTTTCTAGAAATTTGATTTTTTTTTTTTTTTTTTTTTTTTTTTTCTTTGAAATATGGGGGAATCTAGTAAAAAGCTAAGCTTGTACATTGTAGATTCACTTTTATAAATAAGAGCAGTTTATTGAGCATGAGATTATGTTCAAAATAATAATTAAAGGAAGGGGAATAAAGGAAAAAAACACACGAGAGGCGAAAACATGACAAAGGACAACAACAAAAAAACTTACTTTTTGGTGCAATTGGAGAGGTCACAAGGTCGCATAGACTTCCAGGTGTAAGGACCAGAGAGGAAATCTTCTCGGCTTAGTTCAGTTGCCATGGTTTATACTTGATGCTACAGATGCAGGATCGAGTGACTTCTGGAGGAAAACGAGGAAATAACGGTGACTCGGCATTAATGACAGGGCAAAAAGCATGTAGGGATTAACAGTTTGGAGCCAAAAGGGCATTGAATGGTTAACTCATACAGTGTTAACAGAGAGTTAACGGCCCTGGGGCTCTAGCTAAATATTGATGCGTCATCCTCTGATCTTACCAAATCTTTGTTTGGGAATGTCTGGCAATGTCGAGCTCCTCAAATAAACTGAAGTAAACATGCATCTATACTCTTCCTGTGGGTCTTTGCTTTGGTCTTTGGTTTGATTTATGAAAGCGATTGGTTGACACAGTCTATGGCCCGAGCATCAGAATGAAAACATCAATTAAATGATGTGGTTCTTATTAGGAAAATGATTTAACATTCCTACATGTTGATGAACATCCTGTTTTTTTGTAATCTTTCTACAGGGTGCAAAAGACACGCCCTTAAAAAAAATGTATTTCATAATGCTTTTGCTAGTCTGAAGGCGCAGACTGTAATTCAACACTTAAACACAAGTCCCGTAAAGTCTTGAGGTTAGCCTAGCTCTGTAAGTCTCTGGCTGTGACATGAGCAGTTTAAGTACAGAGCCTAGCTACAGTGTGCAGCACTGAGACCGTGCACTCGACATAGTCTTACCCTTACAAAAAAGTTCTATAGAATTCTATAAAAAAAATTCTATAGAATTTCTATACGCAATTCTATAGAAATGTTTTATAGAAATTCTATAGAAAAGTGGGCCACTTTTCTATAAGAATTCTATAGAAATCTATAACGGACCTCTATAGAATCTCTATAAAACATTCTATAGAATGGCCTTTAGAAATTCTATAGAATTAGTTTCATAGAATTCTATAGAATTTTTTTATAAAGAATTCTATAGACCATTTTATTCTATAGCAATTCTAAAGAAATGTTTTATAGAGATTCTATAGAAAAGTGGGCCACTTTTCTATACAAATTCTATAGAAATCTATAACGGACATCTATATAATCTCTATAAAACATTCTATAGAATGGCCTATAGAAATTCTATAGATATTTTTTATAGAATTCTATAGAAGTTTTGTTGTAAATAATTCTATAGACCATTATTTACCAGTTGAAAACCAGTTTATTATTCAGTAGCGACCAGCAATCAATTGATAATTAATAATCAACATTGCATGACATCTGGCCACCGACTAAACCATATTTATATAGACTCCTGCAATTGCTCCATCACAATGATCATTTGAAGCAAAATACAGTTGAGTATATATTGTTAATTAAGTAGTGCGGAGATCTTACATACATATACAAAATTATACATGTTTTTACTGGTTAGTAAATTACATATATTAATATATCTATTTTAAGTCTTAAGTTACATGTTTAAAAAAATCGTACATATATATTATATTTGTCAATAATTGTCTAAGAAAATATAAATCACAAAATTGATGTTAATTGTCACATTTGCTTGACAGATCATGATAATTACATTTTCTGTGAAAACATGCAAATTATCATGAATATGCATGAGATACATATCTTCATATAGAAAAAAAATTCTATAGAATTCTATAGAAATTTAGATCTATAGGAAACTTATTCTATAGAATTCTATAGAGAAAACTGATTTCTATAGACATCCTTAAAAATCCTATAGAGAAGTGGGGACGCCATTTTTTATATTAAATTTTCTATAGAAATTTAAATCTATAGAAAACTTATTCTATAGAATTCTATAGAGAAAACTCATTTCTATAGACAACCTTAACAATTCTATAGAGAATTAACTTTTCTATAGAAATTTCAATCTATAGAAAACTTATTCTATAGAATTCTATAGAGGAAACTGATTTCTATAGACAACCTAAAATATTCTATAGAGAATTAACTTTTCTATAGAAATTTAAATCTATAGAAAACTTATTCTATAGAATTCTATAGAGGAAACTGATTTCTATAGACAACCTTAAAAATTCTATAGAGAATTAACTTTTCTATAGAAATTTAAATCTATAGAAAACTTATTCTATAGAATTCTATAGAGGAAACCGCTTTCTATAGAGAATTTTTAAAAGTTCTATAGAGAATCTGGAATGTTATAGAGTTCTATAGAGTTCTATAGAACTCTATAAAGCGTTCTATAGAATTCTATACAACTTTTTTGTAAGGGTACACTCCAGACACGCTGTTATGCAGTATGACTGACAAGGGTCTGTGCTTGCAGACTAGGCTGTACTTGTACAGTACAGGTGATTTAGTCTAGCGAGAGATTTGAATTGGTCTGGTGGTAATAAAAACATAGTTCTGTCAGCTCTCTGTTTTCCCCTACCAACTGACACAGCAGTCAGCAGACCCTAGTTCGAGACTGTGTCATGTGTTTCATGGTGACGTTTAAGGTCGGTCCCCAGACATAAATAATCATAGCTGATTGATACACGTCTGTAAAAACCAAAATTACACACACACAACACACAGAGATGATATTGATCCCCCAAGGAGAGTGACGTCAACTCAGAGCAGAACATATTTCATCAATGTTAGAAGGAAAATGACATAAGAGAATAAACGTGCCAGACTCTACCAAGTACCAACCAGACGTTTTTTTGCTGTCAAAATCCACTGTTATCCTTGAATGAGATAGCGAGGTGTCGGTCTCGTTCTATTTCTTTCGATATTTGGCACCCGGCGTTTACCGAACAATAATACAATGTGTGATATGGAGCATGGTCACAAAATGGATATTGAACAATACAATCGGATGTTCATGTACAGAACATGACCGATTGAGTGGATAATTGAATGAAATATTACAATGGTTTGGGTACAAAGCCTATAGATACTAGAGTAAACCCTTGGTTGTTAAACTGTTTGCAGTTTTTGCACGTATTATTTCTCACAACTTTTCTGAAGAAAAAAATATAGATAAAGTTAAATGAATACGGTAACAGGAAATACATGGACCACATACACACAACAATTCAGTTTACATCATTCTAGTTAAACAGGAAATGTTGAATAGTTTGGAATACTGGTACTAAAATGACAAAATATTACATTTAGGGAAATTCCCTTTTTAAGTAATAAAATTCAATACAAATTTGCTTTATCATCGTTTGCTTTCAGCATGACTAGGGAGGAAAGTAATTGTTTATTGTGTGTTCTCTATTACCTCAACAATGGCAAATTGTTAGATTAAATCGGCTGAAACAATTTTTTGTTTTGCTTCTTCTCTGGCTTTCCAAACAGTCTGCTCAAAAGAGGCTTTCTTGATTGAGATTTCAGTAACTTCCAATATATCTTTTAAGAAGGCATATTTGAAACTGATATTTTGAAATTTGAATAAAGTACATGTATGTATATACCGGGTATGGAACACAAGATATAGAGAGGGAATTCAGCAAAATGTATACCGGTAAATATCTGTGAATGGTTCCAATTAATTTCTCTCGTGTGTTTGTGAGTGTGTGAGAGAGAAAAAAACAAAGAGAAAAAAAGAGAGAGAAAGAGAGAGAGAGAGAGAGAGAGTCTGAAGGAGAGAGAGAGAGAAAGGGAAGAGGGAGAGAGAGAGAAAGGGAGAAAGGGAAGAGGGAGAGAGAGAAAAAGAGAGAGTGAAAAAGAGGGGAGTGAAAAAGAGAGAGAGTCTGAGCGAGAGAGGAAGGGAAGGGAGAGAGAGAAAAAAAGGGAGAGAAAAAAAAGGAGACGAGTCTGAGGGAGAGAGAGGAGGGAAGGGAGAGAGAGATAGAGCACGAGAGAGAGAGAGAGAAAGAGAGTGAGAGAAAGGAGAGAGAGGAGAGCATGTGTAACCACAATGAAACCAACAATACACAAAATTAGGTGGTATGTTTCTAAAGAATAAAAATGTTTCTCATTTCTGTTTCGCAGAACGATTATGAGTAGACATATCTTGAGGAATGAAACTATATACACTATTCCGCTGCCCCCCCCCCCCCCACAAAAAATGCAGAGTCACGACTGTTTTGCTTCGGTAACTATTGATTATTGATTCTAGGCTTCAGTCACATCTAGGCTGCCATTTATATGGAAACGGCTCTATTGTATACAGAAATAGCTCTATTGTGCTTTCTGTGTGACAAGAACCGCAACAGATCTAATTTGCTCAATGGCTGAAAATCCTTGAAAGTTATGTCATTAACCAGTAGAAAATTAAAATAGGGGTGTTCCATGCATTCTTTTCTTCAAAATTCTCTGACAAGCACAGAAAAAAGGTGTTTTTTCAAGCCATCAGGATTTTTCAATCCTTGTATAACTCTTAAATTCTCTACCTACCTAAAAGGGACACCATCTTAAAAGCAGGGGGGGCACATTCTGAGTATGCCACTTAGGTTTCAATGGGGGGGGGGGCATGGGCCAGTATTGCCCCCCCCCCTTCCTCACTCCACCAGTGATATATACATGTAGCATACATGTAGCTGTGTCTAATGTTAATAAGAACATGAAAAAATGATGTCCATTAATTAGTCACAATGACAATGGAAGGGTCGCCAAGATACAAACTTGCTCTACATTGTTCTGAACCGGAAGATGTCTTTGGAATCTACTTTCATCAATGTTACAAAATCCAAATTTCATTTGATTCGTTTAATTACTAAGGAGCAATAGAACACCTGTATATTACTAAAGTAATACAATAAAAATTACATGTAAGATTTTGATTATGCATTTATAGTTATTGTGTAATAAATGCTAGCTTTTGGGATCCTTTTTTTTTGGGGGGGGGGGGGGCTGTCAATTTGTTTCGTTTAGATTTAGGTGTTTATTATTGGTTGGTTGGTTGTTTTCTTGTTTTTCCATTCTGTTTGGCTTGTTTGTTTTCAATTTTACCTTTCTTTTATTTTTGTACCTGTTTTATTCAAGATATATCTTAGTACCAGTTTTATTCAGAATATATCTTTAAGATTTGCTTCATAAGTAGCAAACTGACAGAAAAGTGTGATTTACAACACAATTTGTACGATCTCAAAAAATGATGCATTGTTCCCATACAGAACCTGCTCAAACACACTACAGTACATGCATTACTTTTTAAGAAAAATCCTTTCCCCCAAAAGGGGAGAAACCAGAATGGGATTTCTAACATGACAAAACTGTTGGTCTCAAAACACCCAACTACAGCATCTTCAAGCCGTGGGCTATAGTCTCCTCAGTTGTTGTTGTTTGCTTCTCTGTCTTCATAATCGTTATGTTAGGATAGAGTAAAAACTTTTTAAGGAAGCCTTACACAATGACAATACACATTACATTGTTTTCTTTAACACATTTACTCACACATTACAATGAATAAATTAAGTAATTAGCAAATGATGTAAGGATTAGTGTCTGCACTAAGCCTAATGAACTTGAAGTACATTTATATGTTTTACTGAAGATATAGCTAAAACTGCTGTGTCATTATTTCCAGGGGCTGGTGTAACGTAACGCAAAGCTTAGCAATTGACTTGTGCGATCGTTTGCACATACAATCACTAACTTGAATAGTATGATCGGATCGTTCGCTAAGCTTTGTGTTACAGGGCTCAGGTCTGCTCTGCAGTCCCCTTTTGTCATTCAATTTCAAAACCCCTTTTACTGACCAGGTACAGGTAGTGCCTGCTTTGATTGTTTGCAGAAACCACACAAGATGTGTGAGTCTGTGGCTGCTAACTACCAAGCTCAAGCATCTATCAAAACGTTTGGAGCTAAATGGACCCTATTGAAATTGAAGAAAATGCATCAGTCATGCTCTGTGCAAACAAGGTATTACATCTATACCCTATATCTCTGTGTGGCCGGTATCGTTCCACCACTGTGCATTGTATTGAGTGCGTGGACCGTAACAGAGCTGAAATGACAGTGAATTGACTACTTTAGCAAATAAAACAGAGATCAAGTAAATCATAATGATATTGTAGTATGTTTGCTTTACTAGAAAGAACACTCAAAATTGGCAAAATATGTGTTTTTCCTGTCATTCTCCATAGAACATTTGTTGGTAATAAAACACCCACTGTTCAGTGACCCAAACATTTTTTAGTTCTGACATATTGTTGGTTTGGTGTAAAAAGATAGTAATCAATGCCCTACTTGCTCCAAACAGACATATAATATAGACTTCCAATTCCTATACCTGTTTGACAATTGACATTTGACATTATTAGCAGTCAGGTAAAAACAAACAAATCAAAAACAATCAATCAGCTTTATCATACTATCCACATATAAAGAGGATCATGAGTGGCAAAGCTATATATGGAAGGGGGAGGGATGCACCAAGGGTGGAGCCAGTCCCCCCCCCCCCCCCCCTCCACCCAACCTGTCTGAATGGCAAAAAGAAAGATATCAGGTAAAATATGTGTGATTAAATCAAGGTGTTATCACTAACAATGTCCTATGATCTAAACTTTGTACTATGGACTGGTCAAATGTCCAGAAGAACTCTAATATAATTGATAAAACATCAAAAAAGACTGATCCAGTGACCACAAAATAATCAGCAATGGGCAATGGACTTGCCATAGATAGATATCAATGGTGCCTGCAAATAAATATGCCCTATTCTGGTTCTCATGGAAACCTCACAATACTTCTTCAGCTTGTCATTTCATGTTCAACTTTAGCTAAGCTATGAAAGCTTAACAAAGTATTTGAAGATGCCAGTACAACTGTACATTGTACTGTAGGCTTTTCTGTTTATTTTTGTTAAATATTTGGATGTCTTTGACCCCGTTCTCACTCACTTCGTTGGAGCGCTCTGGAGCGCTCTACCTAAGACCCGCTCCTCAGGAGCGGTTCTTAGGTGAGTGAGAACGCTCAAAGTGGTCCAGGAAGCGGACTTCTGGACCGCTCCAGAAGTCCACCTTCCGAGGTGGTCTTGAGGAGCGGGTCTTATTAAGAGCGCTCCAGAGCGCTCTAACGTGCAATGTGAACGGAAAGCGTACTTTGAACGGAAGTGAGCTAGTGACCTTCGGTGCGAAACATGTAGTACGGTACATACGGTTTGGATTCCGCGCGCGAAAAAATTGACCCGCCTACCTGAGCTGCCATAGCAACAAGACCACTTTGACTCGTGGAGCGGTTTGAGCCATAAAAACTGCTCGGAGTGTGTACGCTCGCAAACCGTTCCTCAAGACCCGTTCCTCTGGAGCGGTCTGGAGCGGTCTAACTAAGACCACTTTCAAAGTGAGTGAGAACGGGGTCTAAGTCTCTATGAACTAAACAACCTGGGATGTAGGCCTATAGAATTTCTACTAAAAATATAATTTTACATACAGGCAGACGCATACGCAGGATTTTTTTCGAAGGAGGGGGGGGGGGGGGTTTTATAATGTTAAAATTGCGACGAAAGAGGTAAGGGCACATTCTTATTTATTTTTTTCCCGAAATTTGGAGATTTGACCGATCGATATTTCGTTCCGTTGGGGGGTGGGGGGGAGTTAGGTCACCTTTTTTTGGTCACCCATTAGCACAATTTTTTTTTTTTAAATAATTTTTTTTATAATTTACGAAGAAAAAAAAATGAGGGGGGGGTTTTCCTTCAAAACACACACACAAAATAAAATTTGAGGGGGAGTGGGGGGGTAGTTTGACCCCAACCCCCCCCCCCCTGCATACATACAGGAGTATATATTTCCTTTGCTATGTATGCCTCGTCTTTCAAAAGTCAACTGGAATGGACAGGAACGGCTTAATTTTTGTGATCCCTCAAATGTGTTTTAGGTACACAATTACAAACCATTTAACCCTTTTTATATGCCACAAAAGTAATTTCCCTGTGCTACAAGGATAAATGGGTACCAAAGGCTTCTAGATGAACTAATTGTTTCCAGTGCAAGTATCATCTGTAAGTGTTAAAAGGGTTGTCATGACCAGAAATGGGTACTTTTGCTTATCATGAAATACAAAACAATTTGTTCACTCCGCACAGTAGCGTTTCATTTCAACAATGGCCTTGCATGGTGTCTTCTTTCCAGCTTCCTATCTCGGTATCTTGTCATTTTGGTGATGCCAGCAACAACCAAAGGAGATGATTACTGCTGCACATGGTATGCACACAATATAGCAGCATCAGTATACTTTTGTGTACCGGGGTATTAACATTTTCAGACGACCTCTATTGATTCTCAACATTTCAACACCACTGTAAAAAACTCAACCCAGTTCACTCAAAATCGGTACTTTAATTAGTGACAATTGATGACACCTAAATAGCAGTAAAATACAATCTTTTCAAATTACCTATGTTAGAACAAATTCTTTAAAAAAATTCAATTTGTGAGTCTACTGTCAAACTTGCCAATCAGCCTATTCGTATTCATTGTGTGCATTTTTTTTTGTCGCTGCCTACATGCGCTGAATCTCCATGTAAAATCCTATACACAAATTTGGTCTTAATGCATAAGGGAGGAAAATCAGCGGCGATTTTTCGGTTTTTCTACATGATTTTGTGCTGCGTCATTCACGATAAGAGTATGATTTTGGAGCATATCGCATTTAAAAGAAGTTAGGCCTGTACAATACGATAGATAGTCACTTCATGCATTGGCGGAGTGATTATATGCATGTGTCATAGGCGAGAATCAGGCCATGAAGGTCCTTCGACCATGAATAGAGCTGTGCATTTTTGGACGATTGTAGTCTCAATTTGCAGACTTCAGATTTGTATTCATAATATTTATTTTAAAAATGATGAAGAAAAGACAATACAGAGAAATAACAAAAATAGATAAACATTAAATGATTTCATGTCGATAGATACTAAGGCTGTGCACAACAGTGTAATGAGGTACCCGAGTACACTCCCAGGCTCACAAGCGAATACTCGAATATTCGGACGCCATGTTTTTTTATTATTTTTTTAATTTTTTTTTAATTTTTTTATTTTTTTATTTTTTTTTATTTTTTTGCCACTACCATACCACTCGGCAGTTTCCCAGGTCCCTCGCCAAAAACGCATGCAATTTTACTTTGAGTTGCAGTTGAAGGCGCCGATTTAATAAGAATAATAACAGTAAACAATGCTGTTTTATAAACCAAAGATGGCAGAATAATCCATTTTCCTCCAAGTCCAAACAGAAATCTGGACATTTGGTCCCAGTTTCTGAAAGGTGAGTTTGACAGTTCTTGAGTTAGGAAACATTTTTACCGACGGTAACATGCTAGCGGCCGTCGCTCTCCCTGGCACGGGTAAACGTGGGCCTGGACATTATTTTTTGCGGCCGAATATTCGGGTACGAAAAATCGTACCCGAGTACTTGTCAACCGTGCGGCTACTCGAGCATTCGACTACCCGTCGCAGCCTTAATAGATACCTGTGTATGCCACTAGAGAATCTGAGTTACAGTCTGTACATCCAATGTTTTTTTATAGGAGAATTGACACGGCCAGAGATTCTCAGATGTGAACACAACAGCACGTTAATGACAAGTGGTTTCCTAATTCTCAACAAAACGAGCAATGAATTTAGAATTATAATTTATACCTCGGTATCAGCGACAAACTGACTCCACACCAACTTCGAACCGACTAATTTTGGGGCAACAGGCCATTTTATAACCAATTTAAGGCATATGTCTTTTTGAAATGCCTCACACTATTTCATTCATTAGTTACAAATAATTGTATTTCAAGAGAATATGAATTGAATCATAAGTTGTTGCTTTCTAGGACAAAATTCTGGCATAATTTCTCTACCTAACAACTTGAAATATTGAATTTTCATTCTGACTTGAAATACAATTATTCATAACAGGTGAATGAAATAATTTGTATCAAAGCTAGCACTACAGTACAGTGCAAGTCTTTGTTTCATCTGTAATCTGTCTGCAATTCTTGCAATCGCCAATAGAGTAAAATAACCCGTGTGTTCCGTTCAGGCGCCATTTCAAATGCACTCTCAGATAATTTGGAGACCAAGTGCGAAAACTAACGGACTACAGAACTGCAATAAAGAGTTCGTTGGCTCGTTGGATGACTATATTGTGATGGGGTATTCTACAGTTATGCCTTACATTGTTTCAATCTGGTTGTCGATATGATTTGGAGCGTCAATCTTTCACTCGATTTTTCATTGCTACCATCACAAAAATTGAAGAACCTAGAATTAACACATTGTGTAGTATTATTCAGACGACAAAAGGAGAATGGACACAAAAGGGTAGTACGATTTGGTTATGTTTTACTTTCACTTCGTGTCGTCGTTTCAACGTTGCCAATATATAGTCTTGTATAAAGACGTTATTAGATATTCCCACATCTCCCCCCAAGCTTATTATAACAGTTCAAGAGTTCTCATTGATTTCCAAATAGTTTCAAATCCAATAAAAATCCGAAATATAATCCTGTTTAAGAGTTCACGGATATTCTCCTTAATTGTGTTCTTCGAGTCCCGAGTCCATTCCAGTTTACTATTAAACCCAAATAACACTGTCCAAACCTTTAAAGTCTTGTTCAGTTTCAGTTCCTGCAAAGTTAATCCCAATTTTGGTATTTAAGTTTAACCCATTACATGGACAGTCGCGTTGGTGGTTTCACGAGTCGTCCAGATCGCGTTCGCGTCTCTGTCGCAGCTGTTGGTGTAGAGGCTCCCTCAGGCTGCTTCCAGTTGATCTGCTGGTTACGTTGGGAACCGGTTGAGTCGCTTTCATCAGAATCGTCAGGTCTCTCTGGATCGTTGCTCATGGATGACTCCGGCACTCTGGTCTTGGTGGGTTGACCTTGGACAGCAATCAGTGCACGGCGATTACGACGTACTGTCCCATGTTCTGTCTGGACATGGTAGGACCGTGGTTGTTGCGCTTTCTGGGTGACTTTCCCGTAGCGAGACTGATCACGGATCCACACAGAATCTCCTGGTTGTAGCTCTGGAAGCTCACGTGAGTCATGACGTCTGTTGTAGGTCATCATTTGATCTGACCTGTACTTCTCCTCTTTCTCTCTCACAGTTTTCAGGTCCGGCTGTTGTACTCGTGGCAGCAGCATGTGCGGCAAAGTAGGAACCTGAGTCTGCAATCTCCTCCCCATGAGAAGTTCACAAGGAGCTAACCCGTTTTGGAGTGGTGACGCTCGATAGCTGAGAAGGGCTAACTGGATGTCGTCGTTCTTCTTCAGCAACGCTTTCACAGTGCGAACTCCTCTTTCAGCCTCACCATTAGCTTGTGGGTATCTTGGAGAGCTGGTTGTATGGACGAATCCATACTCTTCAGCAAGCTTTCTGAAGTTCTCGTTGGCGAACTGTGGACCATTGTCTGAAACCACAAGGTCTGGAATCCCATGGACTGCAAAGATCTCCTTCAGCGAAGAAATCACTGCCATTGTTGACTGACCTTGGAGTTGTTTGACCTCAATCCACCTCGAGTAGTAGTCAACTACTATCAGGAACGATTTCCCTTTGAGTTCGAAGAGGTCCATTCCAAGACGCTCCCATGGCCTTGAAGGAAAGGATGAGCTCATCAAAGGCTCGCGGACCTCTTGGCGATGAATAGCACAGGTCAAGCAGCTTGAAATCATTTTCTCCAATGATTTTGATAGACCTGGCCACCACACTGAATCTCTGGCTCTGGCTCTGCATTTGGTGATTCCCAGATGTCCTTGATGTAGCCTCTCAAGGATATCAAGTCTCAGAGCTCTCGGAATGATTATTCTCTCGTCGTAGATAAGCAAGTCCTCTACCACACTCAGGTGTCCTCTCTGCTCATAGTAGTGTTTGAGGATCGGGTTATGTGGCATGTAGTCTGGCCATCCTTGAACGCAGTAGTCTCTGATTTTTGCACATACTTCATCTGCTTTTTGTGCATTTCTGATTTCCTCAAATCTCTGCATTGTCACTGGGAGGTTGATGGCTGATGTTGATGCATATGATTCAACCTCATCTACGAAGTTGACATCATCCATTCCTGGCCTCTCTACTGGCGCTCGTGACAAGGCGTCAGCGGATGTCTGCTGTTTTCCTGGAACATACAATGTCTCTGCATCAAATCTCATCATTCTCATTCTGAAGCGTTGGAGTCGTGGAGGCATTTTCACAAGTTCTTTCGAGTTTAGAAGTATGACCAATGGCTTGTGGTCAGTTTCCACCTCGAAATGAAGACCAAGTACATACTCGGAGAACCTCTCGCACGCCCAAGTAGCTGCCAGTGCCTCTTTTTCAATCACTGCATACCTCTGCTCAGTCTCGGTAAGCGATCGAGATGCATAGCACACTGGTCTACGATTTCCATCAGTCTGCACTTGATACAGGATTGCACCCATTCCAGTCCCGGATGCATCTGCTGCAATGACTGTTGGCAGTTCTGGATCATAATGAGCCAAGACTGCTGTCGAGACCATCATCTCTTTGATCTGTGTGAAAGATCTCTGCTGCGCTTCTCCCCAACACCACACATTGTCTTTCTTCAGGAGTTGACGAAGGGGCTCGTTGATCTCAGCTAATCCTGGGAGAAACTTTCCCACCTGGTTCACCATTCCCATGAACCTCTGTAGCTCTTTCACGCTTCGAGGAACTGGAAAATCTCGAATAGCTCTTGTTTTGCTCGGATCGACCTTGACACCAGTGTCGTCGATGAAGTGCCCTAAGAACTTCACACTCTGTTTGGAGAATTCACACTTTCCCTGATTTAGTGTGATACCTGCTTCCTGCAGACGTTGTAGAACAGCTCGTACTCTGATGTCATGTTCTGTTTGTGTTGCACCATGGACTAGCACATCATCCATGTGACAAATCACGCCGTCAAGTCCTTCGAGGATAGTGGACATCGCTCTCTGGAAGACTTCTGGCGCTGACGTTATCCCGAACGGCAATCGGTTGAAGCAAAATCTCCCAAATGGAGTGACAAAGGTTGTCAGTAGCTTTGACTCATCCTCCAATGGAATTTGCCAAAATCCGCTGTTGGCGTCCAGTTTTGTGAAGATTGTGCTCTTTCCCAGTTTTGCTAGACTTTCATCGACTGAAGACATCGGATGAATCTCTCGTTCAACTGCCTTGTTGAGAGATGTAAGGTCTACACAAATTCTCACCGAACCACTGGGCTTCAACACTGGAACCATCCCCGAACACCACTTTGTCGGCTCAGTCACTTTTGAGATCACATTTTGCTCCAACATGGACTCTAGTTCTTTCTTCACCTTCGGTAGAAGCGGATGAGGAACTTTCCTGGCTGTATACAGGCACATCGGCTTGGCATCTGAAGTTAACGTGATGTGGTATGCTGTCTTCAGTTTCCCCAAACCAGTGAAAAGTTGAGGGAACTCAGCCTTGAAGTTTGCAGTTTCATCATCACAAGAATCGACTTCCTCCACTCTGCGGACTAGATTCAAGGTTCTACACGCTTTCCTACTCAGCAATGAAGACTCCTGATCTTTGACCACATAGAGAGTCTCCTTGATCTGTTTATCTCTATGCCTGAGAGTTGATGTCATTTGTCCTATCACAGTCAGGACTGTACTTCCTGGACCACGTAACCTCTTGGTTGTTGGTCTCATGATGTGTTTATTCAGCCATGGAGTGGAATCAGACAACACAGTAACGGCTGCTCCTGTGTCTAACTTGAAGTGTGTTTCATTTCCATCTACGAGGATCGATGAACTCCAGTACGTCTGATCGTTCTCGCCGACTTCACCAAGGAAGGGGACATCAATGTCATCGAAATCATCTACTTCGCTGACTCGAGCTTTCCATTTTTGCTTTGCTGCCTCTTGTTTTCCCTGTTCTGGTTGTTTGGCTTGACACACAGACTGGAAGTGGCCCATCTTTCCACATTGATGGCACTTTGCATCTTTTGCGGGACAGCTGGCACGTGCATGATTCTGCCTTCCACACCACTTACAGTTACCCTGCGGAGTTTGAGATGTTTTCTTCGAGTACGTTCCCTTGCTCTTAGGCCTTACGTAGTTTACGGCCGAGTTAGGGCTCTCACTCTCTGCACCTCCCCTCACAACAGACTTGTTTTGTTTCCGGGCTTCTGACTGTCTACTCAATTGAACTGCTTTTGAGAGAGTTAGGTCTTCTCTAGACTGTAGTTGATCAGATAGGGAGTCATCAAGCACCCCAACTACAATTCTGTCTCTTATCAAGCCCTCCTTAAGTCTATCGTAGTCACAGTCCTCTGCTAGCCTGTACAAATCATTGATAAATGTGTCCACACTTTCTCCCGGGCGTTGTGTTCGTTTGTTGAATTTTGCCCTTTCAACAATAATGTTTTTCCGTACATTGAAATACTTCTTCAATGTTGCGATCACGTCATCATACTTTGCTGTCTCCTCGTTCACATTGAGAGACACGATAATATCATCGGCACATTCACCCATAGCATAGAGTAGCGTACTAACCTGCTCACTGTCTGGCTTGGATGCGAGGCCCGATGCGACGCGATATCTCTCGAACCGCCGTGACCATTTTGGCCATTGTTCTGCTTGATTTAAGCCTGCAACTTTATCAAAGCTTTCTGGCAATGGGAGACGAGAACTTTCCATGGTTCTTCACTTATACCGCTGCCACCATGTAGTATTATTCAGACGACAAAAGGAGAATGGACACAAAAGGGTAGTACGATTTGGTTATGTTTTACTTTCACTTCGTGTCGTCGTTTCAACGTTGCCAATATATAGTCTTGTATAAAGACGTTATTAGATATTCCCACACATTGCACATGCATAATACATATATCGCGCACGCAGAGCCTCACACCAGTAGTATGCAAGTCCTGGAAGTGGCTCAAAATTACAATGATCCAGGCATTTCGGGTGTATATTGATTGGGTAATAATTGGTGATAGCGAGAATCAGTCTGGTGTCTGTCTCCTTGGTGATGTTCCTGGGTGTAACAAAGCCTTGTAGACTTAATTCCTGTTGCGACAGCCACCCAAATTGAATACCAGACTGCAGTGTCACCCGCACCCATGTACCCATGTGTCTCAATTTAGTGTTTCTGTGTTTCTGAGTGGTCTAGCTAGCACCTAGACCGAAAACTTCAGTCTCTCTAATCGTCGGTTGTTCCACTGAGACTACAGTTTTATTAAAGAAATGACCCAAATCAGATGGTTATTGCTGTCTAGCTAGCACCGTGCGTTACAAAATTTTGTTTTCATGGTTTTGTAACGTTTTGTTTTAAAATTAAAAGATCACTGCGCACGCACGCCGAGTAGCCGAGAAGCCCGTTTCAAATCGGGCAAAGCTAGTTTTCCATGCAATTGAAACCGGGCTGACCAGATTAAACTTTAAAAAAAGCAGAAAGAGAAATACGAAGTTGCAAACCATCCAGAGACTCCTAATAAATTGCGTTACTGATTAATTAATTATATCATTACAAATCTTTATCCTCAGTTTTTATGTACAACTGATTTTCTTATAAAATTAAAGATATGGCGTATATATTCAATACTGAATGAACGCCATTAAACTATTACCTACAACAACAACAACAACATGTACAGCCAGTTCACGGTTGCAGTCTGAGCATGAGCAGATAAAGGTCAATGCAGAACAAATTGTGAAATACACGGAGCCGGAATACTGGATACGTGCTCATGAAAGTTATGTAATCATTATTAATGTATGCACAAGTAGAGCACTCCATGATATACAGGTGGAAGTATTCTTTGTAAAGGGGAAACAAAGGCTAAGTATGTAGCATCTCCGTCGCTTTAGGAGTGATTATTTCAAAATGTACAAAGTGGGACCTATTCATGTTTTGAAGATCTGTGGATATTTGGGGTCATTGCAGCCATGTGCTAACCGTGAACTGGTCTATTACCATGCACCTGCCGCAGCAGGGTGTAGATCGCTGAGAGTTGGTAGCGGAATTCGAAAGTCAAGAAAAAGTCGGTGAAATTACCAAAATAAAAGCGCTTACCGCTGTAGCACTATTGTGTAAAGATCTACAGTGACACATACCAGGTGAAAGAGAAGAGGTAAAATGCTGACTTGCCGGGGTGCACTCTTGAATAGTTAAATGTGTCGATAAAACGAGCATTTGTGAGCATTATCGTCTAGACTCCCCTTACCCGGTGATAGATAACATATACACAGCTGATATCGCACGCTGAAGCTAGCCGGTAACGTTTGCGAGGGCACGTACCTCGGCGTTACACGTGCAGCTAGATCGGTCAGCCAATCAGAGACCGGCGTAGATGGAATTTCCCCCAAACCCTCGCAACACCCTCGCCGATCCCTAGAACATTAAACAAACAATGACGTAGGGTTTATTTTATTTATATAACATTTGTCATTGTGCCAAAGTGCGCATGTGCGTCGAAGAGGAAATTCCAGTCATCGTTATTATTATGTTGTGTGCATATTTTGTAGACCCATATTTTAGGTGTCTATTATCAGAAATATTTTGACAAGCCTACTGTTCGATAATTGTTTAATATTCCTCTGTCTTTTTCATTAATATAGGTTTTCTCGCGCAATTTAATCAGAGTTGCATTCAAAATTTCAAATCCATGTAAAGGTGTACAATTTGAAACGATGTTCGTCAACTTGCTCTCAAGGTTCATTACATTCTTTGAGCATTTAATTTTGTTTTAAACCATTGCTTTTAAATTTTATTTCATGTAATTTAGAGAGAAATCCATTCAATTTGATGACGCGAGGTTGTCATTCAATTTCGCTCCTGCTGGATAGACGTTCAATTTCGTCCTTCATACCAATTTCAATTTAATTATAGGCACACACTTTCGCACTTTGAACGTTCGAATTAAATTAACATAAACAATTTCTGTAGTTCTATATTTGTTCACGTTGTATTTAATCTATTTCACTGTTTTTAACTTTATTATTTCATTTCACTTTTAAAGCTTCATAATGTTTATTTTAATAATATTTTGAACATTTCTTTTCTTTCTATTCGAGATATTCATGTACTCCCCTCAAACCGCCGCCATAGTCATTTATAAATGAAAGTATGCGTATGAAAGTGGAGTTATACGAGCTCTTGATTCAATGACGGTTTGTCAGAGGAATGAGATATTTCAATATAAGGCAAAGGTCCCATTTCAAGATACATCAAACTTGCGTAATTTATTAAAACAGAAGCAGATTGCAAAAAACATATGCAGTAAAAAATGCTACAAATACCTGTCTTTTCATTTTTAACACCTTAACGTTCATCAGGGCGTTGCAGCCCAGGACCAAAATCCAATTGAATGAACTAATTAGCTTTTTGGGTGGGAAAACCTATCATGAATAAGCTATGACAATGCAGCTACCAACAGTCGGTTTTTACACAATTTGAAGAGACTACCCCCCCCCCCCCCCCCAAGGGAGGGAACGCCCTGGGATAATATAAAAACGTAAATTTGAAAAATTTGAATTAAAGGCCCAGGAAGAAAGAAAAAAAACAGGCTATGAGTAAACAGCATGCAAGGCTATAGACAGACACAAATCTCCACGTCAACCCCCCGGCATAAAAACGTACCCCAACCGCATATGTAAAGAAAGCTTCAACATCCTGTTTAGGCCATCAAATGCTTTAAAAATGCAAAAAATTTCCAACTACCAACTAAGTTTGTTAGTAACATTTGAATTGAAAGCTCAATGAGAAAGAAAAAAAATGTACAGGCTATGAGTAAACAGCATGCAAGGCTAGACAGACACAAATCAGTCAACCCCCCCCCCCCCCCCGCCCTCTCTCTCTCTCTCTCTCTCTCTTTCTCTCTCTCTCTCTTTCTCTTTCTCTTTCTCTCTAGGCCAGTACGCACAAGCTGCGCCATGACTATAAGTCCATGCATGGGCCCAGACCAGAAATTTGAGTTATTGGTACCACTCAAGGTGGCAAGATCTACTTCTGCATTTTGAAATGTCCTACATGTATACATAATATTTTGATATGATAGCATTTCCAGACATTTTTCCAGACTGGCAGCTTAGTCATATAATCAGCAGTTTCCATGGCAACACAACTATAAAACCGGTATTATTCAAAGAAAAGTTAAAGTCATTTACAAATTATAAAAATAATTTTGAATGCGTAAAAATATACAGTTTAGAATACCTCACCATAAAGGGAAGTAATACAATTCAATTTACATCACCATTTATAACGGTTGCCATGGTAACAACCCCAGAATAGCCTAAAATCAAGGATTTTTGAGTAATTTCAGTGATATATTACACATATACTCATTCAAGACAAGTAAAAGTCCCCTTTCCAAAATAATGACAAAACTATATGAATTATACATCATATAAGCCAAGAATATGCTATATAGTACCTTCCCATTATTACCATGGCATCATGAATTAGAGTTAACAAGATGCCCTGTACGGTACTATATGCCATATTTGGGATATATTTTGGCATTGGAGAGGTGTTGAAAGTTCATTTTGGTGTCTATATCCAGGTTTTCAGGCCCAGAAAATGAAAGTTTAGAATACCTCACCATGAAGAAAAGTAATGAAATGCAAATTACATTACCATTTATAACGGTTTCCATGGTAACGACCCCAGAAGGGCCTAAAATCAAGGATTTTGGAGTAATTTCAGTATTATGTTAAAAAATATGCCCATTCAGGACAAGTTTAAGTCCCCTTTCCAAATTATTAAAAAACTATATGACTAATCTATCATATAAGCCAAGAATATGAAATAGTACCTTCTCGATGTTACCATGGCAACATGAATTAGAGTTAACAAGATGCCCTGTACGATACTATATGCCATATTTTGGCTGTATCTTGGGATAGGAGAGGTGTTGAAAGTTCATTTTGGTGTCTATACCCAGGTTTTCAGGCACAGGGAACACAGCTAAAGCATTATTTTGGACATTAACATAGGACATCATTGCTATTTGTTGTATACATTTGCATAAAATCAGAGCAAAATGACCATAAAAGTTTTCTGCCACTGCATATTAAAAAAAGAATTGAATCAAATTGACAAGAATGCAATTCATAGCTGTACACGATAATTATTAGTGAATTGTTAAAGGACAAGTCCACTCCAAAAATAATTTGCTTTCAATTGAAGCAGAAAAATCAGACAAACCAATTAAAAAAAGTTCGAGCAAAATCGGATAAAAAATGATAAGAAAGTTATGAAATTTTAATGACATAACAAACTTTGAAAATCACAAGACAAATTGGCAACTCACTCATGAGTCTGTGACGTCATTGCCTCACTATCCACTAATTGTTTTCTTTATATTGATAAAATACATTTCCAATTTTTCCCCCTAAAAAAATATATATATATCCTCACACCAGCATCTAAGTTATACTTGATAGTAATATGTTTTTGTGTGGATGCACTATTAAATAAAGAGTAATTTTTTAAAAGTTAAATCATGAAAAATGTGAATTTTGATAAACTGTTTATATACAAATCAATGAATATGAATATACAATATTCAGAAAATAGTATAAATTCTTCAAAGTTCATGTAAGATTCGTGAAATGTATATGCACGCAATATGATACAAATCATACGACCTGGGCAAAAGCATTGGGAAATCAAGTTTGGGGGATAAACAAAGAAATTAATCGGACAAATATTTATATAAAGCAATTGATAAACAGTGAGGCCATGACGTCACAAACTGAAAACCAAATTGGCAATCTGTGTAGTGATTTTTTAAGTTCCATAGTTTGTCATACCTCAACAAAAAAATCAGAACTTCCCTATTAGTTATCCGGTTTTACTCAAATTTGTGTTTGCTCTGTTTCTTGTTTTTCGGCATCTATTAAAAGCAAATTATTTTGGGAGTGGAATTAGACTTTACCATATTCTCTCATTCCCTCTCTCTATTGCATACAGAAATATGAATATAATCTTTTGCTTTGAGAAATTTGAACATTTTATTAGTATCAAACAGGGAAAAGAAGTGGAGAGGAAATAATCAAAACGAACATTTAAGATACCTGCTAAATGTTCATGCGTGATGGATACGAATGCTGGTATGTTAAAACGTGAAATAATTCATTATAGAGCGATGATAAATTATTTGACTTTAATTGATCAGAAGCGGATCTAGAGGGGGGGTTGGGGGGGTTGCAACCCCCCCCCCCCCCTTGGGCGGCCCAAAAAAAAAAAAAAAAAAAAAAAAGGAAAAAAAAAGAAGAAAAAAAAGAAAAAAAGAAAGAAAAAAGAACGCACGCTGGAGAGAAACCCTTTCAAGTGCAAATATTGTGAGAAGATATTCAACTCATCTGGTAACTTAACCAAACACATGATAACTCTGGATATAACTATGTATTAAACTGTTACTTGATTTAAAAAGACGTTATCATGCACTGCTTTTTATGGTCTCCATTGTGTTAATAGATGCCAGGAAAACATCACTTACGGGGTTCAAATAAACACCCCCCAAAAAATCGGCTCGCCGCTTCGCGGCTCGTGGACGATATGCTCCGCATCGTCATTATTTTGGTCAAACCCCCCCCCCCCTTAGCAAAAAGCTAGATCCGCCCCTGTTGATTCGTTCAGTTTACTTGAATGCGGTGACTTGTCGGTAAAGACCGGCAGGCTGTGGTATCTACTCAATCTATCAAACGATAAGAAATCTAGCTGTAGTTAATACACAGACAAGAAAGTAAATAAAGCAGGTAGATGCCAGATTGATGACGATGACAATGATTACAAGTTTGAATAAAAAATAATCAAACAATGTGTTCTGAGGTCATATTTATTGCATTTTGAAGCAGTTTTAACCACCAGCGTGTTATTGAACAATATGTTCAATAAAAAATGTTTGCAAAAGGTATGTAACTTCTTCCAGCTCAGCACATGATCGCAACTTTAAGAATTGTATTCTTTCATATAATACCCCCATAAAAATTATTATCTATCCTTTCCTGGTGATGCTACAGTATGTCTGACATAGCAACTCCTATGTTGGTATCGTATGGTCTATTGTAACAGGAGGTCAGCTCTGGTACAGCTACATACCACTGTCTCTTGTTAGCTCACTAATGATTGACAGATGATGTCATTAGGTGAATGATATCTGGAGCATTTTTTTTAGGGTGGAGCTTAGCAGGTCTGAACAAATTATTCTAAACAAATATTAAACAATCTATGAGATATATTTAGAGGTTTGAATAACAAAATATGAGTTGTTTGCAGCCCTGCACATTAACAGGAATCAACTTATGTTTGGATGTCACCCCGACCTTTAAAGGGACTTGGTAACATTGTTAAGATAAGAGAAAATGGTGCTAAGGTAGTGAATTCAATGCTAGATGTACAATTAAAGATAACATTGCATGTAGAGGGTTAGTACAGTACAACAAATAAATAACAAATATAGCTAAGATAACAGCATGATATAACAAATAATTATAAGTGTCTTATTTGAAGAAACACTGTTACATATACTACTCTGCAAGTTCCATATTAAAGTGAATTTTTGAAAGTAGAATTTGGTTCTCAAGCGTATATCGAACGATTCTCATAAATCCATGAATACACCTACATGTTCTGTATTCGCAATAGCATTATTTATTTATCATATAATTGTACTAAAGCTATAGATCGGTTGAGTGTTTTTTCTTGAAACCGAGCGGACCTTGCCCCCCCCCCCCAAAAAAAAAAAAAAAAAAAAAAAGGGAGAGAGAGAAGAAAAAGAAGGGAAAGGAAAGGGAAAGAGGAGAGAAAGGGAAAGAAAGAAGAAGAAGAAGAAAAGAAGGGGAAAAAGGAAGATCGGGGGGGGCGAAAGGGCCTTGCCCCCCCCTCCCCCCATCAACAAAATAGGAGAGAAGGAAGGAAAGGGGAAAAAGGAAAAGAGGAGATAAAGGGAAGGGAACAAAGAGGAAGAATAACAGAAAAGAAAGAGGATATCAGTTGCAATTTGGAGAGAGAGAGATATACATAGAGAGAGAGAGAGAGAGAGAGAGAGAGAGAGAGAGAGAGAGGGGTAGAACTGAAAGATTATTATTTATCTGCCATTTGTTTGTAATTTGTTCCTGTTACTGTGTACAGCGCTTTCTAAATAGTCCTATTATCGTAAGGGGCGCAATACATCATGCGCAGGTAGTGTCCCTTTACACGCAGGGACACCACTGAAATGAACATGTGAGCGACACCCAGTTTGCACTTCTCGGGTATAATACAAAGTTTTGGGAAATTTTGAAAATTGGGTGGACAGTGATTCTTTACAATTTTGATATATTTGGATGCCCCTGTGGATGTATTATAAGCACTAGAAAATTTAGCCTCTAAAACACTTCTGCTTTCGAGAAAAATGGAATATAAAAATTTACCGGTGCTCCCGGTAAATTTTGATAAATTTCAAATAGCGCCTACGGCCGTACAATGGTAGCTGCAACCATGAAAATCTCAGAATATATAGTTGTGATATATAATTTCCCAACGGGAATAGCTAATCGGTCAATTTTAGTCAAGAAACATAGTTTTATAGCTTAAGTAATATCTTGACCTTGAGAGGGAGCTCAGATACAACACAAAGAGTTTATAATTTACATTTTTATAACTTTAGACTCGATTTCAACCGCGACAACGATCACTGAATAATGTAGGATCGCATATGCTTCCAATATGTTCATTTGAACCAAATTCATGACCCTATAACCAAAACTTTGTATTACCTTTAAAATGTAACTGTATATCATCAATGACCGATAGAAACCTAGGTGATGTACACCACAAAAGTGCCCCCTTTTCTATCAATAAAAGCACCTGAAAATATTGATTACCTACCGGTATATACTTTTTATTTCTTCCTTTCTTTTATAGTCAGTAATTAAGATTTGTGAATAATAGGATTATTAGTAGGACTACTTCCTTTCTGCTTACATGAATATGGTTAGTCGGATTTGTGCTCCTGGAAAGTCATGGATCCGCCCCATCTCAATCAATGCTCAAATTGTAAGTGGTGTAGCCAAGGATACATGGGGGGAAATGGTCATGGAGTATATGGTGCACCTACGAGTACGACCCCCCCTCCCCCCCCCCCAAAAAAAAGAGAAAATAAAAGAGAGAGAATAGAGCAAAGGAGAGAGTGGTTTCACTGAACTCACTACCCAAGCCGTCAGTCGGTAGAGCAGTGGTCTTGTAATCCGGAGGCCCGGGTTAGAAACCAAGGAGATGCGCTTGTGCCCTTTGTCGGAGTAAGGCATTAATCCTCGATCAGTACCAGGTCCCTCGGAGAGGACCTAAAGCCGCCGGTCGTCTGGTTGCTTACTTACAAGCATTTATCCTCTTTTAGCAGTCAGGTAAAATAACCACCACCACCAAATATCTAATATCGCAAGTTAATGATGAAATGCAACGTAGGCCTATGCAAAAATTCGCCCTAGACAGCTCCAATGATGTCATATATTTGTTGTTAATTCTAAAAGATAGAAAAGAAAGTATCCATGGTGTTCTATCCTTTTCCTTTGACAAGTAATGATATTTATAAATAATAGGTCAATTTAGGGCAATTATATAGCGCAGCTACTATCTATGCTCCTTTTCTAATAAATATCCGTTTCGATTCTTCTGATACGTGCCCCGGATTTTCCTTTTCTGCTCCCAATTAAAAGCGATCAAGATAAATTTTACCCAAATGTTCGCTCGTACTCTTAATATATTTAATTGTGTAACTTCTTACATTTGTATTATATAGTCATTAAAACCCCTAAAGGACTGTTTTTTCCTGTAATGCGCCGCCCTACTATCAATGGAGCTACAGTCAGACAGCCTGGATAAAGGTAAACATTTACGGCATGCGCAGTTCAATCTGCGCAGATACCAAAATACCGTCACCTACACGACCATCGAAGCCATAATTTTTTCACCGTACACGATTGTCTGCGAGCCTGTGCGAGATTACCTGTACGTGTAGTGTAGTGGTTTCATTTTAATACACTGAAGGCAATTGAGATCTATGTATTGAGGTGTGGATGCAACGGATGGAAACGCCGCGCGAAGTCGGGAAAAGTGTTCAATTTTGGGTAATATTTCTCAATTAATATGTGACGCGTGACATGGAAATATCACCATGTAGTCTGGATATTCCTGATGCGTGACAACATGACCGTAAGTATTGTCTTAGACCATAATTGTCCAAACGCTATTCTATAAAAATGGTTAACATGGTTAACATGGTTAAAATGGTTAAAAATACTCGGTTTACGTTGAGTCAATCAACGCTCACAATAATTAATATGTTATTGCCATTGGTATATCAATTACAAATCGGTTCTTACATGTATTTATTGAAATAGTAACAATTAAAAATCATACATTTCCGAAGATTTTTACCAACAAATATTTAGTTATTAGACTATTGTGTATTTCCTAGCATAAACAGATAATGGACAAATTGCAACGTTGATTATATTTTTTTAATTAGTCTAAATCATTTTTGCCGCATTTATCTTATAATCATGATAATGAAATGATAAATAAGCAAGATTTTGATAAGTACATGGATGGCCAGGTTCTAGAAAAAAACTAAGCATTACCAGAAAATTCCTATAGGGTCTACCTCCAAATTGGTCCAGTGCAATTATATTATTTCATTCTTTGCCTCGACGTATCTCTAGAAATTCAAAATTTGTGGTTCAAACATTTTGTTATATTGAATCTCGGAGTTTGCCGTGAAACCTGTGAAAAAGTGTATACTAATATCAATGTTTTTCCGAAAAATACAAGAAAATTGACACAAAACAGGTACCGGTAATAAACTCATGATCTTTATTTGGACATTTAATGAATATTTACTTTGTTTTGCCGAAGTTACGGGTCAAATTTTGGATAGGTTTCTGAACAAGCGCGGAAGAAGTAGTAGCAGTATATTGATAGGAGAAAGATGAAAGAAGATGAATAAAGAAGAGGGGATGTTCTCCCCTCTTTTCTGTATAAGGATGCAAGCAAGGATTACATTTATAGAGACTAGTGAAATTAGGCTAGATTCCTGAATATGTTGGCATCAGCTATCTCAGAAGTTTTGTGATCATACTTTTGTTGGGGGAAGTTATCAGTTCACTAACACAAACAGCATATTATTCTCAAAGTAACAGTTCCACCTTCATTCATTTCTACAGAATTAAAAGACAGTGAGCACGATGTAAATCTGTGCAGGATGGCGTAAATTCTTCTGTGTGTGACCAGTTTGCAACCATGGACGGAAGCTAACAAGATACATCACATGAAGGTGTCAGTGTGGGACTACTACTGTGTCCTGCCTGCCACACACACCAACAAGCATCATGCAGCCTTTGACTTTATGCAAATTTTGCCACGGCAAGAATATTGAAATCGAGGATGACCACACGGCCACACGCTCCGGCAGCTTTAGCAATGGGATCGTGTTCAGTGCAGAGCCGCATTCCATCGGAGAGAAGGTCACCGTGGAGATTAGAGCTGCCGGTGGGAGCTGGTCTGGAGCCATGCGCTATGGCTTCACCAACAAGCCCCCGGGGACTATCCCCTCGGACCGACTCCCCCCGTTTGCGATGCCCAATCTGTCCTCGCAGCCGGGCTACTGGGCAAAGGGGTTGCAATCCAGGCACAATAAAAAGGGCAATATACTTTCGTATTATGTGACTAAAGATAGGGAGGTAGTTTCTTTTGTGAACAATGAGAATGTTTCCATGGACAAATTAAAACCAACTGACATTGATGTCAGCAAGCCTGTTTGGGTTCTCCTAGATGTCTACGGCACAACCACTAGTATTGCACTCAGAGGAGAAGGTAAAGAGGGCTAAGCCTAAATTTCTCAATTTATGTTTTTATGTCTTTTCAAATGTATGCATTCTTTGAAATAGCGATACCACTTTTAATTTCAATTTTTCTTTCTCATGCAATTACTTTCTTTCTAAAGTAGTCCTAAGCATCTGAAAAGTGGGGATTATGTAGGTACTCCTGTATTGGACTGAGGGGAATGGTATCTAGATCAAAAATTGTTTTACATACAAATATATATTTAACCAAAACACTGCGATCGTTTTAATTTATAATGTCAAATGGGTATAGTCGAGAGTATGCACATTGTGATGATGATGATGATGATGATGATGATGTTGATGATGACGACGACGACGACGATGACGATGACGATGATGATGATGATGATGATGATGATGATATGATGATGATGATGATGATTGGTGCTGTAGTCAAACATTTAACCGTCCGGTATCCAATCGTCCATGGCTCTATCCGTTTTCAATTGGACGGTTTTCCAGTTTTTTTTAAAAATAATTTTTATAATTTTTTTTTTAAAGTTTCAATTCATGCCCCTCTACCTGGCACTATATCACTGGCGTACCTGAGGGGGGGGGCAGGGGGGCAGAGTGCCCCCCCCCCCCCTGACGGGCTCCAGGGGAAAAAAGAAAAAGGGGGGGAAAAGGGGAAAGAAAAGAAAGAAAGGAAAGGAAGAAAAAAGGAAAAGGGAAGGAAAAAAGAGAAAAAAGGAAAAGGAAAGAAAAAAGCAAGAAGAAGATATAACAAATTTGAAACTCTTCGCTGGCGCGAACTGCTTGCTAGCCTATTTTGTATTAAATGTTTTCACTTGCTCGTCCCCCTGAAAAAAAGAAAAGGATTAGCATTGCCTAGAATACAATTGTGCCTGCCCCTACGGGCCCCGACCTGCAACCATGGCAACAATAACACACAATGTATGTACCAAATGTTACTAAAAGAGACTAATTCATTATTCTCGCTCGCTACGCTCGCTCGCGAATAAAATGAATAGACATTGCTATGGAAACAATTGTGCCCACCCTTGACCTGCAACAATATCATTAAAAATGGAGGAGTTTTTCGCCCTCTCGCCAAAAAGGAATTGAATCGCGTTAAACGCGATTGCGTCCATCCCGACCTGCACCAATAAAAACAAGTTTATTTATTAATTTCTATTAAAAGATAATTTATTTTTTTGGCTTGCTCGCTATGCTCGCTCGCCAAAATGGAACTGACATCGCTAACGTGCCCGCCCCAACCTGCAACAACCAGTTAATAATTATGTACCAAACGTTATTCAAAGAAGTTTTGGTGTGCTCGTGCTCGCCAAAACGGAATTAACATCACCTTAGACATGGTTGTGTAAGCCCTGACCTGCAACAAAAAAAACTGAAATTTATGAACCAATTATCATTACAAATATTTTGCTCGCTCGCTATGCTCCCTCGCCAAAATAGAAATAACATCGCTTTTAATAATCACGTCCCTGACATGGAACAATGAACCCAAGTTTTATGTACCATATTTTCCCTATAAAAGAGAAGTGATTTTTTTCGCTCGCTCGCTACGCTCGCAAGCTCGTGGAATTATGTGCCCATCACCACTGACCTGCTACAATATCATTAAAAAGAGAAATGTAGGGGGTTGCCTGCCCGCCAAAATGGGATTGACATTGCCTTAAACACGATTGTGCCCGCCCCCGACCTGCAACAATGTAACAAATTTTATATAACAATTCATTGAGAGAAAGATGTATTTTCGCTCGCTAGCTAAAATTGGTATAAAATCACCCTAAACACAATATTATTCCCGCGCCCTGCATGGGACAGTTGAACCAAGTTTAAGTGGCAATTATTAAAAAAGAAGTGATTTTTTTCTTGCTCGCTACGCTCGTTTCCAAAAAATGAAATTAACGTCGCTAACAAGTGAATGTGCCCACCCCGACTTGCAACAGTACCAGTTTATATACTAAACGTTACTTAAAGATTTTTTTTTTTGCTCGCTCGCTCGCCAGAAGTGAAAATTAGCATCGCCTTTTTTGTTTGTTTCGGTCGCTTGCCCCTCCTGACGGAGTACCCCAGGTACGCCACTGCACTATATGTCTGGCAATGTCTCAGTAATCAGTGTGTTGACTCACCACTCGGAAACTAGAACAACACTCCAATTCGTCTGTCATCTTGGTTTGAAACTAATAGATCTCAATATGTAGTTTATAATAATAATTCCTCCAATGTTTCTTCTATTACACATGGCGTACCACAAGGTTCTATCCTAGGTCCTCTACTGTTTTTAATTTACATCAATGATCTAACACATTCTTCTAAAAACGACATTGTTACTATTATTTGTGACAAGCTCACAAGCACAAATCAGCACCTTCAACTTAAACGGAATTGGAGACATCCGTGATGTTACAACACTAATGATTATGATGATGATGATGATGACGACGACGATGATGATGATGATGATGATGATGACGATGATGATAGATGATGATGATGATGATGATAATGTCAATAATAATAATAAGAAGAAGAAATAATAAGAATAATAGTATTAATAACATGTCTTGTTTACCAAGGGTAGCCTCATCAGTATCAATACTGTTCTCCCTGAGGACCCTTATTACCTCAGCATAAGCACGGCTACCATGATAAGGCCCAAGAGCATTTAAGGAAGTTTTCCTACCGGATACCTGTTCACTACACTTGGGTGGAGAAGGGCTAACATAGATTGATTTAATATCTTGCCAAAGGAAATTATTGAATTTAAAAATCTCAAAGGGTACTTATATACAAGGACATTTATACCATTAAGTTATTATTATTATTATTTATTCAGCAAAGACAAAATCAAGAATTAGTACCGTAATCTATTTAAATATGCTTCATATTTTGCTCGTACAGCACATAGAGGAGCTTAATGTTTATAGGGCACTCTATGATAACATTATCATCAGTAGTATTGTTGTTGTTATTATTATTGATATTATCATCATTATATATTCAAGTCAACACATGTGTGAAATCTATTTACTGTTTCTTTGTTTCTTCCTGCAGCATCTCTAGGACAAGATGGAGCTCCGGCAGAGATCCTATCTCGTGGTCCAGAGGCGATGGAGGCCTTCAAGCAAGCAGCGACAAACGGGACCAAGCCTATCTTCAGGACCAGACTCATGCTTGTGGGCCAGGACCGTGTTGGCAAGACCAGTCTGAAGAGGTCACTTACTGGCCAAGGGTAGGTCACAGCTAGAGTTTCTGATGAATATTAAGTGTGCAGTTCCGAAACATGCCACATCCATTTTCTATCACCATCTACATTCTTTGCATGAGGGTGATCCTTAAATTATGTAGAACCGTCACGCCCTAATATTGCATAGATCGATTATTTCTATATTTTGCTTCATTATTCTATTTCTAGTTACAATTCAGGAGAGGTGAGCACAGATGGGATTGACACAATGGATGCCTGTGAAATCAACATCCAGAATGCAACAGGTTGGAAGGTACAAGAAGGGGAGAAGCAAGAGACGTCTAAAAACACTGTCGGTATGTAAACGTCTTAAATCCTATTTCATTTTTCCTACAGAATCAGGGAGATTTAAAGCTTGTTCTATCAAGCGTCATTACATCGACCTAGGGATGTGTTAGCTACATGTATATGTACTTTATATGCAGTGACCAACTGTTTTAAGATGATGACGTGAATCTTAATCAAATGATTGGTTGAGAACGTACACGTGACCAGGCATTTATTTTGCCTAACACGTAATTTGGATATTTATCAAATGCCAAAATTTACCGGTCATTAGTAAAATCATGTTTTAAAACATCGTTTTATAAAACAAATAAAACATAATCTTATTAAACAAATAATACACATCATTCTGAACGGGCATTATTAAAATTACCCACACTCGGTACCGTCAAAACAGTCCAAAAACCCTCGGGCGTGTTAGACTGTTCCAAAGGTACATTGTGTGGGTAATTTTTATATCTGCGTTACGAAGTAGCCGGAGGCATTATGTTTTTGGGTTGTCCGTCTGTCCGTCCGTACGTCTGTACGTACGTCCCGTTCTCGTGATCACGTTATCTGAAGAACCGATTGATGGATTCTTGCCAAACTTTGGTCATATATGTATCATGCAGAGCGGATGAACTGATTAGATTTTGGGGTCACGAGGTCAAAAGTCAAAGGTCACAGGGCTCATTATGTATGCAAAAACAGCTCGTGATCGCGTTATCTCAAGAACTGTTAGATGGATTCTTGCCAAACTTATATCATGTATGTATCTTGCAGAGCCAATGAACTGATTAGATTTTGGGGTCACAAGGTCAAAGTTCAAAGGTCGCAGGGCTCATTATGTATGTAAAAACAGCTTGTGATCGCGTTATCTGAAGAACAGATTGATGGATTCCGGCCAAACTTAGTTCATGTATGTTACTTGCAGAGCCGATGAACTGATTAGATTTTGGGGTCATGAGGTCAAAGGTCACAGGGCTCATTATGTATGCAAAAATAGCTTATGATCGCATTATCATTAGAACAGATTGATGGATTCCTGCCAAACTAAGATCATGTATGTATCTTGCAGAGCCAATAAACTGAGTAGATTCTGGGGTCATGAGGTCAAATGTCAAAGGTCATGGGGCTCATTATGTATGCAAAAATAGCTTGTGAACGCATTCTCATTAGAACTGACACATGGATTACTATCAAACTCAGGACATGTATCTTGCAGAGCCAATGAACCGATTAGATTTTAGGGTCATGAGGTCAAAGATCAAAGGGTCATACATGTATATGAAAAAAAGCTTGTAATCACGATATTCTGAGAACCTGTTAAAAATTGCTTCTGCTTTGGTTGGTATAATCGCCCACTGGCGGAGGCATCATTTTCGACTGTGCGCAGTCGAAGGTCCATCTAGTTACTAATGCCCTCACTTGTGAGTATTATTTGCATATACGTAGTAGGGCTAAGTCAAAACGTGATCAATTCCCTCTTGAAAATCCTAGATGATTCGTCAAGTCTCCAGGATAGTTACACACAGGCCCTGGCCCTCAATATCGCCAAGGTCCTGTGGAACAAGAAGAAGAGGGCCCAGGAAGAGAAGGTCAAGGGTTCAAGTCCCGTCATCCAGCAGCAGGAGGAATCGTCGCACAGCAAGGAGGATTCTAAGGATGATGTATGGATCACCAGTGAGACAGACAGCAGCAGTGACAATGCCGGCGACAAGCAGGTGAGGACAGGTTTTTAATGCCTTGTCTGACATTACACCATCAAACCTTGAGAAAAGGTTACCATGCGGATATAATTTGTCAATTACTGGTATTAGCATTTCCATATTAGCTAGCAATTTCTCAGCTTCGCCTAAGTATTTAACCTGCTTAAACATCAATTTTTCAGAGTTTATCATCATTCTGAAAATCAATTTACACTTCTACACACAGTTAATGCCCTTCTGGCTCTTATCAGATGATATGACTACCCTTTAAACAACGATAAGCATTGCAATAAATTGTTTGAGAGAAAATGAGCATAGCTTTGGAGTTTAAGAGCAGTCAAATATGTAGTCAAGTGTGCAGAAACATCAGAGTGAAGCTCACAGTCGTGCACAGTTGGTCTTCCACAGTAATTAAATGGGCTCCCTTGATTGTCATTATTATTATCAATATCATCATCATCATTGTCATCACCGTCCTCATCATCATTGTCATAATCATCGATACCGGTATCAAAATTTTCATCATCATTATTATCATCATCTTCATCACCATCATTATCATCATTATTACTACCATCATCATCATTACCATCAACGTTTTTATTATTAACATTATCATTATCATCATCATCAGTGATCGTCATCATCACTATTGTCAATATCATCATCATTTTCTTCACCTTCAATATCATCGTCATAATCACTCCCTCAAGAAAGATTACAGAGAGTCCTTTTTCAGGACTCCTCAATCCTCTCTCTCTCTCTCTCTCACATGGTGCACCCGCAAGCCTACTGTATATCTACATCACCATGCAAGCCGACACTTACAAGCAGCATATAATCATTATCGTCATAATCATTATCATCATCATCCTCATTATTATTTTCATCATCCTTATCACTATATTTTTTTCTGCAATGACCCGTATTAGCAGCAGGCTGAGGCTGAAGCAGAGCAGCTTGAGGACCTGGCCAAGTCACTGGACGAAGAGACCTTTAACCTTGTGACCTCTCAGGTCGAGAGGCTCCTCAAAGAGGCCGAGGACGGCAAGACGGATCTCCTGGCAGAGAAGGAGACGGAGCAGGACGATTCAAAGAAAATCGTCTTGAGTATATGGGACTTTGCTGGACAATCTGTCTACTACACTACCCATCAGGTACTGTCAAGTCTGTTGACCTCATATGAACATTGTACATGACTTCATGACCTGACCTCTAATAGGGGTCACAGGGTCATAAGAATGCAGACAATCTAGATATATTTTGTTTACTCAGATAGCTTATGAACCATACATTTTAGTGTACCTGTAATCATACTCAGTGAAATCCATATACTTGTCTGTCTATTAGCATGATAACATGAAAACATGAACCATATGGATGAACATAAATATAAACTATCAGAATTGAAGAACACCTACGGTATCTATAATGAGTAGCTTTCCCAAAGGTACGACTGATGATTATTCTGGTAGATACATGATGAAGACGTAGTCACGTTCATCAAGTTTGTTATTATACTTTGCAGACACATGTAGGGTTTTGATTTAAAATCATGATTGTTTTATTTATTTTTTCTATCTGTTAATGATTGACACCAGCAATGCATAATAAATTATGAAGAATCTTTTATACATACATGTACTTGTCAAATAGCACCTCTGCTATTTGGGGAATTTGAGTGGCCAGGTTTTTGTGTAGTTTTGTGAACTAAGTTATTTGCAATATTATGTATTTCTTATTTTGTCCTTGATTTCAGGTCTTTCTTTCATCTAGAGCAGTTTATATTATAGTCTTCAATCTAACCCATGAACTTGACGCTCCAGCACAAACTCAAATACGACGAGGAGATGATACGGTAAGGAAGATGTGGTGATAATTGACTGATGTGAATCCTTACATTTTAAATAATCAATCCAAATATTCAGATTTTTCTCTTAGCGACAGAAGCTTTTTTTTTGCCTGGCTTTGATCGTATAATTAGTGTCTTACTTAGTTTATGCACTAACATTGTTCCAATAATATTGTGTATCGTGTTAAAATGAGTTGATAATGGACTTATGTTACTGGAAAAATATCATGGTAAAAAATTGTACATTGCACAATTATGAAACCCAAATAATTGATGTTTGGCCGGATTTAATAGTTTTGACCCTATATAAGAAGTCATTATATTTAAATGGAAATTTATTCTGTACTTGTTTACCATACAGGTGGAATATGCAGAGAGCGAGTTCACCAACCTCGATTTCATGGATTTCTGGATGCGTTCCATCCACGCTTACACTGCTGAGAACAGGAGCAATGCCCTGGACAACACCATGCTCTCGCCTCCCATCTTCGTGGTGGGTACCCACAGGGCTAGCCTCAGCTCCGACCCGGTTGAACAATCCAGGATGGTGAGTTTGGATTTATTTCATCATTTTCTGCCAAAATTATGGTGGTACATAAAAGAAGAAGATGTCATTGCATCAAGCAAACTGATCTGTAAAACAATTAGAATTCCCCTGTGTCATTGAAATAGGAAAAAAAAAAAATTGTACCTCCACATGTATCTTTAAATAGAAAATTGTAGTCCTTTATAAAGGTAATACAAAGTTTTGGTATGGACCGGGTCATGAATTTGGTTCAAATGAACATATTGGAAGCATAGGCGATCCTACAATATTCAGTGATCGGTGTCGCAGTTGAAATCGAGTCTAAAGTGATGAAATTGTAAATAATAAACTATTTATGTTGTATAGCGCCCTCTCAAGGTCAATATATTAATTTAGCTATAAAACAATGTTCTTTGAAAAAAAATCGACCGATTTGTTATTACCGTTTGGAATATATATATCACAACATATTCTGAGATTTTCATGGTCGTAGGCGCTATTTGAAATTCATCAAAATTTACCGGGATCACCGGTAAATTTATATATTCATTTTTTCTCAAAAGCAGAAGTGTTTTAGGAGCTAAATTTTTTAGTGCTTATAATACATCCATAGGGGCATCCAGATATATCAAAATTGTAAAGAATCACTATCCAGCCAATTTTCAAAATTTACCAAAACTTTGTAATACCTTTAAATGTCAAATATAGGTAATGGGAAAAACTTATTTATTCATTTTTGGCATGAGAGGCATGATACCTCTTTTTTGATAAGCTAGTTTTGTTTTCTGTACAATTGTTATTATATACAAATATAGAATTATACTTATAGAAAAAAGAATGTTGTCATAGTGCAAATACACAGTGAATTCTCTGTTTTCTCAAATTGCTCATTGTAAATATATTCTTCTTTAAATTCATACAAGTGTATTTGACCTAATTTCTGTCTAAAATGCAGACGATTGAAACAACTGAAATTTGATTATATTTAATCTTTGGAATCTTGACATGAGAGTTGCATTTCTATACTGTATTGAAATTCATTCTGCCTCTGAAATGTCGTCTTAAAAGAATTCATTAAGGTATTTCCCATCTTTGTTTGATGTAGGTTGAAGAGAAGTTCCTTAGGATACAGCAGAATCTGTTGGGTAAGCCGTATCTGCCTCACATTATACCATCATTCTATGCAGTAGAGAACAACATTGATGAGGGAGACGATGAACAGGTAATTATCTTGAAGTCTCTGTCCGCTATGGATCGGAATCCGAGACTGCCACTGTGTTTTAGATTATAATTTACAGGCCCTGTAATATCTTGGCTGGGAATCCTTTCAGACACAAAGGTAGAATCAAAGACTTTCCATGTTATATAAGATGAAGAATGGCTTAGTTAACATCCATTTGGATGAATTTATTCAACTTAACCAAGAGAGTAAACCAAGAGCTGCTAGAGGGAATAACCAGAAGCTTCTCCAGATCAGGCATAGGGCCAGGGTATTCCAGGACTACTTTGTTGTAAATACTGTTAGGGACTGGAACAACCTTCCTTCTTCAAATGTCAATAGCCCATCCCTGGAAGCATTTAAAGCTAAACTTAAACAAAAAATAGAAAAGTTTTTCCACACGCAATGCGTTTCTCTCATCACAAAGTTAGCATGGATGTGTCTCGAGAGGACATTTTGCTGACCACACCATACAGATAAAGATACAAAATGTGTGTGACAAACATTGGCTGTGGCATATCAGTAGACAGAAGCAGATATAGAGTTATTTTACATGTAAATGCACACAGTGAGGCTGCAGATATAAAAAATTAACGGTCATCATCCTTTGTAGGGGGGGGGGTACATGCACAGGGATAACCCAAGATTGGAGTTTGGGCGCAGCACTAGAGAAAGCATGATCTCCAAGTAGAGTAATCCTGTCTTACAAATTGTATATAGCTAAAGATCATGGTGTCGTGGGGAACTGCGAAGCCTACAGTGAGGTAGGGGGTGGGAGACAAGCCATGAAGAGCCTTATTACAAAAATACGAATGGCGAGGCATATTATCATTAAGTATCTATCTTTGATTAAATTCCACTTTTTTTGTTCATGTTGGTGCTATGTCAGGTTGCAAAGCTCCGGAAGCATGTGGAAGAGGTTGCGAGCAAGGAACCTTACATGGGGGAGCATATACCCCTGAGATGGCTCCGGTTCCAGCAGAAGGTAGCAGATCTGGTCTCTCAGGGTATCAACTACATGTCATTAGACAACGTGAGTCACTAAAAGATGAAAAAGAGTTGAAATTAAAATTAAGTTTAAAGGGCAATCCAACCTATGTCATGAGTTAATTTGTATTAAAAGAAAGAAAATAACAAAACATGAATGCTGCAAGTTTGAAATAAATCAGACCAATGATAAGAAATATGAGATCACATTATGTGAATCTTAAATTGGCAATTTGAAAGAAATGAAAATCGCCCCAGCAAATTCAGGATCAGACAGATGTAAGTCTTAAAGAATACATCTTTTACATTTTTTGGTACTTCTTAATTTTGAAATTGCACAGAGTTGGGTATTCTCTTTCAGGAAATGCTGAAAACCAAAATTTGACCATCCTGACCAAATACAGTTTTTTAAATCTCTACCTAAAATTCGCACCATTTTTTTGTGGTTTTTGTGATGTGTAGTACGTCACATGTGTTTTCACCATTATCAGAAAAATGAGAGAAACTGAAAGTTTTGGGAAAATATGATAAGAAGATTTCAAACTATATACATTATAATTGTAATCTGTAAATTGCAAATTAACAAATCTGTGAGTTTATTTGAGAGCAATTTTTCAGCTGTTCAAAATTAAAATTAATGCTTATCCCATTGGTTGGTGATGAAGGAATAGATCGTATGCACAGAGGAAGTGTGTAAAAGTATTCATGTGCAATGATATATACTTGACCTCAGTATGATAAAATACATAATTTCTTTTTAGGCAAATAGAAATGTATACATTTTTTAGCAGGCCCACCCTATTACTCTTGGGAATAGAAACAATGCACTCACCTAAAGGCCATAAACCAGGGGCTCTGAGAATAATGTCTATTTGAAGATTCCAAAAGGAGCTAAATCAACTTTTGATGAAAATTGAGTCATTGATATCAGAACATTGTTCACTTAAGTACCCGTCTTTTAACAAAATTATTTACCTATTTACCAATTATGAAAAAATGCACCTGCTAATATCACTTTTCCATAAAGGCCTGTACAAAATCTGGTAAACAATTTCTTTTTACTCTGAATTTACAAAAATGAATTTAGCTCCTTTTGGAATTATATTCTTCGATTTTGTTTAATATTTTACTTTTGATTTTCTTGTGGCATTACAGATAAGCGAGGTTGCATCCTCGGTTGGCATCAGTTCTGAAGCTGGCCTTCAGACCATGCTCCAGTTCTACCATGACCTGGGGATCATCATCTACTACGGGGGACCGGGGGCTTCAGACTCCTCCCTTAGGAACACGGTCATCCTGAGACCGCAGTGGCTGGTCGACATCTTCAGAAGGGTCATCACTATCAAGGATATCGATGATAAGGTAAGGTGTTAACCAGTCTGTCCATTGGAAAAGTTTGATTTTATGATTGATACTTGATGGAATGTGGCGTATCTAAAGGAAACTTTGATTATTCTAGAGGACCTGTACATGTTTATGTAGATGACTGTTCATATGTCATCTTTGGAATATATGTGTATCGTTCGATTGGAAGGGTAACTAGTAACTAGAACCTGTAATGGGGGAACATAATATCTTACAGGAATCATATAAAACCTGTCATTGATAAGAATGTACATAAAAGATATCTGCCAAATAAAACAATTTAGGGCGGAAATATTATTACCACAAGAAGATAAGGAATGCATATACAACATTGTAACTACATACCGGTATACATATCCGACTGTGTGCATATCATGAGGTGTCTAATTTTTTTGCTCAAAGGTGTAAGATTTGCTTTTCAGTGTATGTTATCTCCAGGGGGTAACATTGATGTTGAATGTTTGCTGGTCTAAACAACCCGTCTACTGCTACCAAAGGCAATTCAGTATTCATTTAAGCCAGTGTCGAGTTATTAAATTACCAGGGCCCCGTCTTGTAAAGAGGTTGCTATTGATCCAAATCAATCGCAAGTCCTCCAATCAATCGCAAGTTTGCAGTCCCCCATTAAAGGTAAAGACCATTATGGTCATGGGATTGCATTGTGAAAGAAACGTTGTGGAATCGATCAGTAAAGGTTGATCATCTAGCATATAAGTATTGGTGTGTACTGCAAGGTTCTGGAATCATCAAAATGATGAGAAATTTGGCCCAGTCTTCGTAAAGTTACAAGCACTGTACACAGAAAGATGTATATGGGACCATACACACACGTGCGCGTCACATGCGTTTATCTCTCACAGACCATGTAGATAAACTAATTTACCAAATATATCAATTAGTAGCCAGTTTCCTGGCAAAATTTTTATCATCATGTATTACAGGGCTGCCAACCTTTGGAAAGAGTTTGGAGTGAGACATTGCGAGGGAGCGAAGCGACCAAGCCCGAGGGGCGAAGCGCCCGAGGGGGGGGGGGGGTGGATGTGGAAGGGGGGTGTCCCTCCTTCCATGGTAGGGAGCTTTTACAATTTTGCAATTGAAATGGTGCAATCTGGTGCATACTTTAACCCTGATTCCACAAATACATAAGGCAGGATTCAAATAGGTTAATTGATTTCATGAAGTACACTGACCTTGAAAAAATACAAACTTCCACATTTGTAAGTGCATTATTCCAAATCAACTGTCTTTATAAGCTTAGCAGTTGAACCTCAGACACAGCCACACTCTCAACACACTCTTTTAGGAAAAAAATTAAATCAAAATTTTGTTCTCAATAGAATACACAGAACATAGTTAATATAACTGCCATATCAATTATATACAAGCACCCTTCCAAAATCATTCTTACTCTCGTATAAACGATCGAAACCATGAATTTCAATATTTTAAGACAAGAGTTTAAACTCACCTGTACCGGCTGAAGCCTGAAGTACTGTACCATATGGCCGATCTGGTCGTAGAGGGCTAAAGAGGACGGCCCAGGCCCATTATCCGATCGCAAACACTGAGCCACCCGGGCCGGGCCGGGCTGGGGGCCGGGCGCGATGTACAGCGATGACAGGCCATGGCATCGACACTCGCTTGTCGTGTCTCGCACAAAAACCCCGCTTCATAGTAAAGTGACGACGTCACTCGCACACGCAGGATAAGCCAATCGCAATTCACTATCTTGTCTTTGCGCGGCGAACCGAAACCAATTTGCATTGATGGTTTAGCTTTGCGCATGTGTGGTTAAAAAAATGTTGAAACTTTCGGCAGGGATATTGAATATCCGATATAATAGACATTTTTTTTTTAGTTTCTATTTTCGGGGTTCAGCGTGAGAGTTCCTATGATCAGCATGAGAGCTTGAGAATTGGGTGAATTGCGTGAGTCTCACGCAGATTGCGTGAGAGTTGGCAGCCCTGATGTATTAGTCAAAACATATTCTTTCACATGATTGGTAATAAGAGCTTCCATTTCATTTTTTGAAATTGGGGCGTTTCCAATACTGGTCTTTACCTTTAATTAGTGCTGTAACATCACGGATATCTCCAATTCCGTTTAACCGCCAGTCAAAACCGGACGGTTTTCGGTTAAACGATTTAAAAAAAAAAAAAAAAAAAAAAAAAAAAAATCGTTTTTTTTTTTTTTTTTTTTTTTTCCCCAGCAAGCCAGGTCCGTGTGAAAAAGCGGGAAGGACTTTCATTTAACTGCGAGGTGCATTTGAAGGGGCCGATTTGTGCTTGTTAACTTGTCACAAATAATAGTAACAATGTCGTTTTTAGAAGAATGTGTAAGATCATTAATGTAAATCAAAAACAGTAGAGGACCTAGGATAGAACCTTGTGGTACGCCGTGTGTAAAAGTTGGATGAATTATTATTATAAACTTCATATTGAGATCTATTACAAAGATTACTTTCAAACCAAGATGACAGACAAGTGTTGTTCTAGTTTCGGAGTAGTGAGTCAACACACAGATCAACTCTCCATAACACAGTGTCCAGAAATTAATGTTTACTGTATCGTTATACCTCTTCTTCTTTGTTTAGTGGTCATTACTCCTGGATGCTTGGACTAAGCTAGACGAGTACGGTATTCTGCAAGACCAACTCCTGGACCATATGTGGCATGATGTGATAGACCAGAAGGAAGTCCTGGTCGGACTCATGGAGAAGTTTGATCTCTTGTGTGAGCGGCAGACTCCCAGTGAGGTAAATGGAATACTGTGATCACAATTTATGTTTGTGTGCCGTTGACCACCTGAGGTTCTCTTTTGTGCATGTTCAAAATAAGCATGGAGAGAGCGTGCAGCTCCCGACCAAACCACGCTCATTGAGATCCTCCCACGTTTGGTCATGCTCTCAGCCACTTTTCCATTGTAGTAAAAGCGACAGCTATGTGTGAACGGGGTAATATAAGCAACCTACTTGTACCACTTGTATATAAGTATTTACAAGTCTTGATTTCACAGAGATTCGAGCTCTAGGCATCACTTAAGGTGGAGATTCTCTAGCCTGGCTTCCTTGGCAAACTAAAGATAATGACCGAACATGCAGATCATGGAAAAGATCTTCTGTCAAAAATGGGACAGTTGGAGCCTGTGTCTTTGGGACCAGGTTGCCCGGTGGCAACTAAAATAAGAAATCATTAAAAATTATGTTCCTTTTGTTACATTTGACATGTTGCACCAGTAGCTGTAAATGACAAACAAAATTTGACATTGCCAATGCCATTAATTGTGAAGGTTCAAGACCACAAACTCAAATATAAGTACGAGACAAGATTTATTATATGTGCTGATGACATTTGCTCAAGCTTTGTCAAGTCAAAGATGTTCATATATGGCATATTAGGGGTAGGGTTGCAATTGGGTTTAGGTTTAATTCTAGAGAAGATAAAGACCTGTTGGAAATTGACTGCATAGTATTTGTTGTTGGAGATTGACACCATGTTATCACTCCTTTACTTTTTAGCTGCCTGGTGTAGATGAACCGTCCCAAGGAGTTTCAGGAGAGAGAAGTTACTATGTGCCTTCAAGATTACGGGAATGTCCCAATCAAGAGGATCTAATGGCTGAAACCAATGCATCTGTGGCCTTCTACATTACTTTCAATGGCTTTCTCCCTGGTGAGTACTCCATGTCTCTTTTGTGTGTTTGCAGTGAAACTTAAATGTTTATTTACATATAAAAATGAAGCAATAATCATAATGATAGTAAAAGAGCTCTATGATATCCCATGAGATTCACAAACCACCTGCAATGTACTACAACTGCCCTGCAGGCCGCTCTATGCTTTATACATTTCTTGCCTTGGGTAGCAAATCAAAAAGATTTAGTGTTCAGCAATGTGTTGAGACTAGAAGTGGCATTTTTTTCAAATCCAGGTATTTGTGAAGTTTATTTCTATGGGATACATGCACTTTTCATTCCTAATTCATGCACACTTTTCATTAAAAGAACCCCGCTGAACATGACAGTTTTACTTTTGCTATGTGTCTGGACACACAACCCTTCATCTTCTGTAATCGTCTTCGTAATGACGTTATAGAATTCATCATAAAACATCTGTTGTGCTCACGTTTAGATGGTCTGTTCCACCGCATCTTGACCCGAGCCGTCCGCTGGAGCCAGGAGCAAGGAGGCAGGGAGCCTCGGCTTTTCTTCAGACAAGCCCGCTTCTTTCTCAACGACGAACACGACGCCCTTTTAGAGATGGCACCTGCCAGACTAGCCAGAATAAAGGTAGGTATAGATTAATGGAATAGTTGTCAATGTCTTGAAGATTAGTAAACATCTGTTTGGTAACCTTTTTGGAAATGAAACATAGAGGGCCACTATTTGTCCAGGTTATAAGGCACATTGTATTTTTGTGAATGAATGCATGGTAATTGAAAAGGATGATGCTTTTTAGAGTTATTTATCAATTATTAAATTTGAGTACTATGAAAGAAGGAATATAGTTTTGAGTACCGGTATCGAATATACAATTATTGCTGCAACAATGTATATATGAGGTATTCATACCTGAACACTGTAATCAATTAAACCAATAGGAATATAAAGACAGCTAGGGCACTCTGATTTTAATAATATGACTTTGTAGCCACATCAAATTGTGTAATAAGGAAACACTTTAAATTTCGGTCATGATGGTGTTAAGTGTTAAGATACAATATTCTTGCATGCATAGGTCATGCTGTTAGGTGTTGACATATGTTTTTCTCTTTCATTGATCATGGTGTTAAGCATTAACATACAGTATTTTTGTTTTCATAGGTCATGGTGTTAAGTGTTGACATACAATATTATTGTATGCATAGGTCATGGTGTTAGGTGTTGATATATGCTTTTCGTTTTCATAGGTCATGGTGTTAAATCTTAACATACAGTATTCTTGTTTCATAGGTCATGGTGTTATGCGTTAACATACATTATTCTTGTTTTCATAGGTCATGGTGTTAAGTGTTGACATATGATATTCTTGTATGCATAGGTCATGTTTTTAGGTGTTAACATACAGTATTCTTGTTTTCATAGGTCATGGTGTTAAGTGTTGACATCTATGATGCCGAGGACCAGAGAACAGATGCAGCTAAACAAGAGCAGGCCAATCAGGAAGCGTGTGCCAAGGTACAGTTTCTGCTCATATATCAAGTTCAAATCTCTGCATTTGTAAATATGGCTCATCAAATTTTAATTCAGTACTTAAACAAATAAAGTAGATGTATAGACAAAACCCACCTCCTCCACAATTTGTGACTATATTTGTAATGTAACCACGAGGTGATTGACTTCAAGAATTGATGAGATGAAAATGAGACGTCAAAGTAAATTATTTCTTACTTTTTAGAAGTCATAAGATATAGTCCCTTTTGAACAAGTTGTAATTGGAGGAGAGTTAGTTCAGTCAGGAGAGCATCTGCCATGTCAAAACCAAACATCACTGGCCACCCACAGGCTGACGACTGAAGACTCTAAGTGACCCTAGCTCAATGTCCATGTAGCTGGAATTTGTCAAGAGATACAGTCCTAGTGGCCAGTATAAAGGCCATCTGTCTAAAGTGGTCAATTATAGTGTCACCCTTAAAGGTATAGACTAGTTTTGGTCATGCTATTGCATTGTGAAAGAAATGTTGTGGAATCGATCAGAAAAGGTTGATCATCTAGCATATAAGTATAGGTGTGTACTGCAAGGTTCTGGAATCATCAAAATGATATGAAATTTGGCCTAGTCTTGGTAGATAGATATAATAATTTACTAAATATATCAATTAATAGGCAGTTTCCTGGCAAAATTAGTATCATCACATATTAGTCAAAACATATTCTTTCACATGATTGGTAATAAGAAGGTCCATTTCATTTTTTGACCGGGTTACGTTTCCAAAACTTGTCTTTACCTTTAAGATAGTAATGCGTGCTGAAGAATCTCTTGTGGAAGGCTATGCACCTGTCTACTGTGATGGCTGTAATAGACGTGATATTGATTGTATTTTCTTTCTTCAGGTACGTCACTTCCTAGACAGTACTCTGGCTGACCTTCGGCAGCTGTGCATGAAGAGGGTCCGTTACCAACTGGTCGTCGCCTGCCCCTGCAACCGGCGCTGTATGCCTCATGGGAAGCAGGCCTGCCCGGAGGACGGTTGCCTCCATTTCCTAAGCCTTGAGGAATGCCTCAGCAAGAAAGTTGCCATGTGCGAGTCGAGACGGATCCGAACCAATGTCTTTCAGAAGTGGTTTCCTTCAGGAAAACCAGCTATCCCTGGTGAGACAATCCATTAGATTTCAAAGGATAGATCTGGAATGCATAATGCCTAATTCTTTAAAAATCATATTGTCATGCCATTGATGTAGAACCATATGTCATTAGGACACAGAACGAGTTATAATCTCTCCTACCATGATGAGACTTAATATCTCAAAAAATACCAAAACATTTCACATTACAAGTTTTTGTTCATCAATGTCATTAACTATATATTGCCTTTTGTTCTGGAAGCTTCTTTTCATGCCAAGATATTTCGCTAAGCTAGTACTTATTGAAAGATTGTTGGGTGATGATTTTGTTGCCTCGTGTACACTGTTTTCATAGATGTTCATGTTCATTTGTGGGGATTTATGTTTAATGTCACCGTCTGAAAGAAACTACTCTGTTTTGAATTACAGGGTCAGCATGCAGAGTTGGTGTTTGTAGGCGAAAACAGAGAGCTGCTCAATAGTACTCACATCTCTCTTCTGTAAATGCCTTCTAATGTGTGCTTTTTTTCCTTTTCTTTTCTATTTCATTGCTACCTATGCAGCCCCCTTGCCTGTCAAAGTGAGTACAATAGAAACCATAAAGGAGGAGGATGTGCCGTCATGGGTGCGTGTAGCAGCCAAACTCCTCAACTCAGGCACAGAGAATGCAGACTGGCTTTCCTTAGCCTACAGGCTTGGTATGTCACATTTCATATTATCCATCAAGAATTGAGATATATCTTCTTTTTTTTGGGGGGGGGGGGCGGGGAGATAGGGGTATGCATATTGACATGTATGTATTATGCGGTTGCAAACAGTAGCCCTTCCAGGTACACATGTAACAATTAGTAATCGTAATGATTGATGATGATGATGATGATGATGATGATGATGATGATGATGATATTGACTTAATCATGATAATTGTAATAGTCATAAGTATGGTATCGAATATTAAAAATGATAATGGCATGGCCTAGTACTACAAGTACGGGGGTATAGTTGCAGAGGTACATGTCATTGTGATAACAGTAATGATATCCAATTTTCTATATTTAAACTGATGAACCTGTTTACATTTTTTTTTAAATTCCTGACCTGCTGCCCTCTACTGCACAGGTTACAAGAATGCCAAGATACAGAAGCTGACTGAGGATGAGCCTAACCCAGCATTGTGCATTTTACTCGACTGGTTTCAAACAAGCGGCAACACAGCCCTGTCTGTCGAGATGCTGCTCTCGTACCTGGAGCAAATGAAGAGGGATGATGTCATTGAGGTCATCGAGAAAGGTCAAGGTAGGTCAGGGCCTTGTGTTATCAAACTTGTTATCAATAACAAGTTACAATAACTATTATTTTCAATTTCAATTTTTGTATGTTAATTTCCAACAAAACGTTACACATCAATTATAACATTTACAACAATTCAGGAATACATATTGGAAACAGATAAGCTACTGAAATCAGGGCATTTGATTGGCTGAGAGCAAATTTGTCATAGCAATTTAGCATTTGTTATTTATAACAAGTTTTATGAAACATGGCCCAGATTCTCATCTTTGTACAATTTGTACATGTAACTAATACTGATCTGACACCAGAGCTTCAGGTATTACACCAATCTTCTTAAGCATTGATCGATAACAACATTATAGCCACCCTAGAATTTTGTTTTAGTTTAGCCAGGTCTCTACTCATGAAAACACCAACCACCGAATTGTATAGTATAGTATGTTCCAGACAGATTGTGGTATGATATTATCTGTATACATATTCATTGCAGATGTGAATAAAGCGCCCCCGACGGTGTTCATTAGCTACAATTGGGGTATCCAAGAGGACGTTAGGAACCTTAGGGACTACCTGGAACGGACCGGTTTCCCATGCTGGATGGACATCGGTCAAATGGGCGGGGGTGACCAGCTCTACAATAAGATCTACGAGGGCATTCACAACGCCAAGGTAATGTAGGCCTAGACTCGGCTTCATTTGTTTGCCTGTTGATGAAGATATTTTCTTGAATCTACAAGCATGTGCATTTTGATGTGGCCTATTGAGAGGCGGTGGGGGGGGGGGGGGGCAACTCTTAGGTCTGTCAAAGAATTCACAGTGCTAAGGTTGGTGAGAATTGATTCAGTTTCACTTGTTCAAGGAGGCATCTATTTTGAATCTGGATTACAGAGTTAATGCCCTTGAAGCTATGAATTACAGATGATCTATAAATAAAATGCAGTAAAATCTCTATATAATGACTGGTCAAGGGAGACAAGACAAATGGTCTTTACAGGAAGGTTGTCTTAATGGGAAGGTTCCTTTAGTAAACCTTCAATCACAAACACATCTATTCAAGGAAACTGAAAATATGTTCTTTATAATTATAGACAGGTGCCTTCTATACCTGTGGTCGCTAAAGCAGTTTTCACTGTATATCAAATACTTTATATTGTCTATAAACTTGGAATATTCAATTCAATTCAATTTCGGTTTAATAAATGTAGAATGCAGTAGTCCAAGGACCAATAATGCAATGTTTACATTAAATGTGCATAAAAACAGAAATATGATCTTATACATGTACAATTAAAATAATAGCAAACAAATTTATTATAATTGTTCATACCTCAAGCTATATATATATATTACTAACTTTGAGTTTTACTGAGTTTTTTCGTTTAATTATTGTTAAATAATGAATTGTAAATATAATGTTTTTTTCTTCTTCTTTTCTTATATATTTAAACCAAATATCTGTAAATCATGCATGCAATTCTGCCATTGGCTGCGATATGTTGATGAATAAATACCTTACCATTACTAAATGATGATAGTAGATCAGTATCATCATCATCATTATTATTCTCCATTCTTCCATGTTGGTTGGTTGCAGGTGTTTGTGTGCTGCATCACGCCCCAATACATCATGTCAGAGAACTGTAATCGCGAGCTGAGCCTCGCTGATCAGCTCAAGAAACCAATCATTCCCATCATCTTCAGGAAAGTCCCTTGGCCACCTCCTGGCGGCATGGCCCTCATCGTGTCACAGCTCATCTATGTCACCTTTATTGGTGAGTATCAATTCAATTTTTTTCCAATTTTCAATTCAATTCATATTTATCTCATTTCCAACAGAAAGATAAACAAAGGTATTCCATATATTATTAAAGTATGAAAAATGTATGTACATAATTCAATTTTTCTTGGTAACTATACAAAAACACTTTTCTCATAATATAATCATTACAAGAAATCTTAATTTCTGAGGAAATGGGGGAATCCACTAAAATTTGGCCTCCAAAGACTTGGAAAACACAAGACAATATTACAAAACAACAAAGAGCCACAAAACGACGAGGAGAAGGAAAACAGATAAAAGAAGAAGGAAAAGGGGGAAGAAGGAAGAAGGAAGTATCTTACAGGTAGAAACTGGAAGAGGGTGTAATATATAACATTCTTTGGTTATCGAAGGAACTTGTAATTTTACAAGGAGTTATATTTTACCGGATCGTAGAGCGCTGGAGGAAATATGATCACAAGGGAAAATAAAACTCCTGTGTCCTTTCAAAGAATGTATATTACGACTCCCTTCCAGTTAATATCCTCAAACTCGATTTCATATGATGCGCTGAGGATCAATAACACCTTGGTATATCTGCAAAAGAGCTATCTAATACATGAGGATTGTAGTGCAATTTACAGACATGGATGACACTTGTTGACACTATTTGACGAGATGAATAAGATGGTGTCGCCAGTGTGCCATCTCCATCTATGACTATAATTGGTTAAAATCATGACACACACATTATTCTTAAAATTTTAATAATTTTGTTGTATAGATCGAGGCATGTTTATATTGTCCTGTTAGTGCCAAACAAGAGCATATAGTTTTTAAATTAGAGATAATACCGTTATTTTGCTCCAAACATCTGCCCCTTTAATATTGATTCGGCTATGTAATATTGAAACAGTATTTGTGGTGTATCAGTTTTCACTTTACATGACTGATATCACCAACAAGGAATGTGTCAAAAAATGCCACTAACTTTTGCTAAGCTACGGAAATGATATTTAATTGGGGGGATTAATTACGTTCAGTTTATATTCCATGATACATATTTATATTTTATGTGTAATTTGCATCTTTGTTTTGAGCAAAGTTAATCAACGCTTTACGGTGGTGGTCTAATCTTTGTTCATAGGGGTCGGAGGTCATGGAGGGTCAGGGGTCAAGGCCGACAAGGAGATGAAGAACCAGGACGTGATCCATCAAATCACTCGGTACGTCAAGCCCATCCAGGTCAAACCGGCCGTCAAGATCGAAGACTCCGCCGTCGAGATCATCACGACCACCAACTCCCAGTCCGCCGACTCCACGACCCCGCGGAGCATGCATACCCCCAGCCGAGTAGAGTCCTTGCGCACCCAGAGCAGCCTTGGGAGAAACAGCACGGGTGGAGGAGGAGGGCAGAGACAAGCGCAACAGGTGGCGGTCACCAAGTGTGCCATCTGTTCCATTCTCTAAGCTAGCTAGGCCACCCATGCAGGACTGGGATTTGCAATGGCTGATAAAATCAGTGTTTCTTCTTCAAAATGGCAACACTTGTATCTTTCTATTTGCCTTACTTTTCCTATGAAAGTTCTGTATCTAATATTATACAATGTCAATGACGTTAAAGGTAAAGACCAGAAACGCCCCAATTTCAAAAAATGAAATGGAAGCTCTTATTACCAAACATGATAATAAAAAATTCGCTGGGAAACCGCCTACTAATTGATATATTTGGTAAATTAGTTTATCTATTGGCATGTGAGAGATGAACGCATGTGTCGCGCACGTGTGCGTAGTCCCATATACATCTTTCTGTGTACAGTGCTTGTAACTTTACGAAGACTGGGCCAAATTTCTTATCATTTTGATGATTCCAGAACCTTGCAGTACACACCAATAATATATGCTAGATGATCAACCTTTTCTGATCGATTCCACAACGTTTCTTTCACAATGCTATCACATGACCATTACTGGTCTTTATCTTTAAACTACAAAACTTTGCCGATTCATACTGAAAAACAATGACTTTGAGCATTTTGCTACTTTAAGAAGCTCAATGCTTATTTTACCTTTTTTTTTAATTCTAGCGTCAAATGCCAAATGGTAAAGCAACAAAAGTCGACACAGTGTGTGAAGAATTTTTTTAGATCTTTGAATTTATTTTTTGTCATTATTGAATGAGATTCACAAATTTCCTGAATATTCACTTTGTAATGCTACAACAAGTGTACCTCCACTTATGTGTTCAGTGTTCACTTTAAGCAATATATAATTTTGTTGTGGCCAAGTCAATATCCATTAGAGATCGGGAGATATTGTCAGGAAAAAAAAAAGTCATTTTCTGAATTTGAGCAAGAATACTTATTTGGTACGCTTATATCAAAGTACATTGTTCTTTAAATGTATACATGTTAAGATTTTCGATGTGATGCCTTTAGATTGATAAGATTTATATTTCTGTATGACTTCTAGGAAATTATGTGATTATATGCTCATTTATTGTGTGAAATTGTGAATTGTAAAATTGTATCTATAAGAGACTTCTAATCAACTCGCCGTCCAATGAAATAGGCTAGTGACAATTCTTTAAATAGTCATTTCACTTTCTGCTATTTATTATCATTGTTATGTTTCTAATGTACTGAAATGCAGTGTGTAAAATAGAAATAATATTTTGAAGTGATTTACAATTGATTGAATGAGGATTGTATATTTCAGAAATGATTGAAATTTTCGTGCCTATCTTGTGATAATTAGCATACAATGTACCTTAAGTTCCAGTGTGTTTTGATGACATGAATTTGCGCCTTATAGGGCTAATAATATTTGAGTGAGATGTAGTCATTTACTAGTCTTATGGAATTCTTTACTAGGCCAACTCAGAATTATGAAGAAAAAAAAGCAATCATGAAATTAGTACAGTTGTGATTTACACATTTGTGATAAAACGACTTTGAGGCTTAGTAATGCAGCTGTGAGGATTAGGAATGCATTTGTGAGGAATCATGTTACCAGATAGCCACATACGTGTATATTGTAATGATTTGTCAGCGGTCCTCAAATATGGTAGGCCTACTGCTAACAGTTGTTAATTAGATCTTGTTTTACCTCTATAGGGTATCCAAGCTTTTGCAGTGGGTGGGTAGGTGGAGGGGTCAGTTTTGATTTGTTTTTTATTTTGTGTGTGTATGTGCGTGTGTGTGTGTGTAAAATCTTTGTGTCAAAGGCAGAATGGAGAAAAGTGTTAAGAAAATTGAGGAAAGCCTTATTTTAAACTGTAGATTGAATATAGATTTCCAATTAATTGTTACATGGTCAGTTTAGAATTATGATACAAAAGTTGTGCAATACCATGAAAATTCTACTGTTTTATAAGTTCATGATCTGTCATAATTCTCCCTACCGCATATAGCTGAGAACAAGCCAGCATAATTAGTGGCGCCCTAATATTAATAGCGAATTTACCGGGAGTTTGCAGTCACACAAACTTCTTGTCAAAAACGGGCCACAAAGTATTGGACTCACACTTCACTGTCAATATAGGACAAAGAATGTGAAAAAGTAGTTTTGCCTAAATCTCTAATGATGTAAATTTATGAACAATTTTGACCTGTCTACAAATATGTGACCCTGCTGTATATATTATGGGAAATTCTTGAAAATTTCTGACAATAGGCCCCATATCATAGCTTGGGGAAAAGAAGCTAATTGTGTTATTGCAGCGTGCCAAGTTTTTCGAGAATTTCTCCAAGCCCTGGCGTAATACTTTCAGTTAATCAATATACTCCCTGTTTGTGTATTTTGCAAAAATTTTAACTATTGTGCAAGATTAAGAATTGCAGATGATAAATTACTAGCATATTGTAGAATAGCAGAATACGTGTTTTAAGATCACCGAAAGTTAGTGAGTCTACAAAATTGTACTGAGGTAATTGTTCGGAGGCACAATGCATTATGAGAATGTACATGTATATTGCTATATGCGGTAGTGAGAATTGTTTTTCAGAGATTGCAGCCTGAAAAACAAATATTTCTATTTCAAGATATTTTCTGATTTTCTTATATCCTTCCTTTTTTTTCGCTGAAGCTCAAAACTACCCTCTACTTTTGGTATTCAATGAGAACTAAAACTTAACAAAATTTAGCTGTTCTTTTGTATTCACTTATATATATATTTTGCTGTTTGTGATATATACAAAGTAAAAATGCATGCTGTATAATGTGGGGGTGTGTGAGTTTGATAACTAGTTTCTCTCTTAGGAATAGGATTTTGTATTGGTAAAAAAGATTTTTTGACAACATTTTTAAGCCTTGCATCCTGTACAAAATAGTGTATGAAATTCTGTTTTTGTAGTCATGACATCCATCATGCTCTGACGTTATACTAGAAAGAAAATTGATTTTTAATTTCATGGATGAAGAAACTATTGTCAAATTGTCGCTTTTTACTCTATGCAGAATCGCCCTACATCTTAAGTCTATCATCTCTTTGTGCAAGAAGTGCCTATCTGTTTCATGTACATATTCAAAAAAACTGAAGCTTTCATATTTTTGAAAAGAAAACTTTAACTATATCGTGGATTAAAGATCCATCGACTATATTCTTTGCAGAACCTTCTTGTCATGTTTTATATGTAAAATATGATTGAAAATGTTTTGAAAAAATGCTTGTGTCACCTTGGTAAACAAGTACTGTATATGACCAAATATTTCTAGTGCTTTCACAGGAGCTACTTTATTTGATCCTTCTACTACTTATACAATGTCTGGGTACTACATGTATATGTTCAATTACTGAATGCATGACCACAACTATGACAACTGCATGTACAACTGTTCTGCTATTATTGCAACTTTGACGATTGCTATGGATACATCTATCGCTGCTACTACGACTGTTGTAGCTACAACTACTTATTTCTACTTCCAGCACTACTACTTCTATGACTATTACTACTGTTTTTTCAAAAATGCTAATTTCACTGCTTCTGCTCACTACAACAAATTCTATTTTTTACATCAATTAGCATACTACTGCCACTTTTGCTCCTGTTGCCTATTTATTATTCATGCTTGTTTATTATTTCTAAAATTCTATGCCATATATAAACCTGTCATCCTATTTTTAAAAAGGTCACCGTTGCTACAGTTGTTGTAATACCCTTTTGGCAGTGAGATGAAATTGACATACCTTGATGGGAGTTTTCTCCTTTAAAAAAAATGGTAACTGGGTAACAGTATGCATGCATAAGAATATAGTCCTGTTTTTTAAAATCATATTTATAGAGAAGTTCATTAGAGCCTTGCATGATATGCATGTACATACTCAAACTAGTTGTAAAACCTTGTTCATATTTAAAAATGGAGAATATGTATTATCTGCCATATTACCTGAGTTTAGTCCATTCCTGATTGTGAAAGTTAGGGGCCATTACTATTTATATATATTTTCTTGTGATTACAGTACTCAATCACAGACCATTATTTTTCCGTGCTCTTTGTTCCTCTACCTTCTGTCTATATTGTCAGATTTTGGCTTTCTGTCCATTTTTGCAACTAACTCTGATAAGTGCAAGATGAAATTAGCTGCAGTATGTCTGTATAAATTGCCATTTTAATTAAAATCAATGTTATTTCTAATTTGTCATTAATCATGATCTTTTTTTAACCTTCCCATTTAATTGATTCAGTGATTCAAGTTCAGATATGGATGGACATACTTTCTCATTATCAGCCTGATATGGCTTGCCTTTTGACTATTTACCTTTCTAGAGTTTGGCCAAATTATGATGAAATCGTAAATTAAGTATATAGTACATGACTTAAAATATCTATTTGATCAACTGAAGAACACAAGTAAAAGGACAAAAATATTATTATACCTACTTCTATTATTACAACTTGGGTACAGGTTATATATAGTTTAATGTAGATGTATAGTTACATGTAAATTAGAAAGACAACTTTTATACTGCAGCATTCCATCATCATTATACACTGTATAATGAAACATTTTACTATTTTTATTCTGTTGTGTGTGGATAAGTGTGCTTTTTATGGCATAGCCTTTCTTTAAATGGTTTATATGGGTCGGAGGTCATAGAAGGTCAGGGGTCATTTTATGCTCAATTTATGTTGTAATGCATGTCCCTTTGTCCGTCTACAATACATTTATTATAAAATAGAGAGTTTTACAAATAAATTCAGAAATTATCATTTCGTAAACCAGATACAGGTCATGCAAAGTGCAAACACTTCATACCAATAATTAAACTTATGGTATGGGGATGATTTATTAAAGTCTGCTTTGATTTAAGAATCTTCAAATTATGCGTACTCAGTAATAAATAAGGAAATAGGTTAGAGCATTGATATACATTTACATGTATTTCATGTAGAACCATGTTGTCATTAATCGGGATCAAAGGCATTTTATTTTGAAAATGGAATTAGTCATTTTTGGGGGTGCATTTTGGGTTATCATTACATATATGATATACGCTTTACATTTTGCTATGCAAGGTTGCAATATACATGTACATGTATGTATAGCTGGCCATACTAGTTCATTTTACTAATGAATTCAAATTTATGGATGCCTTACGCCAGAAACTCTATCAAAATGCCACATGTAAATTTAGATACATGATATTTCATACTCGAGTGGATCGAGACCATCCTCCTTGTATGCATACAAAGGTTCTTCAGTAAACGGGTCTTTGAAACTCAAATCACAATAATTTGTGTGATACGAGTCAGGAAAGAACCTGAAATAGGGGAAAAGGATTTGACTTCTCTTGCTGCTGCGTTTCTTCATCTCTTCATTTCATGATAAGTTAAGGGGAAGTCCACTCTGATATCAAGTTGGTTTTAATGGAAGCAGAACAAATGAGAGAAACAAATTAGTCAATGTTCTCTGTGCAGAAAATGTCATAAACATTTTCCTAGAATGTTGTTAACAGAATAAATTCGTTTCATACAAGGGTTGTATAAAAACATTTGGAATGATTATATTTAAGATGGAATGTATGATTGAAAATTTTCTTAAGGGAATATATTTTAAGTGCTTCAGTCCAGTGCAAATGGGAGGGGAGTTAATAAGATGTGACGCAGAGTTCATAAGATGTGACGCAGAGTTCATAAGATGTGTCGCAGAGTTGCCAATTTCTATTTGATCGATCGCACCTTTAAAAATTCATAACATTCTTATTTTTAATCAGATTTTGCTTAAACTTTCGCTGACATGTTTCTCTCATTTTTCTGCTTCTTTTAAACCAACAAAATACAATGTTTTATCAATATCAGGGTGGACTCTCCCTTCAAACTCTTGGAGATGATTGTGTGTACCGGTATTCTTTATGTGTGAAGTACTTGTACTTGCAAGTCATTTTCAAATTTTCAAATCGTGCAAATGATTTTGTCATTAAATTGCCATGTCTATAGTAGAATGAATATTTGTCTTTGATTCCATTTTGTTAAAAGACTTTGTCTATGTATTCCGTTCCAAACAAATATAATGCAGTTATCGGGAGTACATGGGTTAATAATTAATGCATGCGCCAACAGTTCAATTTACTAAAAATAGAAAAGAGAAAACAGAAAAGAAATTGGTGATGTCATATTTCTATAATAACACTAGTGAAATTCTAAATTTGAAGGGGGAGGGGGGGGGGGGGGGGGGAGGAGAATTATTTCCATTTCCAGTGTCTGACCTGAAAAACCAAACTATGTGAGGTGTAAACATTAGAATAATAAGAAAAAGAATGATGCTTATAAAGCACGAGTTGCATGTTGCTGAGCAACAAGTATCGCAATATGAGAACAGGGTTGGTGAAAGTGAAATCTAAAATTGATAAGACTGATTAGTAAAAACATGGTACTCTGAAGAGGATCAACATGTGGTGGCTGCCACTCTATAAAGGGCTACCTGTCTATAGTGGTCACCTATTCCCTCTCATTTTAGTTTGATCTATAAACCTGTCAATGCAATTCACAGAATAGTTATCGCTTTTTCTCACACAAGGAAATTTTACCCTTACAATTCATGTTTAGTCATCACTGCAAGCATTTTATACAGAACTTATCGTACTCGTACATTAATATACAAATAATGAAGGCTGGTATAGACGATATTGATAGCAGATTATTGTAGGTTTATTTACAATCTATGTACAGTTAATTCATCTCTAATGTACATCAAACTAATGTATGTATATACAGTGCGAACTGTGCAGTGCAAGGCAGAAAACACAGTCCAAATTTAATAAAATCCAAACAAATATGATCTAACAAAAGTTGGATAATATTTTCAAACGGTCAAGGCCCTTTTGCCTCTTAAAATGAAATTAGGTATGGGTATGTGGTGATCAAGGTCAATAGCGGCTGCCTTGTTTTGCCTTCTAAAACAATGTGAAGATTCATACCTTTTCAATTCATGTGAGAAAGTCTGAAAGAAGAAGCATTTACACCCAAAATTTTTGTAATGATTACTCATAACATTTACACAAAAAATCAATGACAATGAGAAGGCTTAAGTCCCCAAACCTGGTATATTGTATGGCTTTTTTTGCACAACAAACCTTCTGAAGTAATATAAAGTAGCTTAAATAATCCAAGCTTTTCTAACCAAAATGCATTAAATGCATTTAAAATGACAGTAATACACCACCAGCAGATAAAATACATGTATATAGTAATAGGGAGTATTATTTGCAATATTACAAAAGTTCTATATACGGTATATATACTGTTCACTGCACAGGCAAATTTTATAACATGTTTATTTCATGTCATACATTTACTGAAATATTGATTACGGTAAGAAATCAAGAATAAGATGTAAAATGATGTATCTACACCTGAACCTTCTAATGAATGCACCTACTTTCTAAAATAGAAACCTGTACTTGTAAAGTTGATAGACATCAGATATACAAGTTCATGTAATGTACATTGAAATCTTGTTAAAAAGTTATTTACAATAAAATTTAAAATTTACTGGACAGTTGATCAAGAAACTATTCTGCATGAAGAAGGCTTGCCTTTTGTTTTCACATCATTATTGTTTAAGCAATATCATTTTTGAACACTTCAAACTTACAGGAGATTTGTTATCGACAAGCGCCCTTCATCGCAGGAAAATTAAGTTGCAATCTGACATCGATGGTAATACAAGTAGCCCATTTTGTTAATGCTCCATTACTCACCTACATGTATACAATTTAAAACATCATAAAAAGACTATACATACTCTACCCAAGTTCTCCACTGCATGATGTGATATGCAGAGTTAAGTATTTTCTACAAACGTTTTTATTCATGACAGTAAAATCTATAAATTCATGAGATGCAAATATCTGTTACACACTTACACTGAATATAAAATATACAAGCCTAATTCCGCTACATGCACTTGAAAGTGTCCAAAAAAGATACACACCAGGGGGGTGTTTCACAAAGATCCTTAGTCGAACTTAAGTCAAAGTTGGACTTAAACATTATGGAGAGCCATTTGTAGCCTTAGAATATATTCAAAAGCAAAAATTCAAGTATATTTGACTTTTCATAAATTCCACATCTAGAACATGAAATCTCCTTGATAATAAAAAATATGAAAGATTTGAATCAACGTTTTATGCCTTTTAAAATAACTTTTACATAATATTTTCAAAGATGCTGACAGCTTTCCATAATTGTTAAGTCCAACTTGGAGTTAAAGTCGACTTAGTTTCTTTGTGAAACACCCTCCAGAGCTGCCAACTTTCAAGAACATTTTTGTCTTCCAATGGTTGACAATTTACTATTTCATTGAGGGTACCACCATTTCTGTAATGAATATAATTAAACAACATCGCAGAAACTGGGCCGGTATTCAATTCAATACTTAAGTCAGAAATATGAGTATTTCGCTCAGTTTTGGGCTTGGATAAAATACTTAGCCAACTTCGGTATTCAGTTGATGCTTCTGGCTTAGTATTTTACCCCAAATTAAAGACAGCTCCCTAAAATTGATTGGTCATGATAAGCTGCACACAATAATATTAAGTCACATTTCATACAACGCGTAAATTGCGCATTATTTTTGATTGACGGTTTGATATCACAATGCTCATCAGTAAGTATTTTGCGTAAATCTGCTTGCGAAAGTGAATTGCTTAAATGTGATCTGAATACGAGTTAAGACATTTTATTTAGCTAAGCCAAATGCTAAGTATAATTTTTACTCAAACAAAGTATCAAATTGAATACCGGCCCTGGATCTTTAGCATTGGGATTTCTGTAACAAACCATCCAAATTCTATAATTTTGATACAAAATACAGAACGTTGGTGTTTCTCGGTTGCTCTCCAACAGCAAAGTCTGAAGAAGAATCATTGAAATCTCCATGCAAGTGCAAGGCTTTGTTTTTCCTCGTCCGACTTTCACGAACTTTTCAGCTGGAAGAAAGTCAGCTTGGCCTCGTCTCTCCGCAGGTTCGTGATGTTATAAACGTTACCTGAAATGACGGGAAGAACAAACAAACAAACAAAACCATCAAAATACAGTAAACCTCACCTGTATATAAAATAACCACTCAAGGGTAACAAGAATGGTGATTTTTATAGCATGTTCAAATAATGTCTAGCATATTATCGAGAAAAAAAGCTCCAGTAATTTACAGCTTGAGTGTATATAGCCTTAAAGACCTGTCTAGTAAAACACATACAGTGATTACAGATTACTTTGTTTGTGTCCGATTTTGTTCAAACTTTCACCAGATTTTTCTTCTGTCTTTTAGACCATTTTTGTTTTCTTTTAAGCAGGGGTGATAGTGAGCACTTTTTTTTTCTTCAACCACTTGGGTTAATAAAATAAAAAAGTTTTGGGGAAAAAAAATGGCATTTAATATTCCCCCCTTTTGAGTACGAAAATTGGATAAAAATCAGGAAAATAAGGGGGAAATCAGGTTTTAAAAAAAATAAAAAATTTAAATCGGGATGAGAAAAAAAATCTGGAAAAAACAAACAAACAGGAAACTGATTTAAATTGGGTAATTATCAGGCCTGTTTAAGATTGGAATTCCCTTTAAGCAGTTTGCTGCCTCATGTCTAAGCAAGGCTTGTTGAAAGCACACAATGCAAAAAAGGATAAATATTCACCTTTAGGAACAAAGAACCAGTCTCCACTCTGTAATATTTGGCTTGTCTCGTGAAGGGTCATGGCAACTTTGCCTCGAACAACATAGAATATCATTGTGTCACGTCGTACAAGTTGGGATCCTTTCTCCCCAAATGGCCGGATAGTCAGAATGCCTGAATGGAAAATAAAAGAATCAAATGTATCTTTGTTCACCACACTTACACAAGTAGGTAAATTAACCTATACATACAATACCTTTCCTTTTTTTGTTGTTGAAATTGTTCATGTTTGTAATGTTTTATTGCATGATTTGCTTGTTTTTCCATTCTTAATCAGTGTTTTGCTAAGAATACAGGAAATATAAGTACATATGTTTATTTCATTTATTAATTTAATTCATTGAAATATATTTATGTAGGAACACAAGATCAGTATGTTACTATTTTCCATCTGATATCAGAACTATGAACAATAATGGAATGGTAAAAAATAGTTAAAGTTAACATAATAACAAGTAAAAGTAGAAATTAGACCCATTTCATGAAGCTTATTAAGTTATTATCAATAACAAATTACAATAATTGTTATAATAAGCTACTGAAATATTGAATTTGGGTGGCTGTGAGCAAAATTGACATAGAAATGGGACATTTGTTAAATATAGAAAACAATAAAGAGGGCACTGGGTTTACCTGCTGCGAAGGCTTTCTGTGAGAGAGCCTTTGAGATGGTGATAGCATCATCTGGTTTAGCAGGCAAGCCACTGGGTCCAGTAAACTTGAGCATCTTGGATGTAGCCACAGCATCTAATAGGTACAAAAAATTGTTTCATAGATTATTTTTTGAATGCACAAAGGCACCAAGGCTAGGTTTTGTCTTGAATTCACATGCATAAAAGGGTGAAGAGAGAAAACTTGAGAGGAATGAGAGGTTGGAGGAGGCCCCTCAGACAAGGAGCTATAAAAATATATAAACTCTTTATAATACGGGGCCCTGGTGTAAGGACAGAGCATCTTCTGATGAGTAAGGGGTGACAGATCTCAGCTTCAAAGTGTATCATATAAACAAATCTAGATGAAACTTTGACTCCGTGCAGTCGAAAAATGATGCCTTCGCCATAGAACGATTTTACTAACCAAAAAACAGAAGCAATCTTAAAAATTCAAGTTTGATTGTAATCCATTAACAGGTTCTCAGAACATGTATGACCCTTTGATCTTTGACCTCATGACCCTAAAATCTAATCAGTTCATTGGTCCTGCAAGATACATACATGTCCTGAGTTTGATAGTAAACCATCCGTCGGGTCTATTGACAATGTGTTCACAAGCTATTTTTGCATACATAATGAGCCCCGTGATCCCAAAATCTAATCAATTCATTGGCTCTGCAAGATACATACATGACCAAGTTTGGCCGTAATCCATCAATCGGTTCTTGAGATTACGAGATCACGAGAACAGGACGGACAACCCGAAAACATAATGCCTCCGGCTACTTCGTAACGGAGGCATAAAAATGATAAACCTTGGCAAACAGATTAGCCATTGAAGTTTAATATTTATACTTGGAACACAGTACATAAATTATCTTGAATGAATCATACATCTGTTTTGGTGATTTATTCTATTTTGTGGAATAACCGACTGCTGAATTCTAAATATTCTGTGTCACAAGATAGGTAATGAAAGTTTACAGCATTATACGTTTACCTAACAAGCATTTTAAGCATAGGAAAAATTAGGCAAATGAGAACCGATGCCTTTCTACTAGAGCACTACCTACGCACTGCCTTTGGATCAAACTTGGAAATTGATCACACAACTGAAAAATGAAGAAGCACTCACCAATAGCAACTTCTTGCTTGGTGTCAGGGTTGACTACATTGATGGTGGGTTGGCAGACCTTACTGGTCCCGACAGGAGGTGACGCATGGATTGAGATGTGAGAGGGCGTCACTGGCAGGTGACCTTTGGCTGAATAAAAAAATATTCAAATTTGATTGTCCATAAACATCTGGGAATAGAGATGGTGCATATTATCATCATGATGCTTCTAGACTGATAAGTCTACACATTTAAACATTCACTTTGAAAAATTCACCCTTAAAACCGTCAAGTTACATTTATTTTGGTGATCTTGCGGCAAGAAAGGGGGGGGGGGGTGAAAATGGACCCCCCCCCCCCCACCCATGGTGCATCACTAATATACTTCAGCTTTAGTCAAATGTTCAGCTTTTAAATGTTAATTTTTTCTTAGGTTGTATTGTGGATTTACTTGAACTCCACTACTTTACTGTAAGGGTTGAACTTGAAGTACAGTGAAACCTGTCTATAAAGGTCACCTACAGGAAAAAGCAAATTGGTCAATATAGACATGTGGTCTTTACAGATACATGTAATATCTACATCTTTTAGAGAAACAATATACTGGTAAATGACCACTGCAGAGAGATATATATTACAAAAAGGGGACCACAACGACAGGTTTAACCCGATAATACTTTTAACAGCCATTCCTTGCAAACGACGAAAATAGCCTTCTCCCTGGTAAGACTTACGTTTAGCTGGTTGCCTCATAGACCTCACAGATACTCTCTCCTCTGGTGCTCCGGGAGAGATGATGCCAGCCAGAGCAAGGCCCCCTGACTTCCGACGCTCGTAGAGTGGACGTTCGTTGCGCCAGTACTCTAGGGGGCGCACTCTCTGACGTCTCGTCCGTCTGACTCCATCTTCTTCATCAGGTTTGACTATGGAAATAAGTTAATCAGGGATGCCAGTTAGAAATGATCAGAGGGCCTAAAATCACCTAGAATGAGCTTTCTGTACACAAAAAAGCCTTAACTATGGTCTGAAAATAACTCACCAGGGCCTGAATTCAGGCTATTGCCTGAAAACTGGCAAACCCAGTTAATGACACATTCAAAAGTTATTTCCCCATGCAACAGTTTCAAAGTCTAAGGCCATATTTTCATCAGACATGTACTGGTAGACTGAAGCTAGCTGCCAGTTTGTTTTTTTGCCAAAGGATGGCAATATGTGTGGATATTTCATCAATAGCGATGGTGTATTCCTAACCTGTTGCTTACTAGCTTCGAGCTACAGTGTATGTGGCCTGAATGATAATTCGCAAGCACCGGGGGAATAATGATGTTATATAAGCATTTTTAAATATGAAAGTGTTCGGTTGCTCCACAGAATAAAATCTTGTGAAAGAAGCAACAGTGTTTGTTTTCGGATACGATTAAAAACTTACTGATATAAGCCTTCCGGAGTGGTTTCTCTGTGTAGAGGATGGAGTATCTTTTCTTTTTGTTCTTGGGTCTCTTATCCCAGTTCTTGCTGACTTTCAGGATAGACCCTGTAGACGCTGACCTTGCTCCACCACTGGACGTGCTTGGGGACTTGCCAGGGGGGGTTGGACCCTTGGGGGACTGGTCAGTGGGCTGGTCAGTGGGCTGGTCAGTGGACTGGTCAATGGACTGGTCGGATTGATTTTGGTTTGCATCATGATGAGCAACCGAGACTTGGGTAGTTTCAGTATGATCCTCAGCTGTAAACAAAAGATTAACAAAATAAATATTGAAGACTGCTGTAGTGATAACATGTATACAAGGACCACTGTCTATACCAAATAGAGTTTTGAATTCAAATCTATCCTGATAATTAATCTTTAAATAAAACCACCTGCCAATAAAGAATGCTTTTTTCACCTTCCTTGAGCAGTCTGTACATAGAGATTAACATGTACATGGTAAATGGGAACAACATTAATTGTTAAAAGATTTCACTCAGTTTGAAAAGGGCAAGGTGCACTGTTGCATAATTACAAAATCAATAAGAGGGGGTAGGAAGATAATTGTTGAACAATTAGAAAAAAGAAAGCCTAGGCGACAGAAGAATGCTGATGATCCTAGATCCCACTCATTATGTTTCACAGGCCACTCTCCTAAAATGAGAAGGATCCTCTTACCTTACCGTTCCCCATTGTGTCAGATTCAATTCTAGTTTCAAATTCAATAGACAATAATAACTTACTATGTTCGATGCTGTTGTGCCAGTACTCTCGAGGGTGCGCTCTGTGGCGTTTTGGCCGTCTGACCCCATCTTCCTCATCAGTTTTGACTATAAAAAGGAAATCGTTGTAAAAATTAGGTCATTCATCATTAGAAATGAGTTAATGAAACTACCACAAATTATTCACCTGATTGACAGTTGCAAAGTCGAAGGTCAAATGCCTTTCTCAGACATGTACAGGTAGACTGTTTTTACTGATTGCCAAGAGGATGATTTTGACGATTGTCATATTGTAGATGTCAGATAAATGTTATGAGGGGATAGGAGGATAATTGTTGAACAATTAGAAAGTCTGGATGACAGTATAGACAGATAATCTGTGATCCCACCCTATTGTGTTTCACAGGCCACTCTCCATTTATTGAGAACGATCCTCTTCACACACTGTTCCCTATTGGTTCCTGTTCAAGTCTAGTTTCAAAGAACAATAATCCTCTTTATATCCAACACCACTTGTATAGTTTGATGCTCTTCTTTCAATGACATCACAAAGTCTGGTGATCCGGCTTTCCCTACCCTAAGTGGGCTAGCCTTACATTTTCTTTCAATAAAAAGTACAAGGATCTGCTGAACGTCCTGTTTCAGTGTAGCTATCCTACACAAACTTCTAATTTTCATCTACTGCTTGATCAAATTTCAAGGTTAATTCAAAGCAAAATTCTTCCCACATCAAAGTTCCTTATCAGACTTCAAGAGTGTATCTTTCAATCTTCCCTACTACACTATATTCAATAACATAAAATATAACATTTCCTGGCCAAAACTAGTAAAGTTAAAAAGTGGACCACAACAAAATTAAATACCGGTATTTGTTTTTGTTTCACCATGAAAAGACTTACGAGAATCTTCAGAGGTTGTGGAGGTTGCCCCCGAAGCCAGCCGCTTTGATGGTTTCTTGGCCCTGGCTCCCTTCTTCCTTCCTCTTCTACTTTGTCCTTGATCAGCTGTCTCTCGATCACTCTCTGCTGTGCTTTCATGCGATGACTGACCACTCAGATGTTCTTCCACGTTTCTGGTGTCATCCTCTTTCGCCTTGTGCTGCATCTTGGCACCGCCGCCGCTTGATCTCCCCTTAGATGATCTCCTGGACTTCTTGTGGTCCTTTGAGGGAGGAGCTGTAGTAGGTGGAGCTTCCTTGTTGTCTGAAGATTTGTCCTCAGTGCTCGAGACCTGATGGATGCTTATGTCTCCACCAACAGAGATCATGTCCTTGGTGGTAAAGTGGACACTGCTTCGTCGTGACCTGAACGCACCGGAGCTGGAACCAGCCTTGCTTGTTAAGGGTTCATCCTCATCGGCCCCTAGGGTTTCGTCACTGGCTGTCTTAGAACTGTTGATGACCTCTGCAGGATGATTGGAGGGTTTCTTTTGTTGTCGTTTTCTCTGCTTCTTTTGTGGAAGATCCACAGCAGCAGCTTGGTCATCATCGACCTGTGAGCCAGCATCTGCATCAGAAGAGCTAGCCTTCTGATTGGAGGGTTTCTTTGGTCGTCGTTTTCTCTGCTTCTTTTGTGGAAGATCCACAGCAGCAGCTTGGTCATCGTCGACCTGTGAGTCAACATCTGCATCAGAAGAGCTAACCTGCGATGTGCTCTCAGAAGACCTTTGGCTCCTTTGTAATTGTTTTTTCTGTTGGTTAGACTTCTTTCCTCTGTTCTTCCTGCCTTCCTTTGCTAGTTTGGAGTCATGCCCATCTCCACTTATACTCTCGTTAGGACTTTCCTTTAATTTCTTTGGATCCTCATCGCTGTGGATTTCTGATCCTCTCTTACTTGCCTTTTTCTTCTGGTCTTTCACCATTTTGCTCTCCTGTTTATTTTTCTGAGTCAGTCTTTTGGATTTCGGTAACTTTTCTGGCTTTTCTTTTTGTACCATTTCCTTATCATTTTTCTTGCCTCCTTTTGCAAAGGTTTTTCTATTTGTTCTCCCTGCTTTTTTGCGATTTCTTGTCTGTGTGTCATCCAATAGGCCATATTCTTGCGAATCTGCATCAGCAAATTCAAATTCATCTTCCACTTCAAGAACTGATGGAACTGCAAAACTTGCTCTTAAAGAAAAGAAGACTTTCTCTGTGTCATCATCATCTTCATCTTCAACAACATCAGATTTTGATGCCACAACAGTTTTGTCCTTTTGCTTCATTGCCTTTCCAAAGTTCTCCTCTTCTGTCTTTTTTATTTCATCTACTTCTGCGTCCACTGCCTCCTCCGATTCTGGTTCTTCAACATTTCTCTCTCCTTCTTCTGTTTCTGTAACAATCTCACTTTCTGTTTCTGTCTCTGAAACTTCCTCTCCCTTGGTTCCTTCAACCTTCTCTCCTTCTGTCTCTCCAGGAATTTCTGCATCTGTCTCTGGAGCTACCTCATCTTCCGTTCCTTCATTTTCTGTTCCTTCATTTTCTGTTCCTTCATTCTCCGTTCCATCTTCCTCCTCTTCTTCACCCTTCTCTTCTTCAACCTCTTTTTCGGCAGGGGCATTTGATTGCTCTTTACTTTTACGTCTCGACTTGACCACTTCTGTTTCTTCGTCCACATCGTCTTCAAGGTTTTCCACTCCCTTTGACCGACGGATACTTCTATCGTGGATTCTCTTGATCTCCCTTTCTAATCTGCTTGACTGATGAGGACTCTTTCTGCGATTACTTGTTACATCTTCTGTTTCTGTATCTTCGTCTCTTTCTTCTTGCACCTCTTTCACTGATATGTTTGACTGATGAGTACTTCTGCTGCGTCTTGTACCTCCAGCTCTCTCTTCCTGCTTCTCTAACGCTATCTCAGTATCATTTCCTTTATTTATACTGATGTTTGAAGGCTTTATACTTCTGCTCCGTCTGGAACCCTTTTGCGTATTTGTGTCAATCTCTATGTCATCCAGGGCATCATTCGCTTTTGACTGACGAGTACTTTTGCTGCGTTTTGTACCTCCAGCTCTCTGTTCCTGCTTCTCTAACTCTATCTCAGTATCACTTCCTTTATTTATGCTCATGTTTGAAGGCTTTATACTTCTGCTCCGTCTGGAACCATTTTGAGTATTTGTGTCAATCTCTATGACATCCACGGCATCATTCGCTTTTGACTGACGAGTACTTTTTCTGCGTCTTGTACCTCCAGCTTTCTCTTCTTGTCTCTCTAATTCTATTTCAGTATCACTTCCTTTATTTATGCTCATGTTTGAAGGCTTTATACTTCTGCTCCGTCTGGAAACATTGTGCTTATTTGTGTCAATCTCGATGTCATCCACAGCATCTTTATCAACTTTTCCTTCATTGGCCTTTGACTGTCGAGTACTTTTCCTGCGTTTTGTTTCAACACCTATCTTTGCTGTCTTCTCGTTATCCTTCTCAACCTCATTTTCATTTAGCACACTCGCATTTGATTGTCGGGTGCTTCTCCTGCCTCTTGTTTCTACTTTTTTCTCTGCTTCTCTTTCATCTATTTCTTCATTGTTTACAATATTCTTTGACTGAGAAATACTCTTTCTGCTTCTCGTCTCCCTGGGGACTGCGACACTTAGGTCACCATCAGGCCGATTTGATCGCCTCTTGCCCTCTCTGGTCTGTGCAGTAGTACCCTCGTCGCTTGATGAAGTGGCTTTGGCCTCAGGCTCAGATACCTCTTCGTGCTGTGATGATGGCTCACTGGTTGTCTGGCTACTCTGCTGGTCATCACTGCAATAAGGAAAATGATAATGAAATGACAAAACTTATTCACTGCCACCTCTCATTCTAAACTATGTCTACGCTGTAAGCTCATTTAAAATCCTAAATATGATTTCAAAGGCATTATCTTAATTTTAACATGTGATAGAAAATAAGTCTATGAGCTTAAAGATATAGACCGGTAGTGGTAAAATTGTGGTTCAAGGGTTTTGGGTGCAAAATATCCATTCAATATTGTTTAAATATTGCCTTCAGAGGTTTAGATGGCAATACTTAGCTAAATTCGCAAATAAACAGAAATATATGCCCAAATGTTCAACGTTGAAGTGCATTCGCGATATCTATCCAGGCCGGATCGATGACGATAAGATAATTTTCCAAACATATCAATTAGTAGGCGGTTTCCCGGCAGAATTCGTATTAGTCAAAACATATTCTTTCACATGATTGGTAATAAGAGCTTCCATTTCATTTTTTGAGAAGGGGGCGTTTCCAAAACTGGTCGATACCTACAAGGGGACAACTAACCAATTGACTATCACCCCTAGAAACTATTAACCCTTTCAGGAAAATCATTGTGGTTTGGTTCAATAACTTTTGAATCAGAGTGTTACAAAAATATACCAGATGCACGGAAGAAAGGGCAAAAATGTCTCTCAACGGACTTCATCAAAATGTTTGTTCCATACTCGACTATATTACCTTTAATGCATCAAATTTCAAAAAGGAAATAAGCATCAAAAATCTTTAAATTTGCAACATACTGTACCGTGTGAGTCAAAAAAAAGTTTACACCTATAAAAAAATTGCTAATTATTTTTTTTAAATCATCTATGAACAGTAAATTATTATACATCTTATGAAAGAGTGTTTTATCCCAAATCATTTGGTACCATTTTTGTGTGGTATGTTTTCTCGCTTGGATGAACAGGTGGCATTGTTTGCGAGAGTGCAAAAATCGACTTGCGCCAAAGTGATGCCTTCAGTATGTATTATGTTGGGATTTGTGGAGTGAGAGAATGGATTGAATGTATCAAATGAAATGCATTGCATATGTTTTTTGCAAAGGGCAAAGTCACACACACCCACGCACACGCGCACAAATGTACCTTGATATTTGATATTCGATATTTGATATGTGTGGCATGATTAATTTTGTTAGGGGTGTTATTTGGATCTGCAAAGACCGAATTAATACCCAAATCCCAATTGTTTTATTCAAACATCACATAGGAAACTTTGGCGCAAATCGATTTTTGCACTCCCGCAAACAATGCCTCCTATTCATCCAAGCGTGAACACATACCACACAAAAATGGTACCAAATGATTCGGGATAAAACACTCTTTCATAAGATGTATAATAATTTACTGTTCATAGATGATTTATATAATAATTAGCAATTTTCTAGGTGTAAACTTTTTTTTGACTCACTCTGTATAGGGAGGTTCAAAATCATTGTTTTTTTTAATCTAAACTTGTCACTTTTTTTTCCAACAGCAAGGATCCTACCCATGTATTTGTTTTCAGAGATATTACAAAAATCTAGTAATACACACAAAATATATTTTTGTTGCCAATTTAGAGAGCGAGATATTATCAATATAGCCCTTAACAAATCCTGAGTGCTAACTAGCCTCTGGCAACTATGCCATATACATGTATGCCCTAATTACTCCCTACAGTATGTATATAATTTTTGATGAGTAAATTTAAAAAGGACAGATTTCCATGGTAATGGTCCTTTAAAGAGAAGGTTGAGTTTTGGGAAGAGGTGAAAAATAATTTGTGAGCATTACTCATTCTTATTATGCAAGTGTGGAAGAACATCAGTTAAGACATGTTCCCTGAAAAGCATGGCTCTTCAAATGCCTTCATATTCTTAATATGCATGTAACATCGTAAAAATCGGGGGGCCGGCTTTTTACGCCACGTGTTCGTGTAGTCCCATATACATCTTTCTGTGCAAGTGTTTGTAACTTTACCAAGACTTGGCAAAAGTTCTTATCATTTTGATGATTCCAGAACCTTGCAATACACACAAATTTTTATATGCTAGATGATCAACCTTTTCTGGTCGGTTCCACACCGTTTCTTTCACAATGCAATCGCATGACCAGAACTCAACTTCATCTTTAATAGGGTTAGTCGTTATGGTTTGATAGCTTTGGAAAGCTGTCACCCTGCCGATGGTTACACAAATACTTATATGGGTGGTGGTGGCAGTGGAATGAATTCCTTAAAATTCTCCACTAGTTATGATGGTATTTATGATGTTAGAATTCCTAATATTCTATTTTAGATGAACACCTAATTAACATGGTTTTCTTCATTTAATCCCCCTCTCCCCCTTCAATTTGAGATCATAAGCAGATCATAGTAAATGCAAAGGGGTAGAGGGCAAATTTCACTTTTTATTCATAGGATAAATGTTCTGCCGAAGCTCTGGATTGAATTCCAAATATTCCCAATACTCACTCTTCGGCAGGCCCGCTCGCATAATCCTCTTCAGTCTCTGTTGATCCACCCCCTTCATCTTGGCTGAGTTCCGACTGGCTGGAAGGTGCTTTGACGGTTCCTTCTGAAGAAGATCCACTCTCTTGGCTCTCTCCTTCATCCCCGACACTTTCCTCTCCTTCACTGGCTTGGCTTTCTTTGGAAGTGGTGGCCTCTGAAAAACTTAACCTGCAATGTATAATGTAGAATGTATGAAATGAAATTGCTTTTGATAATATACTTCTACTCTGAGAAAAGAAAATGGTGGATAACATAATATTACCTGATCAGTAAATTTATGAAAAGAATGAGAACCTATAGTTGAAGATTTTGGTGCGGTTTCAAAATCACTTATCATTTCTTATGTTGATACTCGTTTCACTTGCATTAGAAGAAAGGGAAGATTTTGTGTTTGTGTCTGTCAGTTGAGTTGCACTCGGTAGAGGTTTCATAAGAAATATAAACGACATGTGACTACATGTATATAACTGAAATGGTCTTTCTAGTGCTGGGCCTTTTTCCACTTAGACTAGTCATGCGTTACGCATTCTAGACAGAGAACATCCCAGGGTTTTTAGTCATTGCCTCTCCTCATCCAACGGTGGCAAATTTTGCAAAACTTGGTCCAAAGAGAACCTCTGGGACCTGTTTCACAAAACTTGTCATCAGTGACAAATGACAGTCTTTGTTATAAGCTACTGAAATCCTTGCTTCTGATTGGTTATCAGCAGATTTGTCACTGATTTTTGCTATTAGTCATTGAAAAAAGGCTTTGTGAAACGGGTCCCTGGGCAATACCATGTGGGTCCTACCTCTGCCTGGTCTTGAATTTACTCAAGGCTGACGAGGGTTCCAGGCTGGGGGCTGGACCCTTGATGATGCTGCCAGTGATATCAGCCTCAAGGGCTGAAGCATTTTCTGCAGCTTGTGAGACGTCCTGTGGCAGTTCAACCTTGCTTGCCTCTCGATCTGAGCTGGCTTCTTGAGGGGTGAACGATGGCATAGACCTCAGCGATCGCTGCAAGTGAAAAACAAAGTGCTAGGTAATGCTCACTGTTGCTGAGTATTCATTGGAGTTATCAAACTTGTTTTTTTTTATAAATAATGATTGCAAGCCATTATCTGTGCATAACCCTTTTTTTTTAAACAGATGTATTGATCAGATTTTATATCAATATCAGAACCCTGGTCATTAATTGTGTATGTCGACAAGAAGTCAACCACTAGACTTACGTACAATGTACATCCTTACTTCAGAGATATTTTCTATGTTTTAAGGACAGCATCACTGTTTTGAGTACTGCTCATGTGGTTACAGTGAGTTTATAGTGCTTAAAGCCCCATTGCACTACTTACGGTATAGCTAATTGTGCCCTCTATATAGCAAACAATGCCTAATCGGTGCCTGTTGGTCCCCCATGATCCCCTTTTTCTTATGTTAATTGAGAGCTGATTTGATGAGATAACCACCTGTCAGTGACCTTGCAGGGAGGTGTAATCCCACTGGGCCAAACTTTCACAGACGGGCTTTAAAGTGTTTCATATGACATATATTTATTTCAAAATCGAAGCACAACCTATATTGAGCTCACTGACCCTATACTGTGAGGACTCTATGTTATTCTAGATAGCACTGCTACAGCCCGTTGTCATTTAACGACTTGCTTTACCAATGCTTTCCTTGCAATGAATCAAAGAGCTTTTTTTTTTACAAGCTTCGTTCCTTTAGCTTCCGCTAAGAGGAGAGCAAGACGAAGAATGTTTGGTCTGTCTGTTTCGTTACTATGCTTCGATATATTCATTTAATGTCTCACTAAAACGGTACAAAACAGGCAATTTTTGTGATAAAAAAATGGACAATACTTCCACGCCTCAACCAATACAACAGTTTTACAAAATCCCTTACCTTTTTTATAGTACCATCATTATTTTCCTTCTGTGCTGCTAATGTTGTGTGCATGGTAGCATCATTCTCTGCAGAAAATGGACAAGAAAATCTTTCATGAGTATTGAATACATAGAAATGTACTACTACAACCGTCACACAAAATATTTTATTATACATTTTTTATCATATAATTTCATGTTAAATTCGTACTGCTGAGATACTGTAGCATGGTTAACACGCTTCCTATGTTATCTTGCTTTGCACGAACTCATAATCGTTATGATTTATTTACTGAAACTGCTTGCGGTTCATCTTCATATAAGTATGTATGGATTAGATTATTGTCTGTAAAATACCTCATACAGTATCTACTTTATTCCAAGCAATACTGTACATGAAGCTCAATTTATATTATTTCATATTAAATTATAACAATGCTTATATCTCTAAGAAAACTCTGTCAAGTTTCTTTAAATAGTGAGCAGAGAGTTCCATCTTAACATGGTCCCCATGCAATTTGAGCACTAGTTTTTCATGTGAAGGAGAATTTGCTTTGCTTCAATAAAAAAAATTAATACCAATTTTGTAGCCTATATCTGACGATACAGTGTGAATGGAATAAGGCTGTGTAAGGGATGAAACAAAACTGACATGGGGGGTTCACAAGAAAAAGAAAGAAAAAAAATTGCGTTTAGGAATTGCTCGGAACATTAAGTGCAAACTCACCGCTCTCTGACCAGTAGTCATCAAAGACTTCGAAGCCATCGCTGTCTTTCCTCACATCTTTTTTCACTACAATGCCAGTCCGCCTGTATCAAGAACAAAGATTGGTTAACACTCTCATTACCAAAGATGATTTTGAAGTTGTTTTGTGGTTTGTTGTTACCTGACTGCTATAAAGAAAGCATGTCTTTGTAAGTAAGCAACCAAGGGACTGACAGTTTTAAGTCTTCTCTGAGGGACTTAGTAATGAGGATTAATGCCTTACCAAAGGGCACAAGCGCATCAACTTGGTTTTGAACCTAGGTCATCCCGGTGATTAGACCACTGCCCTACCACTGAGCCATAGCTGTTTACAATGAAAAGTGATTTTCCTTCTTTTTCATAGCTACATGTAGTACAGGAGAAAGCCATCAGTTATTGAGTCATACAGTTACATGTAGAACGCTAGAAAGTGCAGTTACAAATTATACAAACCAGGCCAGATACAAACATTATGGTTTGGAATGATTGAGAACTGAAAAAGTTTAGGACAAAAACCATACGGTAAGTAAAATTTATCAGGTGAAAATACTAACAATGCAGTATACATAATTATAAATAATTATGGGGGAAATCACACTTTTACAACTACAGGGTGTATACAATAATTATAAATATAATTTTACACTTTATAATTGTAATGCTCCTTTTATTGGTATATTTACCTGCCGACACCTTCTTGGTAGAAAGGGTTGACAAAAACCTGTGAAAACAAGAAATTAGAAAAATGAGTAATGTTTGATGTATACTGACAGTATAATGATTTAACAAATTATATAAATATCAACAAAGTGTATGTCTGGACAAATGTTATAAAGCCATGTATGATCATTTATCAGGTCTCACTCTCATAATATAATAGTACGGTATGTTTCTGGAACTGAAATCTAAGATATATCAAACCAAAGATGAGAATAAAGTCTGGAACTCTTGATCACTATGAGCTGTTTTTTTACAAGATGTAGGCAGATCAGAGAGCCAATTTGTTACTAGCCCAATTTGCATTTTTTTAAACAATTCAATTGTTTACACCACACTAGTTTAAGTCAGATTAGAAGAGAGGCACAGCCAATATGAGACTTTATAGGACTAGGAGACCATGGCATTGTTTCACGAAACCGTCATTAGTACAAGTTCACAGACATCCCATTGTGGCATTGAAACACTTGTATTATTACATTCAATACACCTTCTTAACTCTCAATCAATGGCCTATAAAATGGGTTGTTAGCGAAAATATACTCATGACGGTTTCGTGAAACGCTGTCCTGCTCTACTTCTGACTACACTGACTGCCTCTATACAGAGACCAAATTGTGTTGTACAGATTAGTGAGGGAAGATTATGCAATGCAGTTTGTGTGTGATTGCCAATCTCATTGTATAGTAAATACTGATACTAATTGTGTGCAGCACGTAGAACTTATTCGGTCTCAGCCCCATTTTCCTAAATTGGCACCTACAAGGGCCCTTCTGATTGGCTATCGTATTACTAAAAACATACCAAAAATCAATTAAATCTTCATCAATTGTTCAAATAATGGTCATGATTTAAAATGTTTCTTACCTTTTTCATGTAAATTTTCTTATTTTTTGAGTATTTTTCCTAAAAACGAAGACTTATAATATACACTTTCTCAAAGGATTCATGGCAAACTGCTGCACAATACAATTGCATACCGTACTAACGGTGGGGTGCGGGCATGCGCGTGCGTGAAGTTAGCGACCGTAATGATGAATTACTCACATAAATTTAATGAGATAACAGTCGCTAACTTCAGTCGCGGACGCACCCCACGTGGATACCCTATAGGTCTAGTATGCAATTGTATAATTGTGCAGCCGTAAAACCTGTGAGAAAGTGTTCATTGTTTTGGGGGGAAATACTTAAAAAAAGATAAGAAAATTGACACAAAACAGGTAGATCAGGATCTACATGTAACTTGTAAGAAACATGACGACTTTCAAATCATGACCATTATTTGACTTCCTCGTAAGTAAAAGAAAAAATAGAGTAATGTTGTGTGATCACGCTTTCCAATCTCCGTTCACAAAATCATCCACACTCACAGTCCACACTTCGTCTTAATATTTTTTAAATAATTCTAGACGTTCATTTGAAGTATGGATATGATTCTGAATTAGCATTGGATCATGTATCACTATAGTATCAGTATAGGCCTAGATCAATATCTCAACAACAAACATCACAATCACACTGATTCTTATCTCACAATGGAAAAAGTGCACACAGGAAAAAAGGCAGACATGAGTGTCCCGCCGAGAACGCTCCCCCAGAGTCCGGGCAGCGAATATTTTTTTTACACGCTAGCCTGGCCAGTTTCGCCGTAATACTCGTAAAAGTGCGCTGGTGGTAAAGCCTACACATAGGCATGCACTACCGCAGTCTTTGGTTGCTACAGGGATATGAGAGTTGCTCTCTAGCTGAACGTTCGTTCGTTCGTGTCTCCTTAGATCAAGATTAATGTAAAGTTCCTAAATTAAATTTAAAAAAATTAAGTTCTTGAATTCCATCGCCCGATGGCTGCGATGACTGTCTCATTTACAAGGGCCAGCTATGTCTTTATCTGATGATTGTCATGCATGATGTACATCATGCACCTCGCATGTAGGCTGCTAGACTAATATTAGTCGTTTCCATGGTGTTTATCATAGAAATGGCCAGGCTAGCGTGTAAAAAAAAATTGAGCGTCCGGGCATGGAGAGCTATCAGACCCCGCTGAACTTCATGCAGCTTTAGCTGTTAGATATTCAGTTATTGACAATGCAGTAAAAATAAGACTGCGATAACAGTACGGCCATGTAATGAAAAATGTATCCATATGAACTTAAATCAAATACTTACATTCTTCTTCTTAAATGCCGACATTATTTTGATTTCAATCTTCGTTAGTCATGAAAAAATCCAACGCCAAATTTTCGCATTATTCAGCTTGTCGATTGGGTTGACGTTTGAATCTTCGCGGCCATATTTTGGATGTGTTCGTTTTTCTTAGATATCGTGGCTCTCACGCGCAACGCGCGCAACGCACACGCACAATGAGACCCGGATAATCTAACCGTAGGATGGATAAGGCCAGACATTAGTCTCATAATGCAAACCCTACATTAAAGTTTGACCAAATTGGGGGCGTCGTCTCGAAAAATTCTAGATTGTTAGATATAGTTATCTGAAGGGGGACAGAGGGGCGCAAAAACACAACACATACGTGGGAGCAGGCGCGTACGCAGCGGGGGGGGGGGGTGGAGTTAACCCCCCTTGAGTTTTTTTTATGTGTATGTTTTTTGGGAAACCCCCCCCTTTTGATTTTTTTTTTAATCCTTATAGATGACCTAAAAAAGATGACCTTACCCCCCCCCTCCCCCAACGGAACAGAATGTCATTGGGTCAAAAATTTCAAATTTCGGGACCCCCCCCCCCCCCCCCCAAAAAAAAAAAAAAAAAAAAAAATTTCCTAGGAATTTTCAGATGTTGAGGAATGTGACCCATCATGCAGGGTCGCACCGTGACCCATTTCAGGGGGAAAAGGCCTAGATCTACTCTTATCACCAAAAATGTGCACATCAAAATTCAAATAAGTCTATAAAAAAACACTCCACAATTTTAGTTGTTTTATTTTAATCTGCATATTTACGTTGAATTATTTTCATCATTCTCTTTAACTGATCTTTTTAATTCAGCCGATATAGCAAGCAATATAACCACTATTGAATATTAAATCACTTATTGACTGCATTTTTAGACTACCAGTAGGAACAACGCCGTACGTGAGAAAACGAATAGGGGTTTGTCTATCCTACGTTTCTTAAAATCTACGCGCCGCGAGCTAGTTAGCTAGCGCAGCAGCGAATTCAAAATTCTGGCGGCACATAATAGATGCTTGCTTATTGACCGTACCGTGCTCCAGCCCCACGCTCCCCCGGTCTCTGTACTGTGTCGTCCGGCCGATCCCGTAACTATTCCGCATACAGTCAGTAGCTACTTACTTAGGCAACGTAACTGTGTTCCATCGCCTAATTCTCAGTGTCAGTAAGTGTTGTACTCGTAGTCTAACTCTAGTAAGTCTAACCTTGTCAATTAATTGTTATAAAATCATGTTAAATCGTAGTTTATTCTAACAAAAGAGACAGACTGAATTGAGAGACATGCACTGATGCAGTCAGTGCAGTGCAATTATCGCATGTAAACAAACATGAATAAATTGTGAATGTCAGTCATTGCCCTTGGGGCCTTGCCCTTGGCAAGGCCCTTGGCCTTGTCCTTGGCCTTGTTGCTATATATGGCCCAGGGACCCGTTTCTCGAAACCGTCATAAGTTTAACTTCTTGACTAAATCAGCGTAAGCTATATTAGCTACTTCACCTGTCCGCTACGTGTTTCACAAAGGTCAAACTAAGCCCTCTTTCTTTCTTTGCCAAGATCAAAGACAACATCCCTCCTAACTATATCCTGATTCCTGACTAATTAATTATAGTGATAGGGTATAGATCTACTGTAGTTATGATGATGCTTCCGACCCCGTCATATCTCTGTCGATCGTTGAGTCTGTGATCTGTCATAACTTTTTAGGAGTTAGACTAGGTCTAGATCTATACCAGCATATAGACCCTAGACCAGTAGGGGCGCTGGTCCGAGAATAAGGATCGTCTTCATAAACAAGGATCGTCTTCTTTAACAAGGACTGATGCGTCCTCAAAAATAAGGACCGTCGTTTCATATTTTAGATCGGCACATTGGCGATGCTAAAAACGGATTCTGCAATGATTTTCTTGATGCATTTTACATTGACTTTGTACAGAGACTTTCATATAATGAGAAATAAATCCTTGGGAAGACGGACAACCCATAAAAGTAGACGGTGAACTAGGGTTATTTTCCCCCGGGGAATCCATTTTTGGCATCACCAGTAACATGAAACCCCCAGAGCGCCGATGAAAAAAAACGTCCTCGAAAATGCAGACAACCCTTATTTTTGAGGACACATTTTGTCCTTGTTTATGAGGATATCCTTGTTTATGAGGACGATCCTCATTCTCGGACCAGCGCCCCTACTGTAGACGTAGACGTAGATGGCTGGCAAAAAAGGACAAGAAATCCTTCAGCTTTGGTCTTTCTAGATATAGGCCTAGTTAGTTGGATCTAGATCTAGGTTCCTAGTAGTATCAAATGCATGCAGGTTACCCACCTGAGCTAGTCTCATATTTTGCGTTCGAGCCGTTGAAGTAATTTTTGTCCGAAGCTTTGCAACGTCCAAAGTTTGGCGGTCTTTCTACTAATTCTACACAGAGTTAAACAGGGCCAGGGAGTTATTGTTTTCTATATACATGTACTTTAAAATCTTATGAAAATATGCCATGTTTATAATCTAGACCCCCTCTACTAGCTCTAGGCTCTCGTGCTTTTCCAGTTTACTAAACTGATTATACACGTTTATTTCCACATTGTAAAACCCTCAAAGGGATGGGTATTAATCTTCCACATGCATGCCACAGCAGGCAATTAAGGCATACCAGATTACCAGTAGTCAAAAGTGTATTCTCTAGTTTTCAGACCCATAGACCAATACTAATTACTAATTTTGAGATAAACTCTCAAATGTGTAAACTGAATAGTTTAAAACACGTGTTTTAACGTTTGGAATGTTGAATTTTCATCATTTTAATAATGTGCTGATGCCTAAATCATTGGACAAATCATATTTTTACTAAGAATAATATAGGCCTAAGAGTTTATTTTCATATATCAAATGAACAACACTTATGCATTTTTTATTAATTTTACACAGAACGTAACAGCTTTATTTACTTCTAAACTATACGCGATCGAGTCATGAGCTGAACTGAATCTTAAGCAGAATGAATAACGGAAAGAAGCTGAAAGAGACGCTGAAGCGCCTGGATTACCCAGAAGCCCAAGAACTGCAAGCAGAGGCGTTTGATTGGTTGTTTGAGAACGATGCCGTAGCACCCTTCTTGGATTGGTTCATTGACAATGTAGGACCGGCCAATGTACTGTCCAAACAGGAAATAGCAGAGTAAGTAATGAATGAAGGTCTGGTTTTAAATCAAGGCATATTACTTTGAATCATCGGGTGGATCATTGAGTCGGGTGGTCACACTACCTGACCTTTTGTGAAAATGGCCCTTTATGCACGAAATTTCCGGGATAATGTTTGTGAAATAAACCCCTCTCATCTACAAATGGTCTGCATGGTCCAATTTACCTGACAGTTGACACTATGTGAAAATCCTACAGCAAATGTATGAAAGGTTGCATCATCTTCACATGATCTTCTGCTTTTGTTTTACACCAAAAACATGATGACCCAATGACTTGAAGTAAGCCTTACAGTGAGGGCAAATGCTTATAGTGATAAAAACTGAAGTAAGATGTTGCTCTATTTCTCTTTAGTTGAATGAGGAGATATGAGATAATGCCTCCATAAAGACTGGTATGGAGAATGGAATGACTTTTAACAGCAATATTTGGGAGAACATATCTGATTATTGGGTCTTGAGACTTCACATTGTTTTTAAACATCCTCTTGACAGGAAGGGGGGGGGGGCAAATATTGCAAAATCATTTAATCTGTAAGTAATTTGTAAAATTATCCTTTAAAAAGTTTTAAAACAAATCGTATGGGTATTTTGCTCAATTCTTTAGATATCACTTTGACTTTACATATTTAATGTCATCGATATTGTTTTCCTTGAACAATGTACATGTCCATGTAGGTTTCATACTTTGGAATCTTCTGGGGATGGAGTACTGGAAGGGGAGAAACTGAACACAGCCTTGAGGAGCTCAAATACAGGAGAGGATGAAGATGATCTCTCTCCGGAAAAGCTTAAGTATGTTCCTTCTCTGTGAATCAATGCATAATTCTTTACATAGCCTAATATTTGACGGGTCTTTATAACTCATTTATTGTAGAAGATTGCATTCAATACAAGTTTACATGAAAGGTCGTTAATGTGGGTCACCTTGACTAGAAAACTCAGTCATCAGGAGTACATTCATATTATACAATTACCGTGACTAAATATGGGGTGAGAATTCATACAGAGCTAGAAGACATGCAAAGCTTATTATAAATACAGTTCAACATTTTGACTCAGTAATCAAAGACCTTGAATTAATAGTTTTTTCCAAAAATATAAGAAAAAACATTTGTAAGATTTAAAGGAAAATTATGTGTATTTAGATAGAGGGAGAAATTATGTTGATTTTACCATTTAAGTAGAATAATAAAGATACATACATGAACAAAAAAAATTATGTTTTTACAAATAACTGTAATATCAATATCGATGTCATGTGTGTGATTTTGTTTTTGTATGTGTGATTTGAAGTGATATGTTCATGATTGTAATATGTACATCGACATGAGTGTCAGAGCCTGGCGGATACCGGCGCTATATAAATATCCATATTATTGTTATTATTATTTTTAGGGATGATATAGAGGCGATGGAGGAGGAGCTGCATAGAGCTCAGAAAAACAGGAAAAGCCTTCTTCAGCTGAGGAACAAATTAAGGTAATCTCCACTGGATATTAATTTACTTCTATTGGAATCAGAAAATAGAGGCAAATAATGCAAATTTGATGACTTATAGCTACATTGTAGTCAGTCCTAGAAGACTTCGATTATAAACCACTGTTTCAGTGTGGTATATTTTATTGAGCTTTTTTTGGGGGGCAGTATTTATAATATATCTTCTGTTAGGAACGAGGGCCCTGTTTCATCAAACTTGTTATCAATACCAAATGTCTAAAATTATATGGAAAATGCTCTCAGCCATATGTAATAAAACCGAAATTGAATTGAATTGAATTGAAAAGTTTTATGAAACAGGACCCTGAATCGTGTTCACTCTGTGTTTAAAGGGAAAGTCCACCCTGAAATTAAGTTAGTTTTAATAGGAGTAGAAAAATGAGAGAAACAAGTCAGTGAAAGTTTGAGCAAATTCCGATTAAAAATAAGGACGTTAGGATTTTTTAAGTTGTGATCAATCAAACACAAATTGGCAACTCTATGACGTAAAATGCGAGCTCAACTTCCATTTGCTTAGTACTAAAAAAATCTAAAATTTTCATTTTCCCTCAAGAAAAATTTCAACCATACATGCATGCACCCTAAATATAATAATTGCAAATATGTTTCTATACTCCCCCTGCAAGGAACAAATATATATTCCGTCATCAATAACGAAGAAAACATGATTTTATGGAATATTATGCACAAAGCAAATGAAGGAGAGCTCGTATAATACGTCACAGAGTTGCCAATTTGTATTTGATTGATCACAACTTCAATAATTCATAACTTTCTTATTTTCATTCAGAATTTGCTCAAACTTTCACTCACCTGATTTTCTTATTATTCTGCCTCTATCGAAACAAACTTATTTTGGGGGTGGACTTTCCCTTTAAATGATATGAGTTAATGCCCTTCTGGCTCCAAACATGATAATAACAATAATAATAACAATATTTATAAAGCGCAACATATCCATCTCTAGAGATGCTCAAGGCGCATACAAATAATTTAAATTAATATTCAACATACTTAAGATTAAAGAAATATTAAATGTTAACTTGCATTAGATCATACAACTTCATGGTGCCAAGGTACATACAATGTGGCACAGTGTGATTGTTTGGTTAGCATGCATTGTATAAAAAGAACATTGAAATTTAACAATATGCATTGAGCATCAGGTGAGATGATACCACAGAAACGTTACCATCCATAAGATTGCATGTTATCAGCGGCCCAAGGACATTAAGTATTGCTGAGTGATAGAGGCCTTTAGAGGGTAAGTTTAATAGCATCACTGTTTCAATGGCCATAATCCACAGATGGTTTTTATAATTTTCTTAATTTGAATATGCACAACTTTGAATAGGAATGGTAAACGAAAAATACATTACTGATTTTGCTTACGAAATTACATTGATATTGATTTATTCTTTGTTTCTTTGACCATGCAGCCTTCATCATACATCCCTGACTCACCAGCTGACCAAGCTCACTCCTGTGGAATCCCATACTGAGAGTCAGTATAAGAACATGCTGGAGAATAGCCAAGAAGACAACTTTAAGGTATCCTTACAAACTTTTCATTCAAAAAGATAAACAATTAAATTGACTTTGAGGCTCTTGAAGTATCAGGATATCTACAGATTTGTTTACAAGAACAACATTTCTTCAACATACTTGTATTGCTAAATGGCTTCTATTTCCAGATGGTAGCTCAGTTTCAATTCCTGGTGATTAGAAGTCACATGCTCCAGTGACACTTGATTTGCAGACATTTTTTAGTATTGACCAAATCCACGTTTTCTGTAGTCCCAAGTCTGAACCTAATGTACAACCCAATGTCAACCCAAACCTACATGTATATAAAAAAAATTCAGCCCGGAAAAAATGCAGCCATAATTCTTTATCATTATTCTTTGCAATAACATACATTCAAGAGCATGTTGTTGTTGTAGTTTTTTTCTCAATCATCTTTATCATGTATTATAAACCATTATAACAATAGTGAATTTTATTCTTGAATGTGAACCAATTTAGGTCAACACTTCACTGGATGATCTGAACAAGACCATTACTGAGCTGGTAGCCCTGTCAGCCAAGAGCCTCGATACCCAGCATGCACCATTCATGTCCCAGCAGCCATTGCAAGCTTTCCACCAATCAGAGGAGAGCTATACCCAGGCCCTCAAGCAGTTCACAAAGAGACAGTTCTTTGAGGTAAATTTGTGTCTGTGCATTCCACATGTGGATCAAAATGTAGACTGGCAATTGTACTTTTTGAATGCAGGGCATTTTGAACAAAGAGTTGTAAAGATGTGAGCTCTTTCACATCAGAAAATCATGATCATTCGGAGTATCATACTGAATGTCTGTAGATTTAGATATCATCATAGAAGTTCTTTGCAAATGAAACTTTCATTAAACGAGTGAGTACTGAGCAAATTTGAAAAAGCTTTGTGCCACAAAATGCCAAAAATATTGACTTTTACATTAATTTTTGTCCCAGAAATAGTTGTCATTTACAATGTTGGACAGTTTATGGTTATGAAAGAGTCACATATATGACTGATCTGTGGCTGTTCATGTTGTGCTTTTTACTCAGCAAGATGTAATTTCATAATAATCTAGTTTGCCCAAACATCCAGTGTTTGCATAGCTGTCAACTATTCCTATTTGGGAGGAATGATTATTCCTTTTTGGCCATCAAACTAATGTTATGGATCCTCGATTCCTTTCTTTTATCAATACTTCCATGTAAAAAGTATACAAAATGACTGTATTCATAATTTTGCATTGAGGGATTCCTAATTTTAGTTTTGAAAGGTTGGCAGGTATGTTTATGTAGAGTTCTCATTTACTTTTTGACAACAATTCAGACTACATTTTTTTTAGATGTGCAGTACATAGCCCAGTTATCAACATCCTTATTGAATAATAAAATTATTTTTGTAATTTTTGTTTATTTGTTTACAGGGCATCGCACAATTAGCAGGTCACAATGAAGGGTCACGGTACGAGCTTCTAGAGGTCAGTGAACCTGGATCTCTGGTCATACGCGGAGAGCAGTGTCATGTGACCGAGGCTGACTGTGAAGAGCTTGCAAGGCTTAAGACACTGTAAGACATATTGCCTTTCATCAGACATTTTAAAGCCCATCTGTACTACTTGTAGCTACTTGCTCCCTCTGTATAGAAAACAACGCCTAATCGGTGACCATTGGTCCCCCTCTTTTTCTTTTGTTAATTGAGAGCTGAGTTGATGAGATATAGCCACCTGTCAGTGACCTTCCTGGGTAGTCTAAACCCTCCTAGCCAACTAGTACAGACAGCCTTTAAACAATCAGTAGGAAAGATATTGATGCTTTCTTTTCCTTTAGATTAGTGAGGTTTTCCTGTTTGAAATAGGCAAGTGGCAACATTGAAATCTCTTTATTAACTGAATCTACTGCCATTAAATAATATATGTAAATTTGTCTCCCCCTCCCCTGTCTGTCACACGACAGAGAAGAAAAAAAAGTGAGATAAACTTTAAGTTAGTAAGGAATGACATTTCATCTTTGTAGTATCATAAAGAATAGAACATAAGCCCCATATCTGAGAAATGTACTTACCTTTTTCTATTTGTTTATTTAGTTACATGATACCAGGGTTGCCTCATCAGCTTTAACAAGACTGTGTCATGTTGCATGTACTGTTAGTCTCGAGGTTGTAAATATCTGAATTAAAACTAATTTCACGCTACATTGTCGTTCACATGCCTCATGTATTTCAATATACTTTTATGTATTTCTCTTTAACTGCGTCCTAATTTGAATATTTACAGGTACCCAACCAGTCAGAGAGGGTACATGAAAGCACTCCTTGAAGAAAGCAGAGTGACTGCGGCACACAGACTGGCAGAGAAGAGGCTAGATTCAATCTCTCACCAACTTTATCCACGAGATGTTCACAGTCTCAGGTAACAAGTTTAGGATAGTATACCACCAAAGAGCTGGGGGGTGTTTCACAAAGACTAAGATCGACTTTAAGTTGGACTTAACTATGACTATAGGCCATTCATGCACTGACTGGTTGCTCTCACTATTGGTCTCTCAATATTTATTATTTTCCTTTAATAATAAACTATCAAAACATGTAAATTCTGTATATTTGAGACATGATTTGTAGGTCCCTTGAGAGACCAATGCCAGTATAAAATGGTGAGAGCAAACAGTGGCACGAACATCCTGCCATAGTTAATAATAATACATGTATGTGTAAAGTGGTTACAGATGTTTTTGTATTTAGTGCTAAAAAATCCAAGGGGGTGTTTCACAGAGACTAAGATGGATGGCCTGCCATAGTTAAGTCCAACTTAAAGTCAATCTTACTTTGTGAACTACCCCCAGATTTATTATTATTATTACCATTATAAGTGGATTGATTGATAATACAGTGACACTGCTAGATGATGTCATTATTGGTTTACTGAAGGAAAAATTATGAACAAGTTTCTTTCATTTCTCGTAATTGCCAACACTCAGTGAGAAGTTGGAACAGTGCGAACGGCAGAAGAATGCTGCCCTCAACCAAGCCGTCCAGATCTGGGAGAGCGAGATCCCTCGTCTGCTAGAGGTCAACGCCTCCCTTCAAGCTACTCACATACTATCAGGGGACTACAATCTCAAGATCGCAAGGCAGGACTACTTTACATCAAAACAAGAAAAGGTAGATATACAGTAGGCTTGCGGGTGTACCATGTGAGAGAGAGGGAGGATTGAGGAGTCCTGAAAAGGACTCTCGGTAATCTTCTTGAGGGTGTGTAGTCCTGAAAAGGACTGTTGGTGTAGTATTGAAAAAGACTGTTGGTTATCTTTCTTAGCTTATAGTTCTAAGGAGAACTGTAGCGCTTGGAGAGGATGGGTGGCGGGAGTGGCTCGGCTTTTGAACAGGTTGACTGACAAGCAGCATCTAAGGAAAGGTAGATGGACATGGGAAATTAGTAGTCTGCTTTGAAATACTTCAGAAAAATGAACGAGTTGAAAATAAATAATAAATGTACACGTATGGATATTGACAAGTGTCCAGCCAAAGGGCATGAACCTATGCACGACCAGCAGATGTACATTTGTCAAAATATGCAGTTTAGTTTTGAAATTGCTTTGAATACATACATGTATACATTACATCTTGAAGTCCATTGTCAAAAATGATGGATGGGTATGACGTTGGAACCTTGTTCTGTAAAGAAGACATAGCAAACACTCATTATTACAAGGCACATGTAGATTTGGTTCATTGTTTTCTCTTGTTTTTAGCCCTGATCTTCCTCTATAACTATTCATCCCTTCTTTACAAACTTCTAAAATGTAAAAGTTGACAAAAATTTGTTAGTGCTCTTCTGCTTGGCATATAATATTTTCTCTGCATATATGCAAGCACCTGTCATAGTGTGTAGATTTATATCATTAGCACAGAAAATTTACAGGAGGGGAAAGTAATGTCAAAAATAAATAAAGCTCTGTGAACAAATTAAAGATGTCCAAAAAAAGAAAATTCACAGAAACTGTCACTTTATCTACACAAATGTTCTAAAACACCTGGAAAGTAGTTAGTACTCTGATAGTTCTCATCATCATTCCTATCATTTGCATTGCAGCTGATTGAGTTGCTGTCGGTCCAGAGAGCACGCAAGGAGTTTTTAGACATGGCCTATGAGGTGGAAGCACATCATCACAGAGCTACACACAGACTCATGACGGCATCCACCAAGCTCCTACAACAGGACCTCACCATGCATCACAGGTCAATGGTGAGCAGTCTGTTTAAAAATCTGTTCAAAAGTCTGTTTAAAAGTCTGTTCAAAAGTCTGGTTTAAAAAAAACTGTTTAAAAGTCTGTTTAAAAATCTGTTGAAGTTAAGGTCTGTTTAAAAATCTGTTTAAAAACTCCTTTTAAAAATCTGTTTAAAAACCTGTTTAAAAATCTTTTTGAACCTTGGGGGCACATTCTAGGTGAGTTTGTACTCCAGAATTATGTTCTGAGGGAAAAACTAAGAGTCATCGTATTTTAGGGTGCCTTTTTCAACATAATTATCTCATTAGCCTATCATACATACAAGTCTTGATGAAAGATATCCTGGGGTAAGGGGGGGGGGGTAGACATTTGAAATTGTGTCCTCTGTCCAAATCATTGTGGTGCAACCGTTAGTTGACTAGCTATTTTCACACGCCACTCTTATCACCGAAAGGGGTTGGTCACCTAGGTGCAGCTCATATGCCTTGCTAGAAAAAAGAGCTACCTGTAGTAGCTGATTTTAGCTTGCTCCCTACTACCTAGATGCATGACTAGCCTAAATCATGACTAGCCTTAGTCATAGCTACACAATGTATTTGAGAGGGACTGGTCAGCAGAAGTTGCTCCTGATTGGTCAGTCATATCATGAAGCTTCAAATAGATCCCTCCCATAGAGATTGTATACGTGAAGGAACTATTTGAAGCTCCATGATTTAGCATGTAACTGCACCTGCAGTCACACACTAAATGCGCGCTTGTGTCACAACTACATGTATATACATGCACATATATTCTCTGTATACACTATGACATGGACCATGCTCTGACAGTTGTCTTATTTAATTCTACTAGGGGGCTGGGCACCCTCCCACTGAGCTCAGTGGGTTAGTTAGCCGGTTTAGTCACCGGCTACCCGAACATGAACTTGCAGGACAGGATTACACGGTTTTCTGTAGCAAAAGTATAGTTGGTAAGACCGAGGTCTGTTTAGGGCATAGCTGTGATCCTCTACACTCCTGGGCCCAGTTGCAAAAAACTTACCATTGATGATAACTTTGCCATCAATGGTAACTACCATGGAAACCTTGATTTTGATTGGCTGTTGAGCCCTAGCTGTCACCATGGTAGTTGCCATTGATGGCAAAGTTATCATCAAAGGTAAATTTTATGCAACTGGCCCTGTTCATATGATCTATGCACTCAAGGGACCATCCATAAGTGGGGTAGTGTCAATTTTTGCCACAGTCGACACTTATGTTGAAGAGGAAACTTGTCTAAGTCAGAATAAGTGACACAATTATGTTTCTTTCTTCCCAGGGATTCCTCTCAGATCCTGACCTGAATGTCAATACTGAAACAAGAAGTACAGTGGACAGCAGAGATCAAACAGTCAACAGACTACATGAGATGATTGGTATGATGTCCTCAAATACAGTCAAACCTGCTTGAATATACCACCTGTATAGAAAGACCACCTGCCTACAAAGACCACATTTTTGTTTCTCTCGAAAATGGTTTCTCATTGAAACATGTACTAAAGGAACCTTTACATAAAGACCACCTGTCTATAAAGACCACTTTTCTTGTCTCCCTTGAGTGGTCTTTATAGACAGGTTCACTATATATATAATCCCAATATAGACAATCCTACAATTCTAATCTAAATCTAATACATGTATATCCAAAGTTTTGTACAATACAAGCACATGTAGTTAAGATACTTTAGCGAAATGAAGTGGCATGAAAGCTTGCATCCAGAATGCAAGAGGCATCATTGCTGGTGACAGTGGTGAATTAATAGTGTTGCCTCACTAACAAGTAACAACACTACCAACATGCAGTTTTCTGTTGAATGTCATTCCTATCTTGCTTTGTTTTGCATTTTCACCCGATCCTCATAGGCCTTGGTGGAAAGCAGGAGCAGCAGCTGTTTCTGACCTACTCTGGCCTGCTGGAGGATAGCAGAGTATTTGTGAATAGACTATCGTCGTTGAGAGACAACCTGCGCCTCGCATGGGATAGCCAGGAGGGTCAACTAGCTGCCTTGTAAGTAAACTGACTCAGAATATTTAGGAAATTCATGTTGGAATTTTTTTTATAACCATAGTGATGATGGTGTTATTGGCATCGCCCTCTTGGCTCTATTATTATTCCCTGGCCAAAGCCCAGCTGCCATTTGCGCACTCATAGCATTCTAGGAATGTCCTATGTATGGATATATATGAACACTTGGCCATGATTTGAATCCTTGGCCACACATTACTTCCCTTTTATAAGTCTCTTTTGGATGATTAAATTTAAAATATAATGGACTGAAAAGAACTCTTAGATAAAGTGTAACTTTGCAAACTTGTCATCTCATTATATTGATACAAGGTTCTAATCCAAGAGAGCAGTAAGAAAGACCAAAGGCACAACATTAGCACAAACCCCAAAAATTTGCCTGCCTAACCTGTGGACGTCTCTAGCTGTCCAAAATTGTCCTTTTTTTAGCCATCAGAGGACACACAGGATACTTCAAAACTATCTCCAGTAGAAGCTACTCCAGCTTGATATCCTTGAAACTCGGGCGTAAACCATCACAAAGTTAATTAGATATTACTGCTTATTCTTCTATCTCCCAGGGAGAGGAACCTGACCCAGTGCGAGAACATGGTCTACGCCGGCTCGACCACGAAGGACGGCCAGCCCGTGCTGACACCCCCTGCCATACTGGATGGAATCGCTCAACTGGAGAGGATGCTAGAGGACCTCACGCAAGGCATGATGGACCTGATGGGAGATTACAACAATAAACTGAAGGTAAGCGAATTGTGTCAAGAGTGAGTACGTCTCAGAATTTAGATTGTCTTGTGCATCTGTATAATGGAAAACCAGTGGAAAATAAAGATTAAAAGTAGTTGGGTTTGAATTAACAATATACATGTACTTGCTATAAATAGAAGTTATTACACCACCATGGAATAGACATGATTAATTAAAAATGTCTCGGTTCGCTTAATTCTGACTCATTATATTGATCACAGTACTGGGAGTTAGAGTGAGATTCTCTTATCATAAATCTCCTCCCTTGGGTAAGGTATCAGCCCTTAGTCCCTGTGATGGGAATTAAAAACCAAATCCAATGAAAATACTACTTTGTATTAATGAAAAGCTGAATGAAGGTAGGAAACAAATATGTAAAGAAATACAAAATATTTTCCCTTTCAGTATTGCACAAAAGCAAATTAAAGCCTCATTTTCTGCACCCCTCACAATTGCGAGTGAACATTGGTTAAATTTGCTGCAGTTATGGTGACAACATACCATATGGACACGATCGGTGTTGATATACATATAAACAGTGAACAACTGAATTATCCATACCCTTGTAACTTTGATGTGTTTTTTTTTTTTCGGAACTCAAGAATTAGGGCCTTTGTTGTAAGCGTTTATATGTCACATATAAATCGAGACAAATGTATTTTTCACATACTTAAATAATTACAAAACTTGGTAAGGGTAATTTGGTTGTTAACTGTAACTGAGGCAATGAGCCATGCTTAATTAATGCAAAGTCATTGTTAATATGCGTACTCCACATAAGATGATGTCATCAAGTCAATAGCTAGTTTTTAGGTCAACAACTTCCGATTTTCAAACCTCAAATGCACTGTCTTTATTTGAACCCTCCTTTCCCTCTCCCACACAGACCCTGAAGAGTGACCCTCTGTTGTCTGAACAGCGCCAGCTCTTTGTCTACTTCTTCACCGAACCGGTTCAGCTGAAGAGACAGCTCCAGTCACTATCTCAGCAACTACAGGCTTTGACAATCTCCTAAAGCCTCGTTCAGACCAGACGCAGTGAACAATTTTTCTTGCTGTCTGAACAACGCCAGCTCTTTGTCTACTTCTTCACCGAACCGGTTCAGCTGAAGAGACAGCTCCAGTCACTATCTCAGCAACTACAGGCTTTGACAATCTCCTAAAGCCTCGTTCAGACCAGACGCAGTGAACAATTTTTCTTGTTGTCTGAACAGCGCCAGCTCTTTGTCTACTTCTTCACCGAACCGGTTCAGCTGAAGAGACAGCTCCAGTCACTATCTCAGCAACTACAGGCTTTGACAATATCCTAAAGCCTTGTTCACATCCGACACTGTGAACAATTTTTCTTGTTGTCTGAACAGCGCCAGCTCTTTGTCTACTTCTACACTGGACCGGTTCAGCTGAAGAGACAGCTCCAGTCACTATCTCAGCAACTACAGGCTTTGACAATCTCCTAAAGCCTTGTTCACATCCGACACTGTGAACGATTTTTCTTGTTGTCTGAACAGCGCCAGCTCTTTGTCTACTTCTACACCGAACCGGTTCAGCTGAAGAGACAGCTCCAGTCATTATCTCAGCAACTACAGGCTTTGACAATCTCCTAAAGCCTTGTTCAGTCCCGACGCAGTGAACGATTTTTGTGCGTTTGGTTTTGTAGAAGGCAGTATTTTGGGGAGTACACAGACGTAGCAGAAATAATTGCCCCCATGTATACTCCTTAATCTGCATAGCCGCCAACCCTTCCTGTTTTGGATTTTGGAGAAATGATTCCTATTTTTTGGCCTTCAAGCTATAGTTTTGAACCCTAGATTCCTCTCTTTTTCTGAAATACTCTATGAGAAAAGTATACAAAATAGACTGACTGTATTCCTAATTTTGCCTTTAGAGACTCCTGGTTTTTTGCTTTGAAAGGTTGGCAGATACGAGAAGGCAGTATTTTGGGGAAAAACGGACATAGTAGAAATAATGTCCCCCATGCATACTCATTAATCTGTGGTTTTCAAACTGCATAAAAATGAAGCACACTGGGCTCATCTTATTCAATCTTGCAGCAGCTTTGTTTTGAAGATCATCGCCCTGTGACTGAATTGCTGGCAATCCCCTGCAGCTAAAATGGACCATATTGCAATTAGAAGGACCATACGTTATACTGTTTTACGAAGTATGAATATAGTGCTTGCAGACAGTGGTGCCAGAGTCCTTTATAATATACAGCGAGTCTATATATATATGTATATATGTTCTTTCATAATGTACGAAACTCAGACCCTACCCCAGATTCCATTGTGATAACACATAGAGACGCATGGACTAATTCTGAGAAATTAATGGAGAAAAAAAATGTATAAATGATAGGATTATGTACAACCCTTCAGCCCTTAAAAGTGGAACAGGACTCGCAGTTAATAATTAACACATGATATTTATTAGACAAAATTAGAACTTGCTCTCTGCCATATTAAGTGGCCCCTATGAAAGTAGACTCCGGTGTATACGTGTAGCATGCTCTAAGAGACTGCATGAGATAATATTAAATACATTTGTCACTGTACAGTGTAGATCATGGGTTTTGGAAGGAGACTAGAACATTTTCTACCCAAGTAGTTCCATACGTAGGCTGTATATATCTCAAGTGAATTTTGAAACCTGGGGGGTGTTTCATAAAGAGTTTGTAAAGTTACGCATGACGTTAAGAACGAATTGTATATGAAGTGCCAAATAGGATGCCCAAAGTTTTTACTGATATTTCCAATAACCACAAATAAATTATGGCAAAAAAAATACTTTGCATTAAAAATGGTTGTTAAAATAAGAATGTTAATCTACATCTGCACAGTTCAACTTAATAAATGATAATCAATAATGATTGAGCATCCCATTTGGCTTTTCATATACCGGTACAAGTCGTTCGTAAAGTCATGCGTAACTTCACGAACAGCTTTATGAAACACCCCCCAGGCATCGCTTTGATGCATCCTCTTTATTAATGGAAAAACCAGCTGAATCCAATTTCTTAGCTTTTAGAGTTTAGACTAAAACTTTCATGTCATTTTGTATGTATTTCCCCAATATGTATTTCAAACTATGTATAAAAGCCTATCAGTTGCAGTACAATTGTTTTTTTGTTATTAGAGCCCCAATCATCCCATTCTTTGTCAGTGTACTCGTTATAATATTTGAATTTCAAGAAAATTATGCAGTTAGATGGTGTAGCAGCAGAAGAGGTAATGTCAAGGGGAAAAGTAATATAAAATCATGCTTATTTCTGTAAATAAACGAAACAAATGCATTGTAAATAAAAAGATATTAATATGTATAGACATTCTGAATCTTTTGCTTCATTTTGCATTCCTTTAAAAATTACCAATATGAGACAATCACTCTTTCTGAATGGTTCTGGAGATAACATGAGAACAAGATTATGAAATGACACATACATATGTAACATAAATACAACATAAACTAGGGACTTGTTTTCATATATGACACTTTATTTCATAATCACAGCTTCGACATAGGGGTCAATATTCATCATATCTATATATATATTTATATGTATGCGTTAAATCTATCAACAACTGACTTCAATTCCATGACTTAACATTTATTAACAATATTAGAACTGGAGGTACAAAATCTCCCTTCTTGAGAATCCCTCTTGGGTTTTGTTTCTTTTTCTTAATTCTGGCATCTACAAAACCACCTTGTACATGTAACTCAAGCTTTAAATGGAAGTGCGGTGTAGACGTTTTTCAGGTGAAATTGTGACATGTGTCTTGAAAACTGAATCACCTAACAGTTGTTAAACCCATCCATGCCATATGCAATATGCCATGAGCAAATCTTGACAATTGTTGAATGTTGAAAGCTAAGGTTAGTATAAACCTAATGACACACAAGAGGTTAATAATTCTTTCACCTGACAAACAATTGTTGAATGTTGAAAGCTAAGGTTAGTATAAACCTAATGACACACAAGAGGTTAATAATTCTTTCACCTGACAAAAATCGTCTTCACTTAAATGACTACATTTTCTTTAATACACATACCGGTATCCATTTTCATAGAATGTAGGTAATACATTGTACATGTTCAGGAAAAAGGCGCGGGAAACATTGAATATTAAACACGGGCAATAACTGGTAAAAGGTCCATCAAAATCAATTTTTACCAGGGTCGTTCCAAAAAAAGGATGAAAGGGAAATATATGCACCTGGTATGATATACGACATACGTGTTCAGCATAATCTGATCATTTCCAATTAACTTTCTTGTTTTCAAAGCTGGTACAACACTTACATGTCATGAGCCCTTCACAATGCACATTTGAACATGCACACAGTCTTATATGTAGAGGTGGACAATCAATAGGCTTTGTTGATAAATGTATACCGTATTCATTCACTAATGTTCACATGTTATCAATGTATACCAGGTCAAACACAAAACTGTGATTGCAAAATGAGCATGAAAGAGTAAGTGGGATTAATAATATCATTAATTATCAACTGAATGTATACGTTTCATTATAACTTGTATGTTTGTAGGTATGAACAATCAAAATCAATTAATAATTATTGATAAATTTAAACGTTAGACTTTGTATTAGTGTTAGTTCATTGTCAATGTCAGTGACATTGTAACCCTCGCCAAAACTGATGCCCTTACAATGTAATTAATACAAAATCTACTGTGCATGAAATAAAAAAAAAAATATTTTTAAAAGGAGGACATTTGGTAAGCAAATTGCATCATACTAAAACAATACTTGTACTGTTACAAAATTGCAAAATGTAGAAGTCCATATTACAACTAAAAACATACAGATAAGTAACAACCATAATCACTTGGTAAACTACACTACGATAAGTTATGCCTTTAAAATGTTGCAATGTTCCATAGGTTCTCTGTTGGTACAAAAGATTTAAATAAATACCAGCATTTACGCTGGCACAATAACATACTTTCTTCAGAGACATCAGACAATAATACAATTCTCTCTTAGAGTAGATATACGCATAAATAATTTCCAGTGTCACACATATTTCGGGAATGAAATTCACAAAAGCTGGTAAATAGAATGTACGATTGAAAATACTATTTGTTTATACATTTTTTCCCCTCACATAGTTCAAACAAACCTCCAAAAGGTTAAATCTCTCTCTCTATCATATTAATAGACTTTGCACGTACATGCAGCATACACCTGAACACATGTATCGTAATATAACTTTACTTCCTTTTTGTTGTTTTCTATATCATATGCAATAAAAAAAAAGATTCCAGTCATTCAGCAAAAATCCATGTTATTATTTCATAAAAATTAATTCTAAATAGTACTAATATACATACAAATAAACTACCCACATACTCTTTCAAAAACAATGACTACTATTTTGTAAGCAAGAGATACATGTATACTTTCTGCACATGTCAATATACACGTATCAAACCTTTACAAAAGAAAAGAAACTGGAATGTGACTGAACGGAATCGCATGAATAATTATCCTTTCAAGACTCGTTCTGATATAATGCGGTGAACGTCTTTTTTTAACGTGTAGATGAATGGCAACTGCGCTCAACACAGGCCCTGTGCGTATTTACTGAGCTCTGTGTAACACGATACAGAAATGTGAGGAGTATTACACTTTACATCATAAAAATATGCTGCAGTTTTGCCAAGTTATGTCTGAACAAAGCTTTATTCTGTACTGCATGTGAAGCATGGAAACTTACACACTCGGGCATGCCGGGTACAAGGGTTTAGCTACATGGAAGTTAATTTTATGATTGTTTCGAAAAGAGTTTGAATACTTTGTATTTCACAACCATCCAAATTATTGATTAAATGTTAGACATCGAGGTCAGAATATCAATAAATGAGTACATTAAAAAAACATTGATGATAATTATGCAAATATAAGCTAAATTTAGAACCTGGATTAACTGGCGTATACTGTAGGGTTGGGGGTAGGAGGGTTTAAGCTTAAATGTTTAATTTTTCACAAAAACATAATTAAGGATCAGCACTTTAGCACAAAACATTGGTGAATATGAGAAATAGGATTAATATGTTTGGGTCAAATATAAGGGCTACAATCCACAGGTAATATATTAAGTTCTCCAATACTGTAATATGCTAAACAACTGCACCACTTTTTATTTTCAGACAAAACATATCTCAAACAAGCTTTATTAAAACAATCAACTTTATAAACTGGTCACTGATAAATTCAGCAAATTGCTGAAAATATATGTGTACCGGTACTTACTGGTATAGCTAATCCTTAACCATTCATTATCATATTGTATACCCAACACATTGCATTATGCCTAGTCACAGACGATGAATAAGAAACTTTAAATAGGGGATATATTTCCTGGGGGGATTCATATTTAACCATTCATTTTCAAAGAGGGGACAAAACCATCACTGAACCAATGTTCTCATACATATGCCACACAACTGAATTAAAAATGAAGTTAAAATTCAATCTTAAAAGTTAATGTAACTAAAACACTGAATATCAATTACATGTATTTGAAGATAAATAAGATAACTGATTATTGCATGAAATAGACACAATTTTACTCATTCACAAGGCCACTGACCACAAACGTACGTGGGTAGAGTTGGATATAGCGACTATCAAAAATGATTCAAAAAGATTGTAGGAAATATTAAACCAAGGAACTGACAGGAATGCAAGAAAATACTGGACTTCTATGATTATGAAAGAAAGATGCATGTGATGTCTTTTTAAATAGGGGGAAGAGAATTCAAGTTACAAACAAGCTTGATGATCTGGACCTTCATGATCTCTCTCTCTCTTTCTTTAGGTGCCATATCTCTGTTAACTATGGCGATCATGTTGATCCACAACACTGTCTCCGACGTTCTTCATCAGCATCACTCCCTGGTATCTTTCTTCTCTCTCTACACTTCTGCAGACTTTCCATCCAAAGTATGCTTCTCCTTCCTCTACTCTTCTTTCCCTTCATCTTTCCTGTCAGTGCAAAATTCCTCCATTCCTCCATGTCTCTTTGGCATACCAAGTGCACCATCTGTCCACTCCCAATCCCATTCCAGCTCTTCTCAAAGACCAAATCGTCCAAAAACTTTCCTTAAAACAAAGTCCAGCCAGAAAATCTCTAAGACTTGCATCTTCATTCTTGGAGAAGTCTTCACAGCGCTGAATGGTGTCATCAATAATCACAAATCTTGGTCTGTGTACCTAGAGTAAAGCCAGTGCTTCGGCAACCAGTACCATGAGGGGTGAACTATTACAATAGCTGCTCATACATACATAAGAGCCTTATGGTTATACTGTATAACAGGTCCAACGATGGAGTCACATTGCCTAAAATGGGGGAAGGGGGGGAGGGGGGGGGGGGGGGTTACTCCCTCTGTGTGTGAATACCGGTAAGTTTGAGTTTAAAAATTAACAGTAATATTCTTTCATTACATAGCTTCTTGTACATATACATGTACAGGTTGTATACTCTTGTTCTTGTACATGTATATACATGTACTACAAAAAATATCAGCAACAAATCACAAGTGGTTACCCAAAGAGAGTATAAATCAACTATCACTTCTTTGCAAATATAGCCAAAGGCTACAACTATTTGAAAATAGTACTAATCCTATGTCTTCAACGTTAATCTTATTATTACAAACAAATACAAAATAATTTCAGCTTGAATATCTTGAAATATATTTCACTTCCATTTTGATGATGTATTTATGGTTCTGAGAGGAATGATCACACACATTATAAAACCCTAATGGACGTGGACTTCCATGACTTTACGACCTCACCAGTCCACGGAAATCCCCAACTAACCCCTTAAGCCCCACGAAGGCATGACGAGGGGAAACCACCTTTTGACACCTTTGTAGGTTCTTGAGACAGAAGGGCCAGGAGATTGAAGCTTCAAAAGAAAAAAGTTTACGGTATTATGGACCTTCTGACAACAAGGCTGAAGGTTCAAAAGACCAACGGTTCTTGAGACTACAGGTTTCGGTCTTGGGGACCTGACAGGTTGGTAGGGTCTTGAGACAGAAGGTCAAGGAGACTTTAGATTTGCAAGAAAGAAGTTTCTGATCTTTGAGGACCTTTGGAAAACAAGTTTGAAGGTTCAGAAGACCAACGGTTCTAAAGAACAAAGGTCCATGCGACCAAAGGTTTTGGTCTTTTGAACCTTCTTGCAAATTCATAGATTCAGGAGGATACCAGTTAATGAGATTGACATTTCAGTCACAAGACTAAAGGTTTTTGGTGTAAAGGACAATTCGTTGGTTGCCCGGCCAAACGTCGCTAGGGCTAGACCACCTTTTGCCGGGAAGTTAAAATTGCGCGTTTAGGCTTTTTTATTCCAAGCAAAACGTTGTGTAGTGAATGAAAGATATATTTGCAAATAATTTGAGAACATAATTAATCAGGTAAATATCTTTCTCTAAGAATAGTTTTGGCTACATGGAACATAGAAACAATGTCATTTTCAGCACTTGAAGTAGGTGTGCAGAAGTGTTCAGAAGCATGCACGCTAAGCGATCTTTTACCAGGCAACCAACAAATTGGTCTGAGTTTTGCGCAAATCGAAATCCAATGAATGGTGATAATCTACACCCTCTCAAAGTCCATCACATCTCCACAGACGACATATAAAACCTCATGGCAGTAATCAGCAGGGCCTCGATACCAATGGAACATCCCTTAGAAGAGTGCTTGTGCACCCGCTTCTTCAAAGGCTGACCATGCGTCGCTGAGCTCCATGAAGATCAGCTTGGCGAGTTCCTCGTTGGGTGTTCCCACCTGCTTATCAGGGTGGGCAGAGAGCACCGCCTTCCTGTACCACTTCTTCACCTAAAAACAACAAAGAAGAAGATGGTCACGTTTTGATAGATTCAGTATATTTGTCTTGACTTTAAAGAGAAGGTTGAGTTCTGGGGAGAGGCGAAAAATAATTTGTGAGCGTTACCATTGTTATTAGATAGATAGATAGATAAATTAATTTTATTGAGATCTTCGTGTCTGACAGTTAAAAACTGAAATGAACATGAATCACAATACAAATTCCCAAAGAACATTCACATAATTATATGAAATACCAATAGGTCACTTCCACAATGCACTCAAATGCAATCGAACGGAAGAACATCAAAGAAAAAATGTTCCCTAAAAACCATGGCTCTTCAAATGCCTTCATATTCTTAATATGACATGTAACGGCTTAAAAATGAGGCCCAATTTTTTTATGCCACATGTTTGTGTCATCCCTTATATGCTTGTTACTTTACCAAGACTGGGCCAATTTTTTATCATTTTGATGACTCCAGAACCTTGCAGTACACACCAATACTTATATGCTACATGATCAACTTTTTCTGATTGATTCCATGTGTACACCTTGTAATATGGTGACTGGCTAGCAATGTGGAATGGAGTGAAAAAAATGTGCAGAATAATAATTTCATTTCAGTTAATTGTAAATTAAAATAACAACCGTCTTCCTTATTGTTATCAAAAAATCATCATTCAAGCTTCATAGGCTACCTGATTGTGCTCTACGAGTTGATGCATGCCGACAGGCTTCCATCTGTCCTCTCCATCCCATAATACTTGGTGCATGGAGCAGATCAGAGCCCGGATGTTATTCTCCTTGCCCTGCGTCCAGTCTCTCACCTGTGGTCAAAAGTCAAACATCATAAATGCAGAGTATTGAATTTTCCCACACAATTTCAACAAAAGATTGGGTGGCGAAAGAGATTGTTGTTGTAGTTATGCTTTAGATATGCCCTAATAATCCAAATATAAACTTATTTTTATTATTATTTATTTATTGCAACCAAAACTTGAGGTGGGGTTTCAAATACAAGTGAAAATATAAACAGATACATAACAATGGTAGAAATAATGTACACAAAGTCAAAGAAACTGTAGAGTCTGATACATAAATATATGAATAAAAATGTGCTACGATCAAATCATTACTCCTTATCAAATGATTTAATGAAAGCTCAAGAGTACACAATTTCATAATGATTGTATTTTACATCAGAAAAAATTAGGATAAATTTATCTCTAAATTGAGCAGTTTATAAGGAAAGTGATGATAATAATAGATAATGGATAAGTTTTTAATAAACTAAATCTTGAGAACAAAATGGTAATGGTAGTTACAGATTAGTTAATGTAATTACGGTGATCATGTTGATCCACAACACTGTTTCTGACATCCTTTATCAGCATCACTCCCTGGGAGGTGTTTCACAAAGATTCTAAGTCAAACTAAACTCTTAGTTTGACTTAAATATTATGGAGAGCCATTTATAGCCTTATAATGAAATGTATAAAAAAGCAAAAATTAAAGTATATTAGCCTTTCCATGAATTCCACATCAAGAACATGAAATCTCCCATGATAATAGAAAATATGAGTGATTTGAATCAATGTTTTATGCCTTTTAAAATCAATTTCCATAATATTGTTAAATCTAACTTAGAGATTAGTTAAACTTAGGATCTTTGTGAAACACCTCCCTGATATCAATCGCAACCATGAACATAAGAGATAGGAGACTGCAAACTTGCGATTGATTGGAGGACTTACGATTAATTTGAATTAAGGACCCAGAAATTGCTAAAATATTACCTTGAGGACGTTTGGATCCGTGGTGGCTTCTATTTCTTTTCTCTTCATGTCGTTAATTGTCTTGGTTTCATGGCTCTTGGCAGAGGCCTGGAACTTCTGTTGGTCTGAGAGGAGGTTGCTGAAATCTGCCTGCTTAGCCGCTTTACTCGTCATGAATCCTGCACACACAACAAAATCAAAGACATCACTTGCTAAGTGTATACTTTTTTTAGTTTATGGATCTCATTTTGACAACTGCAATATAATAATTTTCTCTCTGTTTTAGATTATATTTGGTTCAACATTTCAAGTTACTTTTACAGTTATTCATCTACATGTTTCTACTATTATTTAGCAATATGTGTATATAGCTTGAGGTATGAACAATTACAATAACTTTATGTGTTATCATTTTAATGTATATGATCATTCCTGTTTTTATTCACATTTTATGTAAACATTGCATTATTGTACATTATATATTTTGATATTAATAAATCGAAATAATTTGAATTGAATTGAATTGGAAGACGCTCTACAATCCATATCTAAAGAAGTCTATTTAAGCCTGTCATAACCACATCCCAAATGGTTTGGAGCTTTGTACGTATCATTGGCTTGCAATTGCTTTACTCGTCATGAAACTTCCACACACACAACAACAAAAAAAGACATGACTTGCTAAGACGCTCTACATCTATATCTCAAGTAGTCTGTTCAAGCCTGTCATAACCACATCGCAAATGCTTTTGAGCTTTGTACGCATCTTTGGCTTGGGATTGCTTTACTCCCTACAAATCATTGGTCCTTTGGTGTTCTATACAACTATACATTACCAAGTATGAAGGAATAATAAACATAATTCACATTGAAAGTATCATTTGCCTTTATCTGTCGTTTGATCCAATCTTGAGTAGGGCTAATCAACTCTATACAATAACCAGGTACATTAATATCTTTGTTAAGCAATAACATACCGGACAAAATATCTTGGACATGCCAATAAGTATACTAGGTAGATTTTACAGTCAAACCTGTCTATAGTGACTGCCCAAGGGAAACACAAAAAGTGGTCTTTGTAGACAGGTTCCTTTAGTACATGTTTCAATGAGAAACCTTTTTCAAGGGAAACACAAAAAGTGGTCTTTGTAGACAGGTGGTCACTAAAGCAGGTTTGAGTGTATCTTCTTGAATTTACCTCCATCTCTCTTGCCTCTTTCTTCTCTACCTCCAATGACACTGCTAGCTGCAAACCCGCCGGCAAAGTAGTTAGGTTTGGCCGCCTGAGGAGGAGGAGGGGTTGCCGTCTTCTGAGGCATCGTCTGGCTCTGGGGCTGGTACGGTCGATGGGACGGGGACTGAGACTGTGAGGACATCATTGGTTGTTGCCTACCCGCACCGAAACCAGGGCTCTGCCTCTGCTTCTGTGGACTGGGTTGGCCCCCTCCTCCCATCGGTTGGCCCCCTCCCATCGCCGGGCTGCCTCCCATCGGCCCCCCTGCGGTGGTGGGGGAAGAGGAGAAGTTTCCAAAGTTGGCGAAAGGGTCCACCTTGGCAGCAGGCTGGGCAGGGCGAGTGGAGTGCTGGGGAGTGGTTCTGTTGGAGCCAGACTGCATGGGAGTGGATCGGGGACCTCCTTGGTTCCAGCCTGCCATTAGGTCTGGTCCACTGTTGCTCTGCAGAGAAAAAGAGAAAAATTGAAAGAATGTATTAAACAAAGAATGGAAAGAGAAAATATAAACGAGACATATCTCTCCAAATTGAAGAACTAACCATCAAGAGGGTTTGTTGGCTATTGAGGGATAAAGTACCAAAGAATATTTATAGTTGATAGTGTTTTTAATCTAATCATTATAACCAGAACAACTAGGGAGTTCAACTCCTGTGCATTAAACCATATAGCAAGCATCTCGGGTGTCTGAGTTGGCAGACACCAGGACAACACAAAACATCATCGTTCAATGCCACGTGTCTGAGAAGACAAACCTGTTTCAAAGTAGTGCCACCATTTTGACTGAAGCTGCCCAAGTCACCGAGGAGGTTGTCACTGCTATGCGTCTGCCTTGTCATGCCTCCCTGGGGAGCACTCAGGTTACTCGCCGAAGCGGGTGTCGGCGAAGGAGTTGACCTTGGCTGTGCCCCGAACGGATCAAATAAGGGCTTGTTGGCACTGGCAGGAGATGGTTGACTGCTAGTCCCAGACACACTGGGGGAGGGCTGGCCAAATGACGCAAACGGGTCAAACAAATTGTTCTTTGCCTCCGCACTGCTTGGTTTGCTCTCCTGCTTGGGTGTGGCCTTTGGTGTCCCTTGTTGACTGGTCGATGCAAACGGATCAAACTTGACATTGTCAAACAGCTTCTCTTGGGCTTTGGTTTGCTTTTGCGCGGAGGGTTGAGATGGTTTGGCTTGCATGAATGGATCAAAACTATCCTTCGACTGGCCATTTCCAGCGGGAGACGTCCCCATGTTCAGTTCAGCGGTTGAGTCGACTAGTAAATCAAAATTGGTAGGGTCCCTTGGAGGTGGGGCCATGAGATCGGGCTCCGCTGCTGGCTGGGATGCAGGTGTGCTTTCACCACCTATGTTCAATAGATCGGTCGTTTGTTCCGATTGTGACATTGCGGAAGAGAAATCAGCGAAGAGATCCTCTTGGTTGGTACTGCTCTGAGATGTTTCATTGATATCTGACTGAAAGAAGTTGGCATCATTACCACTTCCTTGTCCCTGACTCTGCTGACCTTGGCTAACCGTACTGTTCGGTTTCATCTCACTCAACCGTTGCGCTTGAAAACTGTTAAAGTCATCATCATCGCTATCATCATCATCGTCAATTAGAGTCTCGTGTTCCTGGGTTGGGAGTCTCACGTGGCCTTCCGTCTGTGAAGGTTGAGTCTGTGGAGGACCACCCTCTTGCCAATTCAACGTCTGCAAGAAGGGCTTCTTGGCCTCTGCAGGGGCTTCTTGGGGTGCAGCTTGCTTTGGAGGAGGGGTTGTCTGCCGAGGAGCGGTGGGTTTACTCTCTGAATTTTGCTGCTCTGATCGCTCCTTCTCTAACCTCCTCTGTGCCTTTTCATCCATCTGACCTGCATGAGAAAAAGTAGACAGTGTCAGGACTCAGAAACCTCATCTCATATATTTCTTAATGATAATAATAATACAGACATTTATAACGTGCAACACATCCACCCAGAGGGTGCTCAAGGCGATTACAATGAGCTACATAATATACTTAGATACAATTTTGCTTACATTACATTATACATGGGTAAAAAAAGATGATATTAGTTAAAGTTGGCCATTCAAATTAAAACATATATTCAACCACAACTAGAAATTTTTTAAATTGTTGTATTTATAGTCGATAGAGACAGAAAAAGGGAACGATATAAAGACTGAGGTACACGCTAATGAAGGGGGGGGGGGGGGGTACAATGTACAGGTAATCACATGAAATGCAAAAGTCAACAATTAAAATTAAATGAATAGATAGGAAAAGGAAAATTTGAAGAGAGAAAAGAGGAATAGGATACTCAACAGAAATCACAAACCAAACGACAAACATAAGTAAACAAGAAAAAGGAAAATTGAAATTTCTTTCATCAAAAAGTACTGTAAGCATTCATTTTAAAACAGAACAATCCATTCACATCAGCCATTAGCAGAAATAAAACTAATAACCAACAAAATGACTAAAATCACATTGAATTCTTCCGCACATGTAAAAAGAAAACATATGTGAAGTGAATGTTAGCCTCGTATCTGTCCATAATGTTTAACTAGTCACATCATGGTCTTCAGAAGGCATAAAACATTTGATATTGGGACATGTGGAAAACCCAGGACAACACTGATCTTGTTGTTCTAAGCACCACCATCCCTGACATAATACATCAACAGGACATCACCAAAATCTTGATGACTGTGTAAGAATGCCTCCAAAATAACTGGCTGAAAACCCCACTGCACTAGTTTGGCCAGGAGGGATAAGACCACCCTGCAAGGTCACTGACAGGTGGTTATCTCATCAAAACAGCTCTCAATTAACGTAAGAAAAAGGGGATTATGGGGGACCAATGGTCACTGAGTAGGCATTGTTTGCTATATGAAGGGCGCAAGTAGCTATAAGTAGTGCAGTGGGGCTTTGATAGGGAGCTGTCTTAAACTCGGGTCAAAATACTTAGCCAAAAGCGTCAACCGAATACCGAACTTGGTTAAGTAATTCACCTAAGTTGAAAACCAAGTAAAATACTCCGAAAATTTCTGAATTGAATCCCGACTTGGGGGTCTTACCAAACTGGGCGGTCACACTGTCCCACTCCTCCTGGCCAGAGAAGCAGTACTTAGGGGTCAGTCGCTTAGTCTCGAACGTGGTCCAGGGGGGAGGTTTCTGGGACGGTCTGTCCTTCTCCGATACCACCACATCCAGACTGGCATGGAAGTGCTCGGCAAACTTGTCCAGTTCAAAGAAGTCCAGCTCATACCTGGTGATTATACAGAGAGCGAGGAATACAAAGGGCCCAAGCTTAACAGGAATCGATTATAGACATTGAAAAATAGAGTGGTATTTGTCTATCATATCAATAGGAGTGTCGTGGCCGAGTGGTTTAAGGCGCTTGACTGGAGATGCGAAGGTCAAGGGTTTGAATCTGGACACTGCACTAATATTCTTTGTCAAGATATTAACCTCCACTTGCTACTCTCCACCCAGGTGTCAAATGGGTACCCGGTAAAATGCGACTGTAATTGTTGGTCAAACAGTTTTTGAGCGTCAAGTAACGCCTGGCTGGAATACTCCTCAGGGAGTGGAGATTGTGCACACAGTGTGTGCGGGTAAGTATTTAATCCAATGACCAGGGTAATAGTATATCTGTAAAGCGCTGAGAGACATCGTAGATGTATTACCGGTAAGCGCTATATGTGAAAGAAAAATTATCTCATACCCTTTATTTGTCATAATTGTACATGTCTCTACATTTATTCTAAGGTAAAATCTGTTTGAATTTTGTTCTCAATTTGTTTAATTTGACCACTTTTTGTTTTTGCTTTGAAGGTTTCAGATTGTGGCTTCCCAATTTTCGCCGATGGTGATCACACACACAAAAAGGTGAAGTTAGCAACGGATTAATTACAGGTACTTCAGTAGTGTACAAAGTTGGCAGGATCACAATAAAAAGAAAGGACTTACCTATTGAAAGAGATCTCTTTGGTTCCTGGTTCTATAAATCCAGTATTGAACTGGAACTGGAACATTTTCAGACCGGTCACCTGAAATACAACAACAAAATATGTTGTATGACATCAAGATGGTTTATCAGACAGTAATACGAGGGTGTTCAGTGTAAATAGACAGTGACAAGGCCTCTCAATTCATACTAATTAGGTACTCCACTGGCACTGCAATCACCATCTATTCTTAAAAATCAGCTAAGGCAAAGCAGCAGAGATACCAACCTCTGACACAAAAAACAAGACTGAATAGCCGAAAACTCAACACTACAACTGGCCTGTTGGCCCAGGGCCAGTCAAATTTCAGAAAACTGTTTTACTGGTAAAAACGGTCAAGTAAAATGTTTGCTCTTTCATTAACATCTAATGAGAAAATTGTAAACCAGAGTTTTTTTCAGGGTTGCAGGGGTTTACTTGTACATATTTCTATGCAATTCTGCGTTTTTTATGGGTTTTTTTTTTTAAAGATGAAAAATCGCATTTCAAGAGGGGATATCGTATTATCGTATTTCACTCTTATTATCATACTTAATACAATAAAATCATACTGGTTGGCATCTCTGAAGCAGGGAACATTTGTTATTTTGTTACCTCTGTATTAGGAAAGAGACCCCTACTTGAAAGTTAACAGGGAATAACAGACATAAAAGAGGATACAATTTGCGGTACCAAGAAGCTGGCAATGGTAAAAAGCTTTACTGATTGCATTTATTGTCTGCAAAAACAGACAATGCATGCAGTACCAGTGGTGTACCATAGCAGTGAGAGATGGTCCAAAAGCCAAGGTACATGTACATTCATCCAGAAACAAAACAAAATATCAGTATTGCAGCTAACTACAAGTAAAATCCAGACTTATTACAAACCTTTCCTTGTACTTTTCCACCAAAGGTTGACCGGGCATGATAAACTACAACCATTACATCACCACACACAGGGATATTTAGATCGATGAAAGCACTGGCATCCTCGACCTCAAAACCCCTACAAATAGAAGAAGATAATACGGGCACGGGTTATACCCTTTTGTAGTGAAATATTATACATGACTTTGTTGCAATTTCCCATTAAGAATAATGATTTGAAGGTAAATTGTAATACTCATACGGTAGTCAAAATCAAATTTAACAGAGAAATCCATGAATAAGATGTAAACATCAACATCTTTTAAAGGTAACCAGGCACTAAAACCAAAAAAATCAACAAAAATCCCCCCCCCCCCTCCCCCCTTCATAATTTTTTTTTTTTTAAAACACTTTTGAACCTGTTTGACTTCTCACTTTCTCATAGGCTTAGAATAGGAATGACCCAATGCCCAAAGGCATGTGGGAAAACAGTTATCACGTTATTATTCCCAAATCAAATTAAAAGAAATTCATTTCATAACTAATAAGCAAAAATAAGGAAAAATGAATCAAGAATGTTCTTTTGGACGGATTGTTCAAAAAGTTATGACAAACTTGAGTTTCATTGTGACCTATTAACTAAAAAGATGAAAGTTCCATGTTGTAACTGACATACACTGACAAACAGTAGTAAACATGAGGACCGCTTTTTTGATATATCTATAAAAGTTTCTCAAGGAATATACCGGTACGTTATATACTAATTGTGCCACTGTACCTCATCCTTTCATACTCTTGAGATGTGGACAGAATCCTCTCCTCGTCATGGAACACTTCACAAAATGGACGGCAACCAGTCCTGTAAAAAACAAAAATATATCAGATTAAATCATCATGCTTTGTCAACTAAACTCTTTGGTGAAATCATCACTTTAATGAAAGGGGCTACAGATATCCTGATAATAGTCACATTTTTTAACGAGCTATTCCAAATGCATGGTGGGCAAAAGTTGATTTGCCCTTTAAATATGCAAGAGTGAAATGTTCTCATACACAGTCTGGCTCAAACTGGACAACTTGCTAATTTTCCCAGATAACAATAATCATGTTACATCTATATTCGCGCCTTGTTCCTTTTAGTTTCCGTTTATATTGATCAATTTCGGCTTTCTGTTTCATTCTTGCGTTTTATTCTGATGAGTGCAAGTCGAAAAGCTTTAGTTATGGCTCCTTTCAAAGCTATTTTCCGATTTTGTAGTACCAATCATCTTTTCAGTTACATTTACAGGCCTTAAATTTCAACATTTTTAGGGCAAGGCCACTTTTCTGTAGGGCACATTCCTATATTACAGCACCAATGGGAAGAATTGGAAAGGGCACAAAAAACCTCCAAGGCCAATGAGAGGGGCATTGAGGCCAATCAAAGGGGCATCCAAGGCCTGGCCTTGGATGGCCTTGGATTAATTTAAGCCCTGCATTTATATAGCGCATTACATGATACATTTCAGTGGGCTTTAATAATCAATATTAATAATCTGTTTTTTTTATATAGCGCTCAATACACCGATCCAACGATGTGCCTAAGCGCTTTACAGATATATTATTACCCCGGTCATCGGATTCAGGTTTACCCGCACACAATGTGTGCACATTTTCCACTCCCTGGGGAGCATTCCAGCAAGTCGCCATTTTACAGGCGCACACTTGCTCGTCCAACCACATGAACGTTCGCATCCTACCGGGTACCCATTTAACACCTGGGTGGAGAGTAGCAAGTGCAGGTAAATATCTTGCCAAAGGATATTAGTGCCGTGTCGGGATTCGAACCATCGACCTTCGCATCTACAGTCAAGCGCCTTAAACCACTTGGACCACGACACTCCCGCTTTACATTAGATACAATAATATGTACATATGAAGTAACGTTATACGTATGTAAAATTACTTGAAATAAATTCTACAATACTAAATTACTGTACAAAGAATGACATTACAATTACAATATAATACATTATATTATATAATATGGCTACAAGTTCGGTTAGGAATAATACAGGAGAAAATATGTGCCTTTAATCTACTCTTAAATGAATCAATGTACTGCGCATCATGTACATCAATAGGGCAATTATTTTGTTGACATTAGCAACAGGCCCTTTATCCAAAATATCCTTAGGCTGAGAGTATAGCAAGTATAGTTTAATATAGTGCTGTAGTCAAACGTTTAACCGTCCGGTATCCGACAGCCCATGGCGGATTCCGTTTTCAATTGGACGGTTTTGTTTTCCCGTTTTTTTTTTTTTTTTTTTTTTTTTAAGTTTTGATTTATGCCCCTCCACCTGGCACTATGCCTGGCAATGTCTCCCAGCTCAGTAATCTGTGTGTTGACTCACCATTCCGAAACTAGAACAACACTCCAATTTATCTGTCATCTTGGTTTGAAAGTAATCTTTGTAATAGATCGCAATATGTAGTTTATAATAATAATTCATCCAACTTTTACACATGGCGTACCACAAGGTTCTATCCTAGGTCCTCTACTGATTTTATTTTACATTAATGATCTTACACATTCTTCTAAAAACGACATTGTTAGTATTATTTGTGACAAGTTCACAAGCACAAATCAGCACCTTCAAAAATGCACCTCGCAGTTAAATGAAAGTCCTTCCGCTTTTTGACACGGACTTGGCTTGCTGCCGACAGAGTGGGTAATTTTTTTTTTTTTTTTTTTTTTTTTTTTTAAATAATTAAAAAAAAAAAATTATAAATCGTTTAACCGAAAACCGTCCGGTTTTGACTGGCGGTTAAACGGAATTGGAGATATCCGTGATGTTACAACACTAGTTTAATACATTTTCATGGCTTCTGGTTGGTGTCAACTCCTTTCCACACTTTCATTGACTTGAAGAACATCTAACAGACTGCTTGAGATCTGTGTGTACAGAATGATATCAGCCAAACATTTCGACAATCAGGGGATTCAATTCCGAAGCAAACAAAGAATTAGTAGAAGAAAGTATGATTCTTACCTCATCTTATTGTAGAGGGGCACTGGAGTTAACCTCAGGGTTTTAATGAGTAGTACTCTCTGATGGGGCATGATGGAGGCGGTAGGAGACAGCATGCCACTGATATACTCCATGTACCTGGGTTGGCGGAGAGCATAGAATTAGTGTTAGGTATCCATCAACTGGTATTACTGTTTTTAAAGATAAAGTTGAGTTCTGGTCATGCGATTGCACTGTAAAAGGAACAGTGTGGAATTGATCCAAACAGGTTCAAAGGTTCTGGAATCATCAAATTTATAAGAAATTTGGCCCAGTCTTGGTAAAAGTAACAAGCACTGTACACAGGCATTACGAAAAGCTCTCGTTAAAACTATACCCCACCACTATAACACAGCAGTGAATGTATTCTGGTGGGGTATCACTACCCCAATTTCGTTTCTCTCGTTAAAACTTTGAGAGAGCTACTACTATTACACAGGCATCAATGGGAATCTGGTGGGGTATCACAACCCCAATTTCGTTTCTCTCGTTAAAACTTTGAGAGAGCTACTACTATTACACAGGCATCAATGGGAATCTGGTGGGGTATCACAACCCCAATTTCGTTTCTCTCGTTAAAACTTTGAGAGAGCTACTACTATTACACAGGCATCAATGGGAATCTGGTGGGGTATGACTACCCCAATTTCGTTTCTCTCGTTAAAAACTTGGAGAGAGCCTTGAGACTCTGCGTGAGAGATTATGATATTGGATTGCAGCTGGACTCTTCATCATCTTACGTAATACTAGTGTAAACAAACTCTTACTGGGGCTCTGCCTGAAAGGAAATGAGAAGTAAGAAATAAGTATTTTACTTGTTTTAAGATATTTTCATGTCCTAAAGTTACTAATAATTTAGATGAAGACCAAAATGAAAGTTCGAACGAAGCAAAATGACCCATAATTGGCGATATAACAACAATTTTAACTCTGGCAGCAAACCCCTGCATGTGTCTCTTTCTCCCTTCTCCCTTCCTTTCCCCTTGTATCATGCTTATCTCTCTCTCGCTATCACCTCATCAAGGTCTCGGTGGGGGTGGATTACAGCGCTAGTGTTTACTTAGGGCTTATCACAATCTCAGCTCTATATAGTACAAGTAGAAATGGTGAAAGTCAAATTGGGGTTTCAATTTTAAACAACGAGTTTTCGTCATGAAAAGCTGTTACATGTCATGTTTACAATATGAAGGCGTTTGAAGAGCCATGCTTTTCAGGGAACATTTTTTCTCTGATGTTCTTCCTCTCTTGCATAATAACATTGATGGTAATTCCACTAAGTCTGGTGTCAGCAAATTATGACCTCCTGCACATGGAAACTGACTATTATCTCCCTTTAACTGATCTATTGCACGACAACATGTACATTTTATAATTTGTGTAAATGTTTCTAGCTGGGAAAATCTCTGCTGTTATTTTGTCTAACAAGAATTTCTCCACATAAAATTGCCTAGTAATAAAGAACCTACCTTTTCTGAGACTGTGTTATCCCAGGAGGCCCTCTCTTGACGGAGAACATGTAGAGGCTGACATCGACAGTGCTGAAGAGACGACAAAACGTCAGGAAGGAAGAGACTATCGTAGCTGAAGATGCCTTGCCATCCTGCCACAACACAATCAGATTAAATCATTCAAAATACATGTTAACTTGTATATATTGATGTCTGAACATGTGAGGTACCAGCCATGTATTGTGTAATCTATCACAGCATTTGCTTTTCGTCAAATAATATGTATTATTTATTCAAAGATTTGAGATCGAAATAGAGTGTTTAGAAATTTAAGTCATTGATCCTTAGAATTGAAAGTAATGCGAGACCCCAACCTGAACCCTGTTTTACAAGGAAAGGCCATAGATCCAAATCAAATGACTCTCAACTTGATTTTTTTTTAACCAGACATAACAACTCTCTATATCCTGTACATAAGAGATAGGCAATCGAATGTATGCTATAGATTGGGATAATTTGAAATCAACTCTTTGTGAAAGGGTCCCGGTATCATTTCAGAAATGCACATGAAATATCTGAGGCAAACAGATCAAGACAATTACTGCTTATGAAAAAATAACTTTGTGTCTTCCCACTATGTCTTTGCATGCACTTTGAATAACATTGTTCAAAACATACAAAATTGTAAACCTCTTATTGATAAAAGTAGAAAAAAGAAAATCTAATGCTACCGATACAAGGATGACCTCACCGGCCCCCCCCCCCCCCCCACTCAGTGTTATTTAGGGTACGCATATTCTTGTTCCCTCTTTTTGAAAGCACCCCCATCTGAGTACTGCCAACATTTCCAAACCCCCCTTTCGCTGGCTTTTTGCTGGCTTTTCCTGCCTTGGAGACCCCCCTAAATACGGAAAAATGCTCAATGTACCCCCCTAAATTTTGAATAATTTCTCAGGAGTCCAAAGAGATGAGAGAAAAAAAGAAAAACACCCCCTTTTTAAAGAAATCTCTGGGTGAAAATTCAAATACACCCCTTTTTTTACAATTCTCGGGCAGGACTTTGTTGCACGAAAAGTACCCCTTTACCGGACATTTTGGTAACACGCATGCGGTCATTCTGACCCCAGAGTGGGGGGGCCGGGATGACCTCGCAAATAGTTTTCCAGTGAGAAACATATTTCAGTACCAGTAATTGAAGGGATAAAAAGTTTGATCTACATTTTAAGGTGGTCTTTCTATCAAAGTGGTTAGTAATGGACCAGTTCACGGTTAGCACATGTCCCAAATGACCCTGAATATCCACAGATCTTCAAAACATGAAGAGGTCCAACTTTGTACATTTTGAAATAATCACTCCTACATCGATGGAGGTGCCACATAAATAGCTTTTGTTTCCCCTTTTCAAAGAATACTTCCACCTGTGTATCATGGAGTGCACTGCTTGTGCATAAATGAAAAATGATTACATAACTTTCATGAGCACGTATCCAGTATTTTGTCTCTGTGTATTTCACAAGTTGGTCTGCAATGACCTTTATCTGCTCAGACTGCAACTATGAACTGGCTTATTAGAAAGCACTCCCATGTGCACTACTCACCATACAGTGTATCACACACACGTTCTTGGGGTCTCTCTGCATCCATAGATACATATTCCTACACACATGATACAGGAGAACCAAGTTGGGTGGCCTTTTGGCAGGGAAGCCACAATCTGAAACCTTCAAAGCAAAAACAGAGAGGGGTCAAATTTATTTTTAAAAAGGAGACAAAAATTCAGACCGATTTCACCTCAGGATAATGTGGAGACATGAACAATTATGATAAATACAGGGTATGAGGTAATTGTTCTTACACATATGATAGAGAAGAACCAAGTTGCAAGGTCTTTTGGCTGGAAAGCCGCAACCCAAAACCTTAGTTTGGAATGAAGAAGGGAGGGGTGTCGAAACAAATATTCTTACTAGTTAGCCAAAAACTTCAAACAAAAATTGTCTCTGAAAGAAAAAGTTCTACAAATTTTAAAAGAGAAAAGGTTATCACATTTAACAATTTTTTTACCCCAAACAATTATGAATATGGCGACAAGGAATTAAGATGGGCTGGGTGATAAAAAAACACCTTTTTTTTGTTGTTGTATATTTTATTAAGGCAAAACATGAGAATCGCATATTTACAAGATTCAATAAAATAAAGAAGAAAAAAATATAACAAAACTTGCTTCAATGACATCCCTTTTTAGAACTTACTCTATTTTCAAACTTGGCAGGTCTGTAGGTCCTCTGCGATAGATTGAAGACATGATAGTGCCCACTATGTCTGGTTTCTAAGAAGCTGCGGACATCGTCGATACCGTTCTTGTAGGTGGACTCCAAGCCCTCGGCCGGAAACGACATGACAATGATCCTGCTGGTGATGTAGGATATGTCCAGCTCAGATTTGGTGTAGCTGAAAAGATGGCAGGCCAAGCAAATATAAAAGGAAGAAATGATAACGGATCATGTTTGCAACGATGCAGACACTCATATTCAAAGTGTGAGAAACAAGAGATAATTTTCATTCAGTAATAATAATAATAACATATATATGGGCATATACATATATCCACCCCAAGGGATGCTCAAGGCGCGTTAACAAATTTGGAAATTATTACCCCGGTTTTAGCTGTGCTGCCATTACGGCGCTCTAGCATTCCATGGAATTAATTCATGCCAGGTACCCATTTACATCACCTGGGTTGAGTGTGGCAAATGTAGATCAATGTCTTGCCAAAGAACATTAGTGCCTTAGCGGGACTCGACGATGCTTGTATTACACTGCATGATTTCTAATAGGGTACTAATAATGATTCTAGAAATGTAAGAAAACCTTAGAATTTATATTTCCATTACCAACCACCATTTTTACCTCCTTTACCGATTTCGTAAATGCCGACATTGCTTGGGTACGTGGTTAGTGTAACATCGTGTCTCTTTTTACCTATAATGTAGTGCCTTATTCACCCATGACGTGGATCCTAATCAAATGATTGGATGAAAGCGTTCATGTGACCAGGCATTTATTTTGTTTAACGCGTAATTTGGATAATGACCGGTCATTATCCAATGGTAATGACCGTTCGTTATCAAAATCATTTTTATAAAACATCATTTTATAAAACAAATAAAACATAATCTTATAAAACAAATAATACACATCATTTTGTTCAGGCATTGGTAAAATTACCCACACTCGGCATCTTCAAAACAGTCCAAACACCCTTGGCTACCGCCTCGGGCATGTTAGACTGTTCCCAATGTACCTCATGTGGGTAATTCTTACTAATGCCCTCACTGCTGTGTATTATTTGTATACTACCTTACCTTGCTACTGTCTGTGCTACCCTACTGGAGGTGTCCTTGAGGTTGCGCAGGAGATTTCCTCCAGCTCCTTTCATCATCCCTAGGAAGTTTCCTGCAGAGTCCACCGAGTCTGGAACAGCTGGATGAAGGAAAGACATGAAAACAAATACGTCCAGTTTAGAATGGAGAGTAGACTCATCATGAAGAGGGTTAGGTTGAAAAATATATCTTCTCATTTATTTGTATTATCTTAATTAAAGATATAGACAAGGTAGTGGTAAAATTGCGGTTCAAGGGTTTTGGGTACAAAATATCTAGTCAATATTGTTTAAATATTGCCTTCAGAGAATTAGATGGCAATACTTCAACCTAAATTCACAAAAAAGCAGTAATATATGCCCAAATGTTCAATGTTGAAGTACATTTGCGATACATATCCAGGCCGGATCGATAATGATAATTTACCAAATATATCAATTAGTAGGCCGTTTCCCAGCAAAAAATTGTATCATCACGTATTAGTAAAAACATATTCTTTCACATGATTGGTAATATGAGCATCCATTTCATTTTCTGAGAGGGCGGCATTTCCAAAACTGGTACGGTTACCGTGTGTATGAAAAATTGGTGGCACAGTTTGTGTTAGTGAAGTAAATTGACACATCACATTCATATCTAAACTTTGCATTTTTAAATTCTGCCATTACTTTGACTACCAGTAGATCTATAAAACAAATTTCAGCCCACACATCAATCATCTTGACAATAATGACAGGTTTATAACCTCATTATATCATTTTTGTATTATATTTCATTGCAAAACTTAGAGGTCCCAAGTGAACTGAAATGTAACTTATGTTTTGACCCTTCTGCCAGTCACACACAAAATAGCTCCATATATATTACATGCACAGTCAACCTGCTTTAGTGACCACCTGTCTACAAAGGCCACATTTGTTGTTTCCTTTGAAAATGGTTTCTCACTGAATCATGTACTAAAGGAACCTGTCTACAAAGGCCACTTTTTGTGTTTCCCATGGGTGGTCACTATAGACAGGTTTGACTGTACATGTATCTGCTGGTGTGATTATTGTAGAAAATGTTTGGTTTTGGGATGACGTGCAACATTTACCTCCTTCTTTTTCTGGAGCTCTCTTTGCAGGACTGGCTGTATGCTGCACAGGACTGGCGCGGGAATCCAGTAATCTCAACGGGCCTTTCAGCGTGACCTCTCGGGCAGCTGCGATCTCCTGGAGCTGGGCAACAATGACCTCAAGAGGGGGCCGGTTGCGTGGATCCACCTGTAACATTGCACCTGTGTAATAATAATGGTAATAACAATTATAAGTTGTCTTGTTTACCCTGGATAGCCTCATCAGTATCATATTACGCGCACACATTAAATGAATGCCAGTCTTCTATTGTTTTATCTATAAAGGTAATGGTTCCATTGTATTATCTACAAAGGATAGCATTGTTTTACCAAACTATCTACAAAGGGGATTTGTTCAGTTGACCATGTACAGTACTGCTTGAATAAAAGTAGAAACATTAACACCAATTCACACCAAAGTCTATGCAATCATGCGTGACACAGTGTGAGAGTGTGTACTTTATTTCAAGCAATACTGTATATACGTCAAACCCGGAAAGATTAAGCAATTGTCTACCTGGAATGGATCTTTGGCTCATAAACCCTATTGGAATACCATTGATTCGTTTCTACAGAAGCACAATATAACATTTATTCATGCAGCTAACCTGCAAGCGTAAATTATGAGTACTCACGTATAAGATCATGTAGTATTGTGTACTCTTCGTCATCTTCTGGAATGGTGTAGTTTGCATTGATTATCCTCAGCTTGGCAGAGTCTTCAAACGGATGCTGCCGGTAGCACATGGTGTACAGCATACACCCTAATGCCTGGAGGAAATAACAAAGAAAAGGATATCCTGTCATAATTTTTTTTTAAGGGTTAGGTTCTGGTAAAAATTTAGTTGAATACAAATTATTTGAACTTTTTCCTTCCGTTTATTTTCATTTTAAAGAAAATCTGAGGAGCAATATAACTTAATGTTCATTCCGTGGGGTATTTTACATGAAGACGAATGGCGAATGCACGTAACAAAAGTCCTATGCCCGTTCGCTGAACTCTGTGTTATAAGTAACAGAATTTGAAGGGTACATGTATTACACTTGTGTCATCAACAAAAACAAAAAAAATATTGTTTACTGCATCATATCTGTGCGAGGCTATATGAAGAACAAATGGGTCGCTCTTTGAGGGCTTTCATATTTCACACATGACTAGAACTAATTTACAACTTTGGACCGAATTCCGTTGCCACATGTCTGTGTATTCCGCATGTGCTTGTCTCTATTCTGCTTTACAAACAAGATTTTGACAATTTATGATTTGCAAAACCTTAAAATATTTAAGTATTCCTATTAACTGATTTAATTTATGGCTTTTATAAAGCTGATTAAAACGTCAACAGCAATATGACAGTTGGCTAAATGCCTGTTACCGTAGAGGTATTGTGGTCTAGTGGTTAAGTCACCAGACTGCAGATCACAAGGTACGGGGTTCGAGTCCCGCCGCGGCACTAATGTCCTTTGGCAAGACGTTAATCTACTTGTCACTCTCCACCCAGGTAGGATATGAAAGTTAATGTGGTTGGATGAGCAAGAGTGCGCTTGTAAAATGGCGACTGGCCGGAATGCTCCCCAAGGAGTGGAGAATGTGCATACATTGTGTGCGGGTAAGCCTGAATCCGATGACCCGGACATACTGCACCTAGAAACAAAGTATTAGGCGCGTTATAAATGTGATCTATTATACTCACCCATACATCCATGGCATGGTTGATTGGAAAGTTCTCATAGAGGTCCAGTATCTCAGGTGGTCTGTACATGGGTGTAGTGTGTCGGGCAAACTGAGCAAGAGAGGCAGGCAGAAATCAAGGATTCTTAGATGAAGATCAATCCAGTGGAATTCAATTCAAATCATTTATTTCCAAATTCCAAAATCAATTAAAACAATGTGTAAAAGAACAGTCAATGGGCAATAAAAACATTATATAACTATGACATTTCAATCAAACAATTAAGAAGATAAAAAAAAGAAAAAAGTATAAGATTCAATGAGAAACAAGGTGAAGAAAGGGGAAAAGTAGACCGTATATAATTCATTATTGACAGACTACATCAAAAACATAAGTGAATAATTGGAAAATGGTGAACACAATGAAAGCCAGGTTTGTGGCTTGTGTGTACATGTACATCTACATGTATGTATTTTTTGTTTGCACACTACTGAATGCTAACATAATAGCAATACTGTCAGATGACCAATTACTGCCGTTATCCTTCCAACTACCAATGAAGTAAGGACGGAAATCAGTACAGAAGATCTCTAAGCCATAAATTAAGCAATACAGACTAAAAACTAGATGGAATTCGACTGCGCGCAGTCGAAAATGATGCCTCCGTCATAGAGCAATTTTACCAACCAAAACAGAAGAAATTTTTCAAATTCAAGTTCATTTGTAATCCATTAACAGGTTCTCAAAATATCGTGATTACAAGCTATTTTTGCATACATAATGAGCCATGACCTTTGACCTCATGACCCAAGAATCTACTCGGTTCATTGGCTCTGCAAGATACATACATGATCTAAGTTTGGCAGGAATCCATCAATCTGTTCTAATGATAATGCGATCACAAGCCATTTTTGCATACATAATGAGCCACATGACCTTTGACCTCATGACCCCAAAATCTAATCAGTTCATCGGCTCTGCAAGTAACATACATGACCAAAGTTTGGCAGGAATCCATCAATCTGTTCTTGAGATAACGTGATCACGAGCTGTTTTTGCATATATAATGAGCCCTGTGACCTTGACCTTTGACCTCGTGACCCCAAACTCTAATCAGTTCATTGGCTCTGCAAGATAAATACATGACCAAAGTTTGGCAGGAATCCATCAATCTGTTCTTCAGATAACGCGATCACGAGCCGTTTATGCTTACATAATGAGCCCTGTGACCTTTGACCTTTGACCTCGTGACCCCAAAATCTAATCAGTTCATCGGCTCTGCAAAATAAATACATGACTAAAGTTTGGCAGGGATCCATCGATCGGTTCTTCAGATAACGCGATCACGAGCTGTTTTTGCATACATAATGAGCCCTGTGACCTTTGACCTTTGACCTCGTGACCCCAAAATCTAATCAGTTCATCGGCTCTGCAAGATACATACATGACCAAAGTTTGGCAGGAATCCAGCAATCGGTTCTTCAGATAACGCGATCACGAGAACGGGACGTACGGACGTACGTACGGACGGACAACCCGAAAACATAATGCCTCCGGCTACTTCGTAACGGAGGCATAATGATTGTAATCTCAATGCAGTTTGAATGAAGCGTTGTGCTTATTTTTCCTTCTATTGTACATGTAAGTTAATCTAGTTAATGCACATGAAGATTATTCAGATGAATTAATAAGCCCATCATAGAACATGAGAGAAAGAGAGATCATTTTGCAAGAAAATGTATAAACTACAGCTGGACTAAAATAATACTTACTACAGGAATGAATAAAAAAAGTCAAAGCTGTCCCTTTTTTAAACATGACCATTTAACATCCGTATGCCTCAATGAAATTTGTGTACAGTGTATAACAATGAACAAGTGGCAGGATATATAGAGAGATGTACAAGATTTATATCTGAATTCACAAATCAAGTTCATATAATGCCCTTCTGGCTCTAAGCAAGTAACTTTTATTTGCTTTTCACATTGTCACAAAAGATAATCTCAAAATAAATACATATTTCTCTTTAATGATACAGAGACATGATGGAATGAAATAGGACATCTCATAAAATAACATTCATTAATATTTCAATTATACTATACAGATACCACTCCATTTTTTCTTAAGGAGTTTAAAGGATATTATGGATTCTGTATATTATAATTGCATTAAAGAAAATAGGAAGGATATAATTTAAAATAAAGGACGATGCTTTGACATTTAGATGAAAAAATGAAAAATTTACCATATAATATCATAGTGTTCACCAGATAAAAGTGTTCTTTTACTAATGTTCCAAAGCAAATTTCTATACATGTACGTGCTAATCTAATGAGTCAGATCTTTTTAAAAATTAGCCAACTGTACAGATCATTCCAAAATCTAGAGACAAAAAGGCATTCAAAAAAAGAATTAATATATTACTGCACAACTTACCTCATCTTCTAGCGTACTTCTTTTGAGGGAACTCCATGATGAATCAGGCTGATATGATTTACTGGTTGCACTGCCAAAATCACAAAGCTTCAGTGTTTTCTTGCTTCCAATCAAGAAGTTCTCAAGCTATGACAGAACAAAAAAACAGCAATAATTCTATTTAGAAACATGGCAAAAATATACTGATAAGTCAAATGCTTTGGTTGGTCTAATCTAATATAAAGGATACTTTTTAAATTGAAAATAAAAGACTGATTTGTTCAGCTCGATATCTTCACTTCAAGAGAAAACAGAAAAGGATAAAAATGAAATGGTCTGCCCATAAAGTCTAAGGAAGGTCCCCTCATTTAAATTCCTTCCTGCACTCTACCAAGCGCCTCTTAAAAAGAGAATATATCTTTAAATGGGTCATCATACGTAGAAATAGTTTAAAAAAATTACCCAAACAAACAATTTCCTTAAGTTCACCATGTACCCTGCATTATACATGTACAGTGTAGAAGTGCATTACAGTAATAAATTTAGGACCCTCCTGCCATAACAGAACATCATAAATGACACCACGCTTTCTCTACGACTATTTGCTCCACACTCAATTTCTTGTGCACAGTTGAATTCCCAACTCATCCATAGACCCCAAAATAAACCTAACCCTACACTTACATGTAACCTAAAACCAAATCACAACACAAGCCCTTACTTTGTGTGATGAAATAATGCAAAGGATAGATCACCATCTCTTCAGCTCTCCTTAATTTAAATATTTACAGTGCGTTCCATTTACAGATTACAACAACAAAACTACGATTCATGAGACAATTATAGTGCCCTTTTTTTAATTGTTCGTCTTCAAACAAATTCATTTTCATGAAAATTTCCAATATTCATGAATCCTTTTTTAATTCCAGAAGACAGATAGGCTTTCTCTAAAGCCCCACTGCACTACTTATAGCTACTTGTGCCCTCTATATATAGCAAACAATGCCTAATTGGTGCATGTTGGTCCCCAATGATCCCCTCTTTCTAATGTTAATTTAGAGCTGATTTGATCAGATAGCCACCTGTCAATGACCACGCTGGGTGGTCTAATCCCTCCTGGCCAAACTAGTACAGACGGGCTTTAAAAGAAAACAAAAATAGCACTCACTTTGATATCCCTGTGTGTGACGGGCGGTGTCTGCTTATGCATGTGCTGCACACCCCGGCATGCCTGGTAGAAGGTCTGCAGGACATCATCGCAGCTCAGCGGCATGTGGCGCTGATTGATAGCATCCACCAGCTGACCTCCAGGACACAGCTCCATCAGGAGCAGGTACTCAGACTGACCATGGTCAGTGTCCCCCTTCCCGATGGACGCGGCAGAGAAGAACTGCACTATGCTCGGATGCCCCGATAACCTTTTCTGTGTGAATTTAGGGGCTAAGGAAAGTACAGTGCTTCAAGTCAAGTTCACTCAATAAGCCCAAGAGAGGACATGATAATGATGTGCTGAAGCCCCACTTATTTTGTGCAAGATAAAGCCTGGATAGAGTGACTAGGCATGAAATTAGGCAAAAGGATGAAAAAGTGCATTCCTCAAAAGAAAGTGCAAGGAGTTCTTGCGGTCACTTCTCCTGCATGACATCCCTAAACTTTTACAGATAACAGAGAACTCTACAAAAATGATCAAACAAATATTTGGGTGAGATAGAACTTACAAGGTTAAGCTTACTTACATTGTACATACATGCTTTTGGATAGCCCCATAAAACATTTTGTCATACAGTATTTCTTTTGTCAATAGATACAATGATAACAATTCTAAGCTCCTACAAGGGGGTATTTCCTTCATACAAGGAGTATTCAGCAATGCTGATGTCAAAAATAATTAGGATCTTTTTTCATGATCTTACCAAACTGAGATGTCATGATTGAAAAAAAATTCTATAACAAACTCTTCTAAAACACTCAAACATTGTGATTAAACATCATAACAAAATTGATATTTGTGAATGCCCAAGACAAACAGCTGAACAATGCCTCTTTTTATACCATTTGAGACTTGAATGGCTTACAGACTGCCAGATATCATCTTTTAGTAATATACATGAACAAGTAGAATAACAAAGGATACAAGAATTGCAATCTCTTGGAGAATTTCTTTTGACTTTTCCTCATCATTTGCCAACAGTCTCTGTAATAAAGAGATAGGAAATTAGGAATACAAAAAAAATAGACAAAATATATATCACATTATGAATAATGGTAGTGAAATCGTGAGTGTACAGACCCCATACAGCTCTCTCATTCTCAATTCTCCTCTCTCAGATCCCCCCCTCCTTCCTCCCCCCTCTCTCTCTTACAAAATGGTAAGGATGGAAAAAGAGAGCTCTTTCCATCCTTACAATCTTGTGATGTACATGTTATACTATAACTCATCATTCAATTCAGTTATATTATTGGATTATTGGCAATATTGAAATACATTTTTGTGAAATTATAAAATCTTCATCCACTACCCTGTATTATTTCATACCTGTACATGTATAGTTTTAATTTTAATAAGATAGTACACAGGGCAATGGGCAAGTTAAACTTGTGTACACATGTAGAAAAGGGTGGTCCTTCATAAACATTACATTTTCAGTAGTAACACTACATGTATGTACTCAATGCATCTTTTAGACTTTAAATACTAGTATCATTTATGTGACATATAATCGAGGTAACAAATAAAGACATGAATGAGCTTAAAGTAAAATGAAAATACGGGTACATGTAGTGTTTGATGTGAATGTAACAAAGCCTTGGCAACAATGGCAAGGCGGGTACAGGTGGGGGGTCACTCTGTCTTTGCAATAATTATTGCAGACTGCAGAGTTTTGTTAAAATGAATCCATGAAAAAGAAAAAGAAAAATAATGTAAGCCTTTTGTATGAGCCGGTCTAGGTGTTGTCTATTGTCTCATGTTAATTATACAACCTCCTCCCTCCACAAATAGCAGTAATCATGGAAGAATCATGGAAGAATCCTGGATCGATGAACAGGCTTAGACCTACAACATCGTGTATTAAAGTAAAGTAAGTAAGTAAGTAAAGAAAAGTAGAATTATATTTAAAAAAATAGATTTGACTCTATTTTAGCACTTTTATTAGAGTCTTACCTTGAGAGCAAACTCCTTTCCAGTTGAATTTTCTTGAGCGACAAATACAAACGCAAACCCTCCTGTGAAGAAAAAGTTTTAAGAAATTATCTTAAGGCAATTTTGCAAAAATCAGTGATTAAAGAAAAGTGCATGATGGAGAAGTAGTTTGTGTAAGCTAAACTGCGGTTTCAGAGATTTTTCTTTCTTTCTTACAACATGCATGGTGTTAAATACCTTCTCAGAACTATCACAAAGAGGAATCATTTTGAACAAACAAACGAACCCCCCAAATTAATAAATAAATTAATGTTTCATGCTTGTTGTGGTTTTTAGTAGGGTGTCTGAATGATTTTTCAATATTCAATTTGGGATCGTTTTTCACCCTTTTTTGTTTAATATTTGAATTAAAAATTTAATCAGAATAATACATTTCAAATTTCAAGTCTCACCGATGTTTCTATCAAAAGCTACAGCCCCTCCGAAACGCTGCAATATTCATAGCATTTTGGTCAGAATCGACGAAAGAGACGTACACGCAGAGTTATGTTGTTTTGCTAAATTTAGCCAAACAGCTGTATCGCGCGATATGCAAGCGTATGCATAGCGTACGCATGTTATGCGCAACTTGCAGCTTGATCCACGTTGTCTCCGCGATATTGCCATTGACGATTACGTGTATTCACTTCCGGGTTTTATTGTGCGAACGGCTATCCATACTTTCATTCACTATACGCGCAGATGTTACGCGATGTTGTAACCATGGTTTGGACTGAGCGGAGCTCACGCCTCCCTAATTAGCTGATTCAAAAAATGTGGGAAGGGTATTTTCAAACTGTTGCGGCGACTGATCCCTTGGGGCTAGCAACAAAAAAAAGCACCTGGATATTATTTTTACGTCTAGCCCTACTTAAGCCGCCGGGGCGCGGCTCAGGAAAGTGAATTGTCTCGGAGCTAGGATGCAAACAACATTTCAATCGCTGTTTTGACCAAGATATTTTTAGAGTTCCGGGGGTAGCCCCCTATAAATGGGGAATATGGAGAAAAACCTGCTCTTTCATATGACACCACATTTATTGAGTTTCATCTTCAGGATCACGAGTAATTAAGGTTTGAATTTCAATTTCTTCATAAAATCATTGACCAATTTTGCATGGTCGCGCAATGCACGAAGACCACATAGGGATGCGTGCAATCACTATGGGGAGTAGCACACAACATCGGGTGCGCGATCAGACACCCTATTTTTAGTACTCCCTCCTAATGTAGACAGCCGACAGGCCACACAAAATACATGTTTGTAAATCGTGAGTGTACATACCCTGTACAGCTAGCTCTCATTCTCAATACTAGTACTACTCTCTCATGTCCCCCTACCACCCTACCAGTACACCCTCTCTCTCTCTCTCTCTCCACCCCCCCCCCTCCCCCTCCCTCCCTCCCTTGCATTAATTCACCTGCCAAAATAAGGTCATTAATAGAAACAAAAAAACATTTTGTATAACTTGTAAATTAATCATCATGATTTCAAATGAGAACCTTCAAAATATATTTCAGTCTCATGCACACACATTACAATTGCACCCATTCAACTCATGCACACACAATTCACAACGCCAATGCAATGCAATGGTCAACATACACCCCTTTACCTTCGGCGATAACTCTCCGCACTTTCAGCTTGGTGTCACCGAGTTCGACCTGCTGGCCAACAAAATCACTTCCTCTGTCGCTCGGGCTACCAAGGATTCCAAACGCTGATCGGAATAAATCAGTCATTGTAGAGATTAACACATAACAAGTTCAGTGCGAAAGTATTTTGTGCTTAATACATTTTTTCTAGCGTTTTTTCAACCTGTTAAAAGTACGAGAATCCGCACAGTACACAATCTATGCATTACGAATACACACCCGGTGGATTTACAATTCGGCCTAAGCGCAACTCGCTGAAAATGTAATACACATCGACCGAGTCATTTGGGGTCACTATTTATGTTTTATTTAACCCCCCCCCCCCCTTCATTTTTTTTATGTGTGTATTTTGGAGAACCCACCCCCCCCCCCCCCACCCCCGCTTATTCAGCGGCTGGCTGAGTCGTTGCGATTTTTTTGAGACACAAAAAAAAATGTCCTCTTTGACACAGTTCTGTTATTGTCTAGCTGATGTGCATCCCTGCAGGGATTCCTCATCATGGTCCTGAAGGTTCAAGATTCGAGGGCAAATGGGAGGCCGGAGGCGAATATTTTTTTTACACGCTAGCCTGGCCAGTTTCGCCGTAATACTCGTAAAAGTGCACTGGTGGTAAAGCCTACATAACGGCAAGCACTAGCTACCGCAGTTTAACTTGGTTGCTCTCTACATGTAGCTGAACGTTCGTTCGTTCGTGTCTCCTTAGATCAAGATTAATGTAAAGTTCCTAAATTAAATTAATAATAGATTAAGTTTTTGAATTCCATCGCCCAATGGCTGCGATGGCCGTCTCATTTAAAAGGGCCAGCTATGTCTTTATCTGATGATTGTCATGCATGATGCACATGTATCATCATGCACCTCGCATGTAGGCTGCTAGACTAATATTAGTCGTTTCCATGGTGTTTATCATAGAAATGGCCAGGCTAGCGTGTAAAAAAAAATTGCGCCGGCCGGAGGTCTCAAGACCCCGGGGGGGGGGGGGGGGGGTACTCACGTATATTGGGTATACGGGGATGTGCCGCTCGGAAGGGTGACTTTTTCAGGAAAGATCCTTAGACATGGGTCCCCTTTTCATAAAAAAAATCCTTAGACATGGGTCCCTTTTTTCATTTATTCCTTTCCCCTCTTTTCTCCCTCATTTTCTCCGGGAATTTTTGGATTTGCTCCTATTGTAAATGCCTAAGTCTCTCCCATCTCTAAATAAATCCGGGGCAATATTGGGGAATCCTTCGGTGATTGCATTTCCAGTGTACGAGGAGTACGCACTGACCTCTAGGTCAGTGGGTGTACGTAGCTCGTAAACTCAACTAGACCCCGGGGTACCACATAATATCAGGACCCCATGGGCCCTATACCGGGTACTCGTATGGCATAATGCGCGCTAGGTATGGTATCCGCCCGTATAGGGGTTGTACCCCCGGGAACTTGTAGCGCTTCGCATGCATGCTGAAATGATATATGATCGGCAACTGTACCCTGCGTACCCTGATCTGCCCAGCAGCCGGGCAGCAGCGGGGCTCAAGCAGGGAGCTATATAGCCGATGCTTGAGAGCTCGTGTAGATCTACGGATACGTTAATTAAAACAGGAAAAGTCCTTCAATTAAAAAGGATGCTAGAGGTGCTAGCACAGTAAATTATGTTGCATGGTGTTTTCATCTTTAGCGTTGACTCTCTATATGCTTTGCTGAAGTGTATTATTACAGCTTAAAAAATGTAATATTTGAAGTTTGAAATCCTTAGACATGGGTCCATTTTTCATAAAAAATCCTTAGACATGGGTACCTATTTCAGCAAAAGGACCCTTAGATGTGGGTATGGGTTCGGAGGTCTCAGCCGCACACCCCCGTCCGACTATAATCTGAGTACCCCCCCCCCCCCCCCCCCCCGGGCTCAAGACACGTCACAGAGTTGCCAATTTGTGTCACTGAGTAGTTGATTGATCGCACTTTCAAATGTTCACTACTTTCTTATTCTGATTGGTTTCTGCTCAAACTTCCAATGACCTGTTTCTCTCATTTGTCTGCTTCTATGATCAAAACCACCTTAATATCAGGTGGACTTCCCCTTTAATTCATCTTTATCTTTTGTGTTTGTTTTATTTTGTCTTAATCTTCTTCTTCTTCTTCTTCTTCTTCTTCTTCTTCTTCTTCTTCTTCTTCTTCTTGATTTTAGGCCTAATGGGAAAAGATTTCTTTTGTTCCGATGAAATCGGAAAACAACAGACAACAAAAACGATCCTGTATATGGGATTCTACGTTTAATCATACTCCATGCTGGTAGCGAAATAAATTGAGCTCACTTTTGTATTGGCCGAATATTTACAATCGTACAACGATCATGTCTAGTGACCCCCCCTCGGACTACACTGTATGCACTGCATCAAACTGGTTCAGTCTCATCAGCTAGCGCGATGGGTGGAAGAGCTAGAGAGATAATGAAAAAATAATAATATTGCTAACATTGTTTTGCTCTTTGTTTGTATGCGTGGCAGTTCAGTTAATGCTTCCAATAATATTAAGCTTATACAGTGAAACCTGTTTATAAAGACCACCAAAGGGAGACAAGAAAAGTGGTCTTTATATATAGACAGGTGGTCTTTAAGTACAGGTTCCTTTAGTACTTTCAATGAGAAACCATTTTCAAGGGAAACAAAAAATGTGGTCTCTGCATGTAGACAGGCGGTCTTTTTATAAAGGTGGTCACTAAAGCAGGTTTGACTGTATGAATAAACCTCTATTGTTCGATACAAACAGCCAAACACATGGCTGAAAGTTGAGCCTAAAACTTGGACTTAATTGCATATTGATCAGTAAATTAAGAATTTTATTCTTTTGTCTTTCTTTTTTGAAGTTCCAGGCCGCGGAAGAGAGGAACAAAAATGGAAAGGAAGAAAGAAGAGGGAAGAAGAAAGAGAAGAACGAAAGAAAAAAAAAAGGAAAAATGAAAGGGCGAAAAAAAGAAGAAGATCCGTTTCACGCCTGTTTAAACCAAGCTATCACTTGAAACTCCATTTTATACCCCCCCCCCCCCCCCCCCCCCCCCCCCCCCCCCCACTCCGGGGTCGGAATGACCGCATGCGTGTTACCAAAATGTCCGGTAAAGGGTTACTTTTCACGCACCAAAGTCCGGCTCGTACCAGTGGCGGATCCAGGGGGGGGGGCACGTGCCCCCCCCCCCCCCGGCCAAAAAAAAAATAAAAAATTAGTATTTAAAAAAAAAAAAAAAAAATATATATATATAAAATATTCCAATGGCTGACCTAAAAAGGTGACCTTACCCCCCCCCCCCAAACGGAGCAAAATGTCAAATTTAAAAATTTCGTGAACCAAAAAAAAAAAAAAGTGTCCTCTTACCCTCGTTGTCCCCCTTTGTCCACACTGCTTTTATGTTCTCTTCATCTCCCACCCCACCCCCCCCCCCCATTTTTTTCTCTCTCTCTTTCGTTTTTTTCTTCTGTTTTCTCAATCTCTTCGTCCCTTCCCCAATCTCCTATCTTATATCTGTCTCCAACACTTTTGTTTTCTTTCTTTCTTATAGTTTCTCTCTCTCTCTCTCTCTCTCTCTCTCTCTATCGATCTATCTCTCGCTCTCTATTTCACTCTTCTTTCTTCTGTGTTCCAGCTCTATTTGCCTCTCCGTCTCCAATCTCTCAATCTTTGTATACATTGGTGTAGCGCCCACCCGGGGATGGGGCATACCTTTTAAAGGAAGACAAAATAAGACTAGATGGTGACTGGGATGCGTGGCAAAACAAAGTCATTTATTCTTAATCTTTTACAATAACAGTCTTTTCTTACAATAATGGCATAACAATACTCTTCAAGTACTAAACACAAATAAATCTACCTGTTCGCATACATTGAATTCATTAGCTCTCTGTGTTCTCTTTCTATATCACTAGGAACATCATCTGGGAAAGATTCATTACATTACTATCTCTAAACGAAACTATCCTTACTTCCATGCTTCATTTAAAAGCGCAATATCACTCTTCATCGATCTCATAATCATAACTTGGCTACTAATAAATAACTTAACCCATTAACAAATGTCTATAACATTGAGGTATTAGTCAATCTACTATAGCTTCTAATCATATAACCCATCACTTAGCGTCTTCATCAAGAAATCATATATAGACATAATAGTTAATACAAGAATGTTAGCATAATCATCCCTATACTATTGCCTAATAAGCTTTCTACTCTTTACGCTCCAAGACTGAGGCAAATAGTCTTAGTCTGCACTAATTATATATATAGCTCTAGCAAACTTATCTAATTTATCTTTTACCAACTAAATTTGAAAAATTGTTTAATGCACTTTTCCCAATACAATCCCCATATAAGTTTATAATTTACACCGACATTTTGCCGGTAATTTAATATTTGGTAATAAATGTGAAACTGGTGCCTGGCCTCCGAAATTCCCCGCAGTGGAAGGGCGGCGCGGAGCATGGAACTTCAGAGCCAAGTGGAATATTACACATCCCATCGTTACGCTTTAGAACTCACGAGTGCGTTTGAATAAATTACAAGAGTTTCCACTCCTTTCTTTCACCTGTGATACATGTTTTGCTTTGAATGAAACTAGACTGGATGGCAATATATTCGAGTGTGAAATCCAGATACCTCACTACAATGTTATCCGTAAAGCGTTGGTCACATCCCACCGTGCGTGTTTTTAGTCCGTACGGTTTTTGGGGAGGCCACGGCCGCCACGTTTTTCTGAAAACGTAGGGAGGGAGTGGCAAAGGCAGGGAGGGAGTACCGGCAACGCGCGTCACACGCACTGTGTAAGTACGTGGCCCGCACGCCACGCATGGCCGTGAACGGTTGCGTGCATCGTACGTTGCGCACGTGGTAAGTGCATTGTAAGTGCTTACAACGTGCTTACAACGTACGGTCTCCGCGCGGTTGCCACATTATCGTACGGAGGCCGTACTTACAAGTGCTGCTCACGTACGGTGTCCTTACTCACTCGCATGTTGTGAGTGCGTGCACGTGCGATGAACTCGGTGTATATATAGGACGACATTCCGATTTTCCCCAGAAGTCCCAGCTGTTGCTACCTTAAGATGCCGCCCATTCCACCGAAGAGACTATATACTGCATAAATTAGAGCGAACAACGTGCGTTGTAAGTGCTTACTCGGTACAGTCCACGTGAGTTCTGCGTGCTCATTGGATAGCTGAACTGGGGAAGTGGCGAGTAAGCACGGACCACGCACTTAACACGTGCGCCTTTAAAAGACGCACGGAGTCAGTGCGTTGTGCGCTCGTTGGCAGTACCGGGCACGCACGTCACACGCACTGGGGTGAATCGGTAGCCCGAACGCAGCCCGAACGCAGCGAAAGTTCCTCGTGCACTAAAAGTGCTACGGTGTGTCTGCGTGTTCCCAAATCCGTACGGAGGCGGTACTCATCACGTACGGATACCCACATTTTGCACACGTTTTTGCACGTAGACAGCACGCACTTGCAAGTACGGCGGGATGTGACCACCGCATAACGTAATATAAACGGTGGAGGTGTACTGACTTATATTCATGAAAGCTTGGGATATGAAGTTTTGAAACATAGTTCGTTATTGCGAATGGAAGCAATTGCTTTATTGATACGGCAGAAAAACGTCAGTCCCATTGTATTTTTGAATTGGTACAGACCTCCGAATTCTAAAGCGGAGATACTCACTGATTATGAAGACTTCTTAGTATATGCCAATGGTCTTAATTTTCCTATTATTGTTATGGGTGATATCAATTGTAATACTTTGAAAACCCCATTAGAAGGTGCAACCAAGAAATATATTCAAATAAATGATATATATTGTATGAACCAGATCAATACGGCCGAATATACAAAAGTAACTAACAATAGCGCCTCGTTGGTTGATCACATGTTAACTAATTATGATGAAAAAGTTAAGTCATTTGGTGTAATTCATAATGGCTTGAGCGATAAGTTATTTGATATGGAAATCTCCTCAGATACAAGGTTCTGTAAAATATGTTACTTTTAGAAAATCAAAAGGGATTGATAATGAACTATTTAAGTCTGACTTACAAAATAATAATTGGAAGGTTATAGAACGTATTTATGAGTTGAATGAAGCTGTGTGTAAATGGGAAGAGCTGCTGTTGGAAGTTGTGGATAAACACATGCCGGTTGTTCTGAAAAATGTCTCACTTGGTTTAGGTCCTATCTTAATGACAGGAAACAATATGTTTCAATGCAAAATAAAAAGTCAAACATCATGAATGTCAACACAGGAGTGGCTCAGGGTTCGATCCTTGGGCCCCTCCTGTTTACAGTCATGATAAACGATCTTCCCACACATATAAGTAAAGGGAATGTTTATATGTACGCGGATGACACGACAATATCCGTCTATGGAAACAGTCCAACAGATATTGAAATCCAGCTTAACAATGTAATGCAAGAAGTAAATGAATGGGTTGACAGAAACAAGTTGATCCCCAATGCAGAGAAAACCAAAGTCATGCTAATAGGCTCAAGACAAAAATTACATCGATTTTCAAATCTAAAGTTGCATGTTACATTAAAAGGTAAATCTGTTGAATGTGTTGATGAATCTAGGTGTCTAGGTGTAACCATAGACTCTAGCCTTGACTTTAAGATACATACTGAAAAGGTGTCTTTAAAGGTGAAACAAAAGCTAGGTGTAATAAGAAGATTAAAAACATATTTTTCTACTAAACAATTATCTGATATATATTGGGGGTACATTATACCCCATGTTCTTTACTGTTGTAATGTATGGTCGCGCAGAAGTGTCGGGAATTTCAATACCCTAAACAAATTACACAAAAGAGCTGCCTACATAGTATCAAATAAGTCATGGGATATACCGTCCCTGGATGTATTACAGCCACTATGCTGGCCACCTCTTGATAAGTTGTTCTGGAAAACAATGTGCTGCTTAATGTATAAATGTGTAAACAGAATAACACCCGGAATCGTTCATGACAGATTTATACTCGTCGACGATGTTTCAAAACGAATAACTCGCAACACAGATAAGAAGATGTTGCGATTGCCAAAATGTAAAACAGAATTTTATGGGAAGTCATTCATTTATTCAGGAAGTGAAATTTGGAATGAGCTACCACTTGAACTTAAAGAAGCACAGAGCCTAGCAGTCTTTAAGAGAGCTCTAAAAGAAATTCTCACATGATACGGTGTTCATTCTGCAAAGTTGATTTTTATCATTATCTATAATGATTCATTTTTTATCATGTTACTTGACTCCATGACCATACAATGCGTACAATTATCATCAATTAACTGTTGTTCTTTTGTGCAATATTATATTCAGTTAATGTATTCCTATGTTTTCGTATAATTTATTTTTCATAGTTAATTTTATCATTATCTATTCAGTTCTTGTCATGTTACTTGACTCCATTACCATACAATGCTCAATTTATTTTCATAGTTGATTTTATCATTATCTATTCAGTTTTTGTCATGTTACTTGACTCCATTACCATTACAATGCATATTATCATTAATTAACTGTTTTCCTTTTGTGTAGTCTTATACTCAGTTAATGTATTCCCATGTGTTTGTTTAACTTATTTTTGTAGTTGATTTCTATCATTATCAAAACCATACATACATTGTGTTAAATGTTTAATATTCCGATATTGTACAGTTTTAATTGTAATTCATGTATTTTGTCATGTGCTGTTTTTATAATCAGGGCTCTGTGGAAGACCAGCTTTTTATTTTTTGTATACTGAACAGACTACCCTGAATAAAGAAGTGAAATAAATAAAATAAAAAAAATCTGACCGTAGTTAAATATTAAAACCTCTGAGCTTCTGGGGGCTCTCCCGCCCCCCATCCCCGAAACACGTCTTAAAGAGGGCCCCTGGATGCTCATCTAACCGTAATTAAATACCTAAAACCCCTGAGCTTCCGGGGGCTCAGCCCCTTGACCCCCTGCAGAGGCTCATGCCCCCACCCCCCTCACTGTTATTTAGGGTACGCATGTGCGCGTGTTACCTCCTTTTGAAAACACCCCCTAAGTCCGGTGTGTAAAGTCAATATTTTGTATGTACGAGCCGGACTTTGGTGCGTGAAAAGTTCCCCTTTACCAGACATTTTAGTAACACGCATGCGGTCATTCTGACCCCGAAGTGCGGGGGGGGGGGGGGGCTCATGCCTTGGACCCCACGCCAATTTACGCTCTACCTGATCGTTAATACTCCATTTTGAAAAACGTTCCGCGGGACCTGCATGTAACGTGTAAGACTGGTGGTGATGCAGATTTTTCGTCTGCCGCCCCCCCTTCCGAACGTTTTTTCTCATTACGTCACTGCCCCTGGAAGGTGAGCCCCCTAAAATGTTTGCCCCCCCCTCCAAATCCCAAACTGCTTCCGGCGCGCATGGATGAACCTATTTTTAGTCTTATGGATGAAAGGGACAAAACGAAAGACAAAGCAAAGTCAAAAAAAGATGGTGAATTGTGGAAAAATTACAAGAAATTAAAGAATAAAGTTACAGCTGACATTAGAAAAGCTAAACGTAAATATTACTGTGAAAATTTAACTGGAAATCAAAATCGTAGTAAATGTCGGACGTTGTTGTCATCCATAGTCCCTAACAGTCGCTCTTCATCGTCAATTCCTATTATTAAAGGAGATGTCTTGAAAAAAGCAAACAAAGTTAATAGCCATTTTGCAAATATCGCTGTTGACACTTTGAATGTTGATTCGTCAGAACAAGATATAAACTTTAGACTGGACAATCCAGTATCGCCTAATCTAAAACAAGATTTTAAACTTTCTTTTGTTACCGAGGAAGAGGTATTAAACGAATTAAGGACATTCCCCAAAAAAAAATCGGTTGGAGTAGATGGCATTTCTCAATTTATTCTTAAGTTAGCCGCTGATGCCTGATGAAATTATAAAACAAATAACATATTTGATAAATAAATCAATCAGAGATGGGGTTATGCCTGACGTATGGAAAATAGCAAAAATTATACCGTTGCATAAGAAGGGTGACAAGTATAACCCAGATAAATATAGGCCCATTTCGTTATTGCCATGCATCTCAAAGCTTCTTGAAAGAATGGTACAGAAATAACTCATTCAACATTTGAATATAAACGACATTATATCTGCTCACCAATCTGGTTTCAGAAAAAAACATTCAACGTGTACTGCGCTTGTCAAAGTGACCGACGACTGGTTAAACGCAATGGAGCAGTAAATACACAGGGTCAGTCATTGTTTTGGTGGATACCGAGATACTGTTGCAAAAGCTCTTACTAATAGGCGTCACATGTGAATCGCTTCAATGGTTCAGGAGCTATTTGATTGATCGAAAGATAGTGACTTGTATTAATGATATTGTTTCTGATGCATTACAATTGACCGGTGGGATGCCGCAGGGCCTTCTACTAGGCCCCTCATTGTTTGTCATATTTATAAATGATATGCCTCATTCTTTTGAAAAATGTAAAATACATCTTTATGCTGATGACACTGTGTTATATTACTCACATAAGAATCCGTCTGTTGTACAGTCAGTTCTCAACGAGGAACTAGCTCGATTAGATACATGGATATCTCGGAATAAACTGAAGATTAACTACAGCAAGACCGTGGGTATGTTAATTGCAACAACAAAATTGCTGAAAAAACAATATAAAGTAGTTTTGAAAGTTCGAGGGAGAGATATAATCCAAATGCATAACACAAAATACCTAGGGGTAATCATTGATTCAGAATTGAAATGGAACATTCATATTGAAAACATGTGTAAGAAAATTGGAAAAATGGTTGGATATCTTCGTCGGTTGAGACATTTTGAGTGTGCAGACAATGTGTGGTCGTCATCTTCTGATAAATATCTTGATCGGTTACAGAAACTACAGAATAGAGCGGGGAGGATCCTTTTGAAGATAAATCGGCAGTCATATATATCCAATCAACAATTGCATGATATCCTAAAATGGGATACTTTGTCCCTACGGTGTACTAAACACATGCACGTTATGATGTTTAAAATACTGCATGACCTGACTTCTTATTATATAAATGAAAATGTTTCTTTTCTAGTAGAGCTACTAGATACACACTTCGAAGGCCCCCCCCCCCCCCCTATGATCTCGGCCGTCGAATGTCCGATGAACACGAAAATGTACGTAAGGAACAAGATGGTATAATTAGTTTTTTCCTAATATGCACATTGTCGTTATAGCCTAATTAATTATGCAAAATGCTAATTTTATGCATTTTACAGAAAACGTGTCAGACTCCACTCTTTGAATGTTGAGACTCATTGTTCATATGAAACTTCGTTTGGGGTTAAACCCCCCCCCCCCTTGAGTTTTTTGTATGTGTATGTTTTGTTTACTTTTTTTGGAACCCCCCCCCCCCTTTTGAGTTTTTTTTTTTTTTTTTTTTTTAATTTACCTCCCCCCCCCCCCCAACGGAGCAAAATGTAAAATTTTCAAATTTCGAGACCAAAAAAAAAGAAAAAAAGTGTCCTCTTACCCCTTTTTGGTCATTTAACAATAATAATAATAATTAATATTCCACTTATATAGCCGGCACTTAATGCAATGTCTTTAAGAGCTTTAAAGATATACTATTACCCCGGTCATTGGATTCAGTGATGCCCGCCCCGGCCCCCCCCCCCCACTCAGTGTTATTTAGGGTACGCATATGCTCGTACCCTCTTTTTGAAAGTACCCCCTATCTGAAGACTGCCAACATTTCCGAACCCCCCTTTCGCGGGCTTTTCGCGGGCTTTTCCTGCCTTGGAGACCCCCCTAAATCAGGAAAAATGCTCAATGTACCCCCCTAAATTCGGAATAATTTCTCAGGAATCCAAAGAGATGAGAGAAAAAAAGAAAAACACCCCCTTTTTACAATTCTCGGGCCGGACTTTGTCGCACGAAAAGTACCCCTTTACCGGACATTTGGGCAACACGCATGCGGTCATTCCGACCTCTGAGTGGGGGGGGGGGGCGGGATGCCCGCACACACTATGTGCACAATCTTCATTCTTAAGTTGAGGGTTGTGTCGAGAAAAAATAAAATTGCCGACTTAGAAGCAAACAAAAAAAGGGTCTTTCATTGTATGAATTTTATGACAGCCTACATTGTATATAATGGGAATTGCCGACAGTTTGCAGTGGGTTCACTATAAGCCCCCTCTACCGACGCCCCTGCCAGGATGAATGGTGTATGCGTTTATTTTGGGGATGATCATTTGCATGACAGCATTTGATAATTCTTAAAAACTTTAAAAATCTGAGTAGGCCTAGTTTCCGTTCGATGACATCTTAGTGTGAAACAGATAGCTCTATCGCTGTATTGGAGCTGTTGCTCCCGTGTGATGCTGTGACGATATTACGACCTGATCGAGAGCTAGTCGTCGATTCTAAACAATTTGTACAACAAAGCTGTTTCCATCGCTTTCGCACAGCATCCTTCCTTAGACAGGTGAGCACGAATATCAAGAAACCCTGTAAGGAGTTGAAGATGATGAAGAGAACTTCAGCAGCGTCGTCCTGCAGAAGAACCAGGTAGCCCGTAGACCAAGTCAAACCCATGAGGACCAGGAAGGAAACACCAGTCTGTGTTCTCTCGATACATGCTTTACGTTTAGCCTCGCGGTCTTTCCATACTCGTCCCGGCATCCTGGCAGACTGGCCAAGTCGACGGATAGCGAAGATGAAGATGATGATATTGATAAGCAGGATGACGCCCATGGGCACAAGGATTCCTCCTATCAAAGCCCACCGCTGCACATAACAACTGTGGATGAGAGATGGAGAGAGATAGAGAGGAAACGTGTGAGTGGGTGTGTGTGTGTGTGTGTGCGCGCGCGCGCGTGTGTGTGCGTGTGCGCGTGTGTGTGGGTGTGTGTGTGTGAAGTGTGTCCTGCATTTAATCATCAATAGTAATTAGGCATTTTTCGAAAGGGTTATAATACCTCAAACAAATTTAAGACCAGAATATAATACGATACTCCTCCTTTCTTTCCTTCACAGTTCATGCACATACTAATAAATCGCCCCATATCACCTGTAATAATTATGAACAATTAAGAATTGCGTTGTAAATTCAATAAAGACCCTGCAGCTTCACGAACAAAAATGAAAACAATTTATTTATAGTTGCTAAGAAGTGATGACTTTAAGCACTTTTATTTAAAATGACTTTCACATTAAAAAGTACTTACAAATCTTGTAAAGCATAGTCACCACGCAGAAGACCACCTGTTGCTCCAACAATAGCAGCTGGTACGCCTGAAAACAAGGTTATTAGTTAAAGTCATTAGATGAAGTGATATGATAAACAATATTATAGTATTAATGACTGCTTTGAGAGAAATAGTTGTTTTATTACGCTCAAGGGAAGGTTAGAATTGTGCTATTCCCCGAGGCTTGCCGAGGGGAATAGCCCAATTGTAACCTTCCCGAGAGCGTATGAAAACATTTATTTCTCGAATATTAAAGCAGTCATTAAAACTTTTATATGCCGAAAAAAAATAGACTAAAAAATAAAAAATAAAAAATATTTTACATTTTTGTCGAAGACGGGATTTGAACTCTTGCGTACAACAAGAGGTGTATCGAAAACCAACGCTTAGACCACTCAGCTATCACGCGTCGTTAACATGCTTGGCAGTTTTCTCTAATATATACATTAAAATGGATTGAAAACGGCTCCGCGTGAGGGATGCTTCGCAAAAGCTCCATGAAACGGACCCTTCTTTTACTTTTGCAATGCATATTGGCACGAACTTAGATCAAGATCTATCGGCAGATGTTGTTTTTTTGTTTTTGAGAGTTTATTTTCGTCTTCATGTCAACAATGCAAGATAAAATTGTCGGTAAGATCGATCGAGATTCAATTGTATTGAAATTACCGACCAATCCTTCGCACACATAAGGTATCCTCCATCGCTCAAACCATTTTTTAACATGTAAACCTATGGGGTAACCATGGAGGCTGACCAACTATTTTTAATAACCATGGTTATTAAAAATATTGAAATGTTTTAAGCATGGTTACCGAGAATTTTACAGGAACAGTTGAAGTTTATGAATGCAATTCGACCAATCAGATGGCTGGATTTCTTAAGTGAGGTATATAATATTCAATATTGACTCACTTTAAAGATATTATGTCCCTTTTGCAGCCAACCTCAAATTCTGTAGAACTTTGTAGGAATTATGAATATGTCATGCATGTCCTATCTATGAAATTTAAACGTTAGCAGTGTCCTCATATTCAAATTATGCAAGGAAACCCGTTTACTTGCTAGACTTCACTGTCAGACACTATTAAGTGACTGACTGGCTTTTTTCTTCTTCTTTGGTAATAACATACATAACATGAGCTGTAAAGGGTATATGAGCTTTTGCTACATCAATAACCCACTTCTTGTTATGGCCAAAATTAAACTGATTGAATCTTTGCGCAGCATTAAACGTACAACCATTCGGTACAATCGTTTCAAAATCAAGACTATTACTTACTGACTCTATAGCTCCTAAGTCGATTCGACAACTAATAGTCGTTATTTTGCCACTTAAAGACATTTTCAAGCCTCCCCCTTTTTTTTAAGGGAAGTTCTAAATTAGTATTATCTTTCAAATGCCGTTGAAATTTAACCTTTTCATTTTTTGGGCCTGTAAATGGGACATAGTACCTTTAATCCATATCTTATTTCATCCAAAGTTAACTGAATCTCTAGTACCTTTGATTGAAAATATGACGATCTAAACGTTCATCACGATATTACGCTATACTATGGAGATTATATACTCAATTATAATGTATAAAAGAAATTAATATAGATATTTTATAGAGATTTCCCTAATAAATATGTATGTAGCACTACGTTGAATAAATCTAGTAATGTTTCTTAAGATTAATGTAGAAAACTTGCCTCTATAAATTCACAGCAATTCATTATTCTTCTTTCTTGTGGTGTTTTTTCTTCAATTTATGTCATCTAACACTTCAAAATGACACATAAAAATAAGTGAAGGAGAATGAATTCTTTACAATAAAAATTACTCACCCCAACCGAGCAGAGTCGCCTTCAGCATAAACTTCGGTATATAATTATTGACGATTCGAACCGTTGTCAGATAAATATGAAATCCTTCGATTCCCATCCACGTCAACGAAGATAGCGCGAAGAAATGTGCGAGGGCAGCTATGACGCTACATGGAATGATCTCTAGTTCGGCAACGCGAAACTCTGCATCGAATCCGATGATGGCTAAGAAAGCAATGTAGAGACCAAGTAGTGTAACGCAGAAACATAGGAGGATATAGAGCTGGATGTTGTCGCCCCGAGATGCTCGTATTTTGCTGCGGATAGAAACATAGGTGTTATATAATTTACACAGATTGTTGTTCCAGTATTATGATATTTCTAAGCCAGTTATAATCATGTCAGAAACTGGTTTCACGACGGATGGAAATAAGATTTTACCAAAATGGTAATGACTAAAATTATCAGACAAAATATGCCCAGTATTAATGCATAGTGGACCTGGCATATAAATCAATAAAATGTATACATGTTCATAGAGTCCATAAAGTACTCCAACTGCTTTCAGCTCAAGAGGAGTACAACGTATGCCTTTTGCATCTTTTAACATGTTTTTGTCCAGATTGCTGACATATAATGTATAGCTGACAAAGACAGTAAATGAATGGCACCTTTTTATACTTACCTGATCAAACTAATGTAGGTGAAGATAGTGATGATAAGGCTGATAATGGATATCCCACAACCTATGATGCTTAACCATCGGAACACCTCGTTTTCTCGTCTGTCGGAGTAAATGTCCTTAGGATTTGTTTTTTGAAGAGAGAATCACATTTAGCTTAATTCTTCTACATTTTATTTGCTCTTTTTTTAAGAACGACTCACTCTAATATTGATTGCTCTATTTCTTTTACTTTCATCTGCACCGAAATTAACTTGAAATTTCACTCACTTCGTTGGAAGCGGAATGAAAATCGTAACAAGAGGACGTTTACAATCGTGAAAATCTTGATATTCTGCAAAAGAGAGTATATCAAATTTGAAATCATGAGACACAGGATGGAGCGCAAAATAGCTTGAGAAGAATACCGCAAGCAGATTTAATATCATATCATATTCATTTTGACAAGATAAATTTCCTCCTTCGATGAGTTAAATCAAGATTGTGATGATATCGAGTAAAATGCATGGTTTTAATTAAATACTTACCACAATCACTGCAAAGCTTGTAAAGTGGTCACATGCGCAGGTCACACTGTTGATGTCGGTGATTTCTACGTCCTCTGGGGCAATGATCTGTGAGAAAGATGTGTCTGGACCAACTCTGATTAGAATGCAGCCTCGGGTTGACCATTTCTCAGTTCCAGTGTCCCAGAAAGTACAGACGGGGTCGTAGTTGTCCTCCTGTTTGATGATAATAAAGGCGTATAATCATGTTAATGTTCTTAATAGATATTTAGCAGAATGATACAATCATAATAACAAATTTGTCTAGTTATTTTAAATCACTTCATTTTTGTTATATTTAAAAGAAACTGAACAAATCGTTGAATCGCCTACGAATGGCTCGTATTGAAACTGCCTGCTATTAATAATGAATTCCTGCGGTCGGAATATCAAAAAGAAATCTCGTTAATGATATTTTTTGTTTTGGTAATTTCATTGTAACATCTAAATTTAAATTTGCTTTGTAACCAAACAATGTTTTATCTATAGGTCTGAATTTGTTATAAATATTATTTAAAAGTATAGCAGCATTATTGCAACTAATTTCTTATGAGGTAGAAAATGGGCATTGATTTTACTAAGTTGTGTCTCCATATCAAGACCCGTTTCTGCTTACCTGCAGGGACCAATTCCTGCGTTAAAATGCCAAAGACCCGTGGAAAAGCTGATCGTACATTTACTCTGACTGCATCCAAAGAATGGAGCAATATCCCGTCGTTCATTAATTCTGCTCATTACACACACCAATTCAAGAAATTCTTGAAGTCCCAATATATTTAAAACCCCTTTTCATTACATTATCGTTTTTGTAAATGCTGTGAGATAGTTGTACTGAGTAGAACGTATGAAGAGTAAGAGAGTCCTATCTGGTTAGCCAACAATATTCACCAAATACTACAAGGTTACAGACAACTCACAAAAACACGAAATAACAAACTCTTAACAGTTGTACTGGGAGTTTGTGATCCTGTGAAGATATCGTTAATTGTTCTGGATAAACTGAAGTTTTTAATCTTACCATAATGTTGGAGAAAGTTATATTGACGCGTTGCGACAAGTCCTCAATTTTCCGTCCATCAACGATGACAGTCATCACGGGTGTGTTTACAACCCTGCTGAAAATGTCGTTATTTTGGTTGACACTTCGTATGTATTTAGAAGGATATAAGACATCACTAGCATGAACCATGAATACGATTTTCGCAGACTCCGGCATTGACGTGGTTCCGTCTTCAAACGGCAGACGTAACGCCTCCACAGGAATGACAGTCTGTACAAGTGTTGTTTCAATTGGAATGATCGAACTAGAATCTCTAACAGCAACTGTGGTGTTTGTTTCTGTGAAATCGGTGATGTCAAGACCAGACAATCTTATCACGATGCCATTGGACGATTCTGTACTGGAAATTATTTGAACCTGAAATGAAATGATGTTAATGATATATTTAGTTTTATATGTGTATATCGGTTTTAACAATATTACATCTTTGTCTGAATATTAATATATATATTACACCACCCCTCTCTCAAATGTTATTAACCTTCATCAGAATATTCAACACACTATGTATGCAGACGACACCCAGATTTATGTAACTCTTCACCCAAACAGCAGGACAGTAGCCGCGAACAAACTCACCAGTTGCCTCAATGAAATCAAAACCTGGTCTTTTCAAAACTGTCTCTGCCTTAATGATTCAAAATCTGAAATGATTCATATTACTTCTAAATTTCGGAACTCAGACCCCTTTCCTGATCTTGTTATGAGTGATGGCTCTCTCAGTTGTTGTGCTTCTGTGCGTGACCTTGGTTTAAATATTGACAGCAATCTTACTTTCAAACAACACATTAGTAATATTTGTAAGTCTGCTTCCTTTGGTATATATAAGATCAGTAGAATCAGGAGGCTACTTGACCGACCCACAACTTCAAAATTAGTCCATGCTTTTGTCTCGACCCATATCGATTATTGTAATTCTCAGGCGCGGATCTACGGGGGGGGTTTAGGGGGTTTAAACCCCCCCCTTGGGCGGCCCCAAAAAAAAAAAAAAAAAAAAAAAAGGGAAAAAAAAGAGAAAAAAAAGAAAAAAAGAAAGAAAAAAGAACGCACGCTGGAGAGAAACCCTTTCAAGTGCAAATATTGTGAGAAGATATTCAACTCATCTGGTAACTTAACCAAACACATGATAACTCTGGATATAACTGTGTATTTAACTGTTACTTGATTTAAAAAGACGTTATCATGCACTGCTTTTTATGGTCTCCATTGTGTTAATAGATGCCAGGAAAACATCACTTACGGGGTTCAAATAAACACCCCCAAAAAATCGGCTCGCCGCTTCGCGGCTCGTGGACGATGCTCCGCATCGTCATTATTTTATTTAACTGTTACTTGATTTAAAAAGACGTTATCATGCACTGCTTTTTATGGTCTCCATTGTGTTAATAGATGCCAGGAAAACATCACTTACGGGGTTCAAATAAACACCCACAAAAAAATCGGCTCGCCGCTTCGCGGCTCGTGGACGATGCTCCGCATCGTCATTATTTTGGTCAAACCCCCCCCTTAGCAAAAAGCTAGATCCGCCCCTGATTCTTCTCTTTCTGGCCTCCCTCAGTCACATCTAGTCCCACTTCAAAGGGTACAGAATAGCGCTGCTCGGCTTGTGACTCTCTCGCGTAAATCAGAGCACATAACTCCAATATTGAACTCACTACATTGGCTTAAAATTCACCACCGCATATCCTTCAAAATTCTTCTCCTGTGCTACAAAGCTATCAATGGCTTAGCCCCCTCTTACCTTTCCGATCTCATATCCTTACGTTCCCGTACGTCGTCACGAACACTTCGTTCATCTTCCACATTACTGTTAACACCTGGACCCCGCACTAACACCCGGTATGGTGACCGCGCCTTTTCAGTTATTGCCCCCGCTCTCTGGAACAAACTGCCCGCCTTTATTCACTGCGCCCCCTCTGTATCTCAATTCAAATCTCTACTCAAAACCTATCTTTTCAAATTGTAAATTGCAGTTGTGCGTCGGTCAATGGAGGTGCGCACCATATTTGTCTTTATTTAGTTGATTGCCACTGTTTTTCTTACCTTATCTATGTTACTTTTGTATTTTTGCTTTTTCTTCTAATTTAATTCTACGGGTTATAGTCTTCTCTTAATCAGAACACTGTGCGCTTAGAAACATCAGTATTAAGCGCCTAATAAATGTTATGTATTATTATTATTATTATTATCTATACAAACGTAACTTTAATAACAGTAGAAAACTGAAACTCAAGACATTCATCTGACCAACTTAATTTTAAGAGAAAACGCAGTGAAACGAAGGGTGAAGAGTTGAGGAAGGGTTGTGAGAAAAAGAATCTTCCTTTAACATGTTGTTCCTCGGGATATCCTCTGGCCTGTTTCAAGAGGTTAAGAAGTTGAGACAGGGGGTCCCTTTTTACACTTAAGAGCCTTGTTTTTAATATTTTCTGTTTCAACAGCGGACTGTTGCGGCCCCCGCGATCCACCTTGATTATTTCTTTATTATAGCAAGTATAATTTAATATTGAAGTAAAGGATAGAAGCTAACATGAAGAGGAACAAAATTATTACCTTAACAGCGATGTTGTTAAACTTTTCGTCATAACCTGTGAAGGAGTTAACTTCGAGATAACCGAGTTGCTTCTCAAGACCTTGGACTAATCGGGAGGGTGAATTACTTTGTTCTTGAGCGTCAAATAATTCCTCCTCATTCACATTTATTATGTTGTTAACAACATGAACATAGGATGTGGTCACCTGTAAAGTAAAACATCAATCTGGAGTTGATTTATTCAAACGGGCTCCTTTTAACAAAGATTTAGTTTTTGTTTGTAATTATGAAACAAAGTTCGTTGAAAGGGCTCTTCTTATTCTTGATATTCTAAGGGTATAAAACAAATACAAACTAGAGCTCACCGTGTTCTTCGATTGTTCTTAAATTGAAGGAATTATACTTTACTCTGACGAGTGCAAGGCAAACAGGTTGGTTTTGTACAGTGACTAATAGGTTGGAACTTGTGAAAACGATAGGATAAGCAAAAGCGAGTGGCTGCCGCCTACGATACCACATTACATTTAGGTAGAGAAAGTCACTATTCGAGATTAGCTTGGTCAAGAAAGTGAAGAAATTACCTTAAGCACATAAAGAGTCTTATCCGTCCAAAAAAAGTGAGACTATTCGGTTGACATAGCTGAGAATAAAGCCAAGTAGGTATGACACATTGTTATACATTGTTACCATGGTCACCGAGGGCGCATGCAGGAGTTATGCAGGCCCTCACCTCCCCTGGTGCCATATTTAGATTAATATAACATTCTATGGGGCTAAAATCACCGGTTCTACTGTTAATGTTCCACTCATCCTAGGACAAAGGATCATGTGCACTCACACTATAGTCGCTTGAATTCCACCACACAATACGATCCATGATGTCAGCCACAAGATTCGTCTCATAGGCCGTGAACTCATCTGAATGCATGGTAATGATTGCGGTCCTGTATGCACTTTCTTTCAGATTTGCATCTGTAATTCCTTCCTGTTAAAGAACAGCAACCCATAGAGCGTATTAATAAGCTAGTTCACGGTAGTCTGAGCATGAGCAGATAAAGGTCATTGCAGAACAAATTGTGAAATACACGGAGACAAAATACTGGATACGTGCTCATGAAAGTTATGTCATCATTATTAATTCATGCACATTCAGTGCACTCCATGATACACAGGTGGAGGTATTCTTTGAAAAGAGGAAACAAAGGCTATTTATATAGCACCTACATTGCTGTAGGAGTGATTATTTCACAATGTACAAAGTGGGACCTCTTCATGTTTTTAAGATCTGTGGATATTTGGGGTCATTGCAGTAGAGTGCTAACGGTGAACTGGTCTATTCCAGAGGCCATTTGAGATTCGTTTTTTAAACTTGTTTTAAACTGTAAATTGTAAAGGATCCATAACTGTCTTCGAAGTTTGGTACGGATATGCTGAGATTCAACAAACGAATGTTTAATTCCCCCTGAGCAGGGTATGGTAAAAGTATGAATTCAGCTGTTTTACTCAAGCTAAGTAGAAAGGACCATTCTGAAAAAATCGAGAGCACCCACCTCTAATATCTCTTCCAAAAGTTCTACTGCCTCACGGAATTCTCCGCAGTTTACTGATATAGTCCAAAAATAGCCGAACTCTTCCTCGTTACAATGACCAGTTAATATAGGCTCTCCGGCTTAAAAGATGGAAGAAAGATTTCAATCCAACGACGTCGAACACACAACCGTTTTCGTATAATTATTTCACCTCGTTCTTTGAACTATACATTTCACCCACTTGTACCACAAGATGGTCCTACGTGGGTTTTTTTTTTGTACTAACCTAATAACGTATTTGTGTGACTATAGCATGAGATCGGAGAAAAACTAGTGCTTGTTAAATAAGCCAGTTCACGGTTGCAGTCTGAGCATGAGCAGATAAAGGTCATTGCAGAACAAATTTTGAAATACACGGAGACGAAATACTGGATACGTGCTCATGAAAGTTATGTAACATTATTCATTAATGCACATTCAGTGCACTCCATGGTACACAGGTGGAAGTATTCTTTGAAAAGGGGGAACAAAGGCTGTAGGAGTGATTATTTCAAAATGTACAAAGTGGGACCTCTTCATGTTTTGAAGATATGTGGATATTCGGGGTCATTGCAGTAAGGTGCTAACCGTGAACTGGTCTATTCTGCAAACAATTTATTGGCAGATTTAGACATTTTAATCAACATTTATTTCAAGATTTGTGCACCCAATTATAAGCGTTTCTATATCGGTTATCTCTAAACTTTAAGAGTATGGTTTGTTTTACGTCCACTTCCTAAAACTTGTAATACCACCTATAAGATATCGAAACGTGTGTAATTTATTGGCAGATTTAGACATTTTATCAACATTTATTATATGCGTTTCTATATCATAGGTTTATCACAGCAACTTCAAGAGTATGGTGTGTTTTACGTCCACCTCCTAAAACTTGTAATACCGCACTATTAGATATAAAAACGTGTGTTATTCCCCGCCAATTTCTAAAACATTGTCGAATTCCTTTATTTACCTTGTGTAGTATTAAACGGACATGCTGCACTTGAGTTCAATACAGATCCCACGGTGGATCGTTCCAGGATGGCATTACCATAGACTGTATTCTGGGACTTCGTCTTGCAGAAAGCACCTAATTAAGAAAGCCATCATCATTCTATACAGTAATTCTTTAAAAAAATGTATGTGAATTAGAATTACTTTATGGTTTTTAAAAAACCCGATGTCAAACGATTTATCAAACTGACAATCATCCCGGGGGCACTTTTTTATCATCGAGAATTTGACGGATTATCTTCTAAGGGGAATACAGAAATTAAAGTGTTCTTAAGTAAGCGAATCACCGATTTACCTTTAAAGTATTTAGATGTGCTCAAAAGTGGGATATAATATTATCGCTTTAAATACTGAAGTGTGTTTACGGTAATATTACACGGAAGATTCTCTAAATCCTGACAAAGGAGTACTAGTGAAAGTAACTGATTGTTGGAAGAAAATGCTATCAGTTATGAATACTAGGTACACCAGATTGTGTGCCGTATATGCAAAATGGCAAGAGATTCTTATATTATATAATGTTAAAAATTAAGGTATAATTATAGATTGAAATTTTCCGACTTGTAGAAAGATGCATCATGCAAATATTAACCTCAAACTATGAACCTGGGTAATCACGCAATATAGCAATGATTACCTATCATTGCTTCATTCAGGATGTAGAGAATGTGATTATTGTAAACTGCCCCTCCCCAAGAAAGAACGTCAAAAGGTCGTGAATAACCATATAAACCGGAATCAATACTAATACTACTACTACTACTAATAATAATAATAATATGCCTTATTTACCCAGGGTAGCCTCATCAGTATTTATACTGTTCCCCCTGAGGACCCTGCGATCATATTAGTACCCCGGTCGCGTTATTTTCTTCTGCGGCACAGATTAGGGCTTTTTTTTAAAAAGTGGTCTTGATTTAACCCTAACCCTAACCCTAAACTTTCCCATAGACTCAACACGCACCTAACCCCAATGTGTGCCGCCGAAAAAAATAACGCACCCCGGTCAGCAGGCTTATCCGCGCATAATGTATGCACATTCTACACTCCCTGGGGAGCATTCCAACCAGGCGCCATTTTTACAAGCGCATACTTGCTAATCTAAGCACATTAGCTTTCGCATTCTACGGGGTAGGTTTGATAAGTAAACTCATACATAAACACTCCGCGTGCATCTACAAAATTAATGCACAAGCAGAGCTATGAATTATCTGTACGCTATGATCATATTAAACAAAAATCATATATTACAACAAAATACAGCATAATTGATTAGGCGAGGGGTAGCCCTCTCTGACATTTTTCAAACAACTTATAAATGATACCAAATAAATGTATGTTATAAAACTGACCATTGATTGTAATTTTGTTATCGATGTTAACTTCAATGGCAACATCAATCAACAGCCAATCAAATCAAGGTTTCCATGGAAGTTACCATGAATGGGCTGTTGAAATGTGGTTTCAATCCAGGAAACATGGATCACACGCTTTGCCCACCCCCTCTTGAAAATATTGACTGAATACGCCTCTGACTAAAGGCCATAACTTACCGACTTCGCAGTTGATGCCAGTGTATCCCGTTTGACAGTAACACATGTATGGATTGATGGAGTTTGTGCACGTGCCACCGTTTTGGCACGGGCGGCTGTTACATTCGTTGAAATCTATATAAAACAGCAATTCAGATATAGTTTAAACAATATACCTATTTGATTTTGAAAACTTTTTTTTTTTGCAGATCGTTTGTTCAGAGCCAAAAGTGCAATAATAATACCTTTTTGTTCTCCAAAAGAATAACCAATCACTGTAATGATGTTTTTAAAAATGAATATAGGCCTATGTAAATTTTATTACATATTTTTTTGGGGTGCTGTTTGGGTCAAAGTCATCTCAGAAAACGGAGACACAAAATAGGATCGTTTTAAAGAGTTTCCTCAGCGGACAAACAAACAATCCGGCATACAATATATTTATACAGATATGTAAGTGACCTTTTTCTCTCAGCTTGATACTGGAATTCAATAGAGTCAATCCTGTTTCTCTTAACCGTCAACACACACTGATAGAATAAATGCTCTATTAATATAATAGACGTCACGATATATCTGAATAATTTTTAAAATGAAAATTCACCCATGCATTCCCATTTGCACATTAAATAATAGGGCCGTTCACACTACACATTAGTGCGATTTGCATCGCGATGCAAAGATTGATTTTCGGGCGACATTCACACACAGGGAGAATTTTCGCTCGACGGCAAGAACGTCCGAACTGCGCATGCGTGAATCTCGACGATGGATTGACCCAGCGTATATGACGAGCCGAACGTGCCATAAACATGACAACTATACAACTATACATCCATCGAATGGATGTAAGGTTTTAACCAATCAGAACGCAGGAAACTGTACAACTATACAACTTTACGACTATGCAACCATACATCTATAGAACGCATGTAGGCTGTTACGTTTGCGGGCCGAAATGCCATAATTGTGAACAACCATACATCCATTCAGCTCTATGGCTGTACGGTTTTAACCAATCATAACGCAGGAAACTAAACAGCCATGGCGGCGAGAATGTCTGTATAGTTTCATGGCTGTACGGTTATAACCAATGACAATGCAGAAAACTATACAGCCATGATGACCTAACCCCCTCCCCCAACGAAACGGAATGTCGATCGGTCAAATTTTCAAATTTCGGGAACAAACAAAAAAAAGTCCTCTTACCCCCCCCCCCCCCCGCTAATTCAGAGGCTGGCTGAGTCGTTGCGAAATTTTTGGCCCGATTTCAAAACTTTAACCCCCCCCCTTGAAAAAATCATGCGTACGCCACTGGCCGGCTGCCATTATGCCCCCCCCCCCTGCACGATTTTTCTGATTGTTCGGGAACGCATGGATGGCGCCCCGTCGCTCGCTGACTTTTTTCTTTCGAGTCTTGCGCATCTTTTAATAGATTTTTTTTCTCGAAAATCGGACCTACAGTCACGTGACCCTATGTCTTTGCATGTCAGCCCGAAAATCTCAAATTTTCGTGATTTGTGTACAAAACATATGGAAATGTCATTTTTCCTAAAAATAGACCAAACATTGGTTATTGGGTCTTGTTTAAAGTTTAGGTGGTTGCTTTGGAAGTCAAAATAGTTGAATTGCTGTTAGAAATGAAATAAAACAACAAAAAGAAGAAAATACATAGGCCTAAGTTAAAAAAAAAACAATGAAATACATAAGAAATTATCGAAACAAGAGATAACATAAGGAATAAGCTGGCTCTTCCAATCTTGTTGTCGTATTATTATTCCAAATGGTCTAATGAATATATGTAGTGAAAAAGAATGAGAATGAATAATACAGGTGTATGATTTATGGGTGAAAATGTGATTTGTATGACCTTATTTGCATAAATTACCATAAATATGCAAATGAGTGAATATTACAAAACATTAAAATTATCATAGTATATTCTATACGCTTCACTTGATATGCATGCAAATTTTCGCGGAGATCGGCCGTTTCATGGCCGAGATCTTAAGGGGGGCCATAATGCCCCCCCCCCGACCGTACTAAGACCTCAAATAGCCCGGCCATTTTAGGGTTAAGTTAATAATTACCCTGTGTTGGAGGAGGCAGTGTCGTCAAGATTGCTTGTGTTCTAAGCCCGTTTCTCTGGCTGTACAGATTGAACGTGAAGTCTGTATTCGCAGGGAGATTCAGGATCTGTTCTAAGATCCTATCAGGAGGCAAGTCTATACTGGTAGGGACACCCCCTGGGGTCGTTGGGTAGGAAATAACGTATCCATCGACATTCCCTGGACTATTTGTCCATGTAAGTTGGTAGCTGGTGGCTGATGTTCTCTGAACGGTTGCATCTGATGGAGCAGGTGGAAGCACTGTAGAGAATGAACATCGATGAAGAGTAATCATCATCAATAGTGATATGTCACATGAATCGTTATCGTGACCCCTATCAATTTATGTAATAATCATCTTTCCAAGTGCTACGATCTTGAACCTACTGGTTTCCTTTTTCTGTAACCTATTACTCTTCCACGAAAGGTAACCATGTGGTTAAAAAAATCATAAAATTATGTCACAATATCATTCACTTCTGGAATGATCCAACTTAAAGACTATCAACTATAAATAAATTATATCCTCGTGGGATCCTTACTTGTAGTAGAAATAGACGAAATTGTATAGATAGATGATTTGAAGGGGTAGGTTTGTACGGAAAGGGTCAATAAAATAATATCTACAATCCAAGGAGAATTTAGGGGAAGTACTATCAGTCGTTGAAGAAAAAAAGTTTACCTGATGGCAATGTTTCCAGTTGATTCTAATAATTATGTTGTTAACATGACGGGGACAGCCTACGAAACCGACGGAAGACGAGATTTGTATTGGATTTCTATTTTATAGGTCTCATTAGTACTTTGGAACTTTCGGTCTTTTGAGGCAGTGGTATTGTTAAATATCAGTCTCGAAATATATACGCTATTCAAGTAAAACTCTAAGTAATTGTCTGTGGGTATTGGGGGCAATCTTTAGTTTCGCGTAAAATGAAAGATAAAAGAAAAAACAAACAAACGCTCTTCGAAATGTCCAAATTCATCGGAGGTTGTGTTAGGCTCTCTGACACGAATACATTTATGAAATCAACTTTCCTATTAGAGGTTTCATATAGCCTTAAGCAGGGCTCCCACTTAGCCGAGTTGGAGCCTCGAGTTGTGGCGAGCTGGCGCGATCTTATGGCAAGCCGTTTTATCATTAAACCATATTTCTTGATATCAAGAATTCAATTCTTGATATCACGAAATCGAATTCTTGATATCACGAAATCGAATTCTTGATATCAAGAATTACCATTGCTTTACAACGTACAACGTAAAATTATTTCTTGATATCAAGAAATATGTTTTAATGACAACACGGCTTGCCATAAGATCGCGCCAGCTCGCCACAACTCGAGGCTCCAACTCGGCTAAGTGGGAGCCCTGCTTTATACATTTTGTGAACAGAATATACAATTAACAGTTAAGCCATGTGCTGGAAAATGGGTCACATGTGGCAATGATAGACCCTTCGACATAGCAAGGAATATACTGGACAGTACTCGAAATATCTCTAACACACCGTTGAGTAATTGACCTATGAAGAAAACAATCTATGTAAAATTTTCTTTTGGTTGGACAGTTTCTATTCTTGTTTCTAATTTATCAAATATTTTCTCAAAACGTTCTTCCAACACCAAGACACAATGAAAAACAGAAGACCCTTCTCTCCTGGCTATTGCCATAATCCAGTGACAATGGGAGACATCTCGACTTGTTGATACCTTGACGAATTCGTCGCTACGCCTTTGTTCAATTAAGACGTTATTGTAGCCTTGGTGAAGTGTGTGCAATAAAAAAGAGGTGTGATATGACTCCTATAGGGATAGATAACGTGTCCTCATTCTTAGGTTCAATACAGACGTAACCTAGCTGTCTGTCGTTCTTCTTTTGAAACCACAAATTGGCGTTATTTTCCCATCTATTCTATAGAATGAGGAATATCCAAACTAAACATGAGTTGACAAAACACGGCCGATGACTCGTACAATTAAATTTAAGTGAACATTTTGAGACAAATAAAAACAAAAAATAGAATGACAGTCAAATTTAGGTAGTACTTGTGTAATTGTAGTATTTGGTAAAAGGAGCCCACAGGCCAGTTTTACATTTTGCGCTCATAATTACGTGTCTTTAATTAAGATCAAGTTTTCCATTCGGAATCTTAGAGTTCTACGATAGTCTGAATAATATGACTTCGTATGACGACGTTAAGACATTTCAGTTAAAATTATAGATATTAAAATTGATATTGTCTATTCATGTGACATCTGCATTCATCCATGCAAACTGATATTGATTCACCGTGGGCTTCCTTTTTTTGAATAATGGCTCCTATTAATTAAAAAAAAAACGTCATTATAAGCGCTATAAATCATCCTGATCGTCATCTCTTCCTCTCTTTCTTCTTTTTCTTCTCTCGCTCTCTCTCTCTTTCTCTCTCTCTCTTTGTCCCTCCCTCCCTCTTTCTATCTATCTTTCTTTATATCTATCTCTCTTTCATTCTCTAGTATTGTTTCACATAATAATACATTTTAAATACATCTTACACAGCCATTCTACCCAGTGGCGGATCCAGGGGGCCCGGCCCCCCTGGCAAACAAAGAAGGAAAAAAAAGGAGGAAAAAAAGAAGGAAAAAAAAAAGGAAAAAAAGAAGAAGGAAATAAAAGGGAAAGACATCAAAGGTATCATAATATGCTCATCTGACCGTAACTAAATGCCTAAAACCCCTTGACTTCCGGTGGCTCTGCCCCCTGGACCCCACCTAGGGCCCTAAGGTGGACGGCCGGATGCTAATCTGACGGTAATTTAATGCTTAAAACCCCTGAGCTTCTGGGGTCTCGGCCCCCTGAACCTCACGCCAATTAGTGTCCTGCCAGTGTCTCAAATAAGGTATCAAATCAAATCTGACCGTAATTAAATGCCTAAAACCCCTAAGTTTCCGGGGCTCCACCCCCTCGACCCCACCAGGGGCCCTAAGGCGGGCCCCTGCATGCTTGTCTGACCGTTATAAAATTCCTAAAACCCCTGAGCTTCTGGGAACTCGCCCCCTGGACCCCACGCCAATTCGTGACCTACCAGTGTCACAAATAAATTAAAAAAAATATGCTCATCTGACCGCTATTTCTGGCCCAAAGCCCCTGAGCTTCCGGGGGCTCCGCCACCCTGGACCCCACGACAATTCGTGACCTGCCAGTATCACAAATAAGGTATAAAATATGCTCATCTGACGATAATTTAATGTATAAAACCCCTGAGCATCTGAGGGCTCCGCCCTGGAAAAAAAAACGTATAAAAACACGTTAATTTTACCTTTTTGGCGCTCAAGGGGGGGGGGGGGGATCTTTCACATTTTCGAGGGCCAAAAAAAATAATTAGTGCTCACTACCCCCATCCTTAATCACACTTAATTTCAAATTGATTTCAAATTTGGGCCCCCACCCCTAAGAAATCCTGGATCCGCCTCTGATTCTATCGCCCATTTACCTGCAGGTGGTGGAGGCATGGCCTGCACGATGATGGCACCATCAACATTGCCGTTCACCAGCGTCGCTAAGAGCACATTGGTTGGCGGATTACCCGCTAGATCATTATCTTGGATGGTGAATGTCGTTAGAGCAGGGTCATTGATGCTCTCCTGCTTTGAGGTACCCGAGGCCGTATTATACACGAAGAGATAGCCGGTGACACCATTGGGGTCCAGTGGTGCAGTCCAAGATACAGTCAAATAGTTCTGGGAGTGAAACTGGAAGTAGACATCCTGAGGAACTACAACAATGATCAATATTTGAAAATTACATGATAACGATAATCATAATGATAATTCAATTCAATTCAATTCAATTCGTTTTATTCAACCATTTAAAATAAAAAATCAATATACAAATCATGCATGTATGAAAATTATACAGTATAAATGGTATTAATGATAATGATGAGGATAATATGGTGACGATAATAATGATGACGATAATAATGATAATGATGATAATATTGATAATGACATTGATATGGATATTGATTTTGATTTTGATATTGATATTGATAATAGTAATAATATTGATATTGATACTGATATTGATTAATATGATGATAAATGATAATGGTAATGATAAAAATAATGATAATGATATTGATACTGAAATTGTTTATGATAATGATAATGATAATATTGTGATGATGATGATCATGATGATGATAGTGATGATGGTGATAATAATGACGGCTGGTTGTTTAACGCTCATGTACTTTACGTTATGTGTATGTAGTACAATCTGAATGCACTAAGTACAACTCTTTGATTAAATTTCTCTTTAATTGTTATACAAAAAAAAATAAATAAAAAAAATGATGAATAGTGCGCAATAAACTTCGCAATAATTATACGTGGTATTGTTTACAATTAGAAACTTTTGTATTTCCCTGTTTTACTTTGTCGCTTTACCGCAATTCTTATAATTCCTTTGCATGGGCATTTTGCAGAGGTGTCGATTAAATTGTATTTGATTCCGTTTCCAAAAATCTAAGATTATTTCTTGTTTGTTTATAAAGAGCACATTTAAAGCAAACATAAAGCAGACAATATTTATGAACATAAGAATGAAGTAACATTACATAAACAAACGAATTAGCTCATTACATGCTCTAGACATCCATCTTACAAAAAGAAACATTCGTTGTTATTATACCTATAATTCTGAATAATAATTATATGAAGCATGATAATGAAAATTGATGAAAATTGAAATACGGTAAACGGTAAACTCTCTATATCTAACACAATCCTTTATTTTTTTGTAAAGAAAAGTACATACCCGACTGTGAATTCACCCCGGTGAATGAGAACACTAAACAGATAAGAAAAGTTATGCAGCTGCGAATTATCATCTTGTCTGATTTCAAACATCCAACATTATCTTCAAATGAATATTCCGAGAATCCGGTAATAAATAGAGAAATGTGGAATAAATCTTCCTTCTTGAGCTTTATTCTTAGGACATCGTTCACACCCACTTGCGATTTCTATTCGAATTGCACGAGAATAAAAAGGATCAGTTGACTCAGAGGAAAACCTGAAGGAGGCTCGTGGGAATAAAAGAAATTGGTGTTTTTATTTCGTGACGTGTGCAAAATACTTTTTTCCCGCTATGGTGACTGAAGCATTCCCGTGCCTAATAAGGAGGTCTAGATGTAATAGGGGTTCAAAATCCTCTCCAATTGAGCATCCATTGATTAGTAATAGTCTATCGATGTACATGAGTAGAAATCCATTCTATTAGAAATCATAAATGTCTTTGTTTCGGAGTAGAAACATTCGCTCTCATTAATGGAGGAACTCACTCTCAAAGCAGTAATTCTACTATAGAATGGATTTCCGGCCTGAAATTTGGAGTGCATTGAACTGCACAACAAAGATAACCCTCAAACGACTCCTAAAATCGAAGATTTCCACAGCTCTGCATTAAGATACAGATATGGATTTGGATACAGGGATGGGATCACTCAAAATGTGTTGTATACTCATTTTTTGAAATTTCTCTTTGTCAGATGTTTTGAGATGGAATTGTTTATTTCAAAACTATCGAAAAAGCACGATAACGAGAAAGATTTAGTTAGTATAGATTTTCGTTAATGATTAATCTATAAACAGGGCGGCTGATTTTTTTCTTCACCCATGTCTTGTAGCCGAGATAACCCACTGATATCTCTCTCTCCCTCCCTCTCTCTCTCTCTCTCTCTCTCTCTCTCTCTCTTTCTCACATTCCCCTTCGTACCAGGGGCGGCGATTTCTTTTCATGACCGGGGGGGGGGGGGGGGTGAAATGCGAGGGACGGGGTAGCAAGTGGCGTATATTGAACAAAAACGTTGTACATGCAGGCCTCGCGGAACGTTTTTCATAGAGGGGGAGGCTAAAGTATTTTATTAGGTAGAGCAAAGCGAGCATAGCAAGTGGAGCGTATGGTCCAGGGGCGTAGGCCCATGAAGCTCGGAGTTTTTAGGCATTTAATAACGGTCAGATGAGCATCCAGGGGCTCGTCTTAGAGCCCCTGGTGGGGTCCAAGGGGCAGACCCCCGGAAGCTCAGGGTTTTACGCATTCAATCACGGTCAGATGAGCAAACAGTGGCCAGCCATAGGGCCCTTGGTGGGGTCCAGGGGGCAGAGCCCCCAGAAGCTCAGGGAAAAACCATGCCATTTCAGCAACATTTGTAAATCACTGGTATCGAGTTAAAAATAAATCAAGTTTGAATTTTATTAGGGGGGCAACTGCCCCCAAGCCCCCCCCCCCCCCTCATCATTACGCCAAGGCGAGGGAGTAAAGTGAACGAGAGGGGTAGAGGTTACGGAAGTGACTATCCCCTCACAGGTTTTTTAAGTTTTGTTGTATTAACAAATTATATACTTTAATTAGCAAAAGAATAGTATAAAAACAAGCAATATACCTTTTTCACACTTCACTTTTCTAGAATATTTACTGTACACTTCGAAGAATATTATGCGGGGGAGCGTAGCTCCGGAGCGAGAAGATTTTTGCATTTTTATTTGTCTAAACGCTGCACTCTAGTGCCCTCCAGAGCCTAAAAGTTTGTTGCAGTCTTCAGTCAGTATTTGCTATACACTTTTTTTCTCACTTTTTCAATTTTTCAGGGGGAGACGATCCCCCCTAAACAAATTGAGGGGGGGACGTGTCCCCCCCCCGTCCCCCCGTCATCGCCGCCCCTGCTTCGTACTAACTAACTCTATTCAAGAAAACGGCTTTATGTCATATGTCATTTATTGATGTATTGTTCCAATTTTTTTTAACGTATGGATTTATAATATTATACTAAGAATCTAAAAATGGAAACAAGATTTTTGAAACCATGTTTGTTTTTAACAGTCCTCAAATCATAGGAGGATCCAGCAGTGGATTGAAAGGGCCACTCATTTTTTATAGGCGCCGTAAAAATAGAGAGGATATGGAAGGAAAAAAAAGAGAAGAGCATTGGAAAAAGAAGCAGAAATGAGGCGCAGTGAAAAGAAAAGTTGTTGTTTGAGTTGCTTCTAAATTCTGAGCGGCTCAATTCGAAACATAAATTTGAACAAGGAATCAAAAAGTAAACTTTAGACGTCATCTCAGAAAAGCCTTTTTCCCGAGCTTTGTAATATATATACATGTATGTCAGGGCCCGCGCTATGGCGGAGCTATGGGGGGCTCGAGCCCCCCTCCCCACTTTTTGTAAAAAGTATGTTAAAGAGAAATAAAAAGGAACCAACCAAGGCCCCGGTAGAAAAACTCATTCTTATAAGTATACTCATTCTTTCATTCTTATAAGTGCCCTTTTTCATCTGCGATGAATGCTTCGAATTTGAGATGTGTCCCCTTTAACTTTGTAATAAGTTTCTATTTTTATCTCTGATAATTGCCCCTTTTATCTTGTAATATAGGCCTATGCCCCTTTTCCGTTGTCCTAAGACTTTTTTTTTACTATTCTGGTGAGTGCCCCCCCCCCTTCTCTTCCTTTCTCTTTATTTTGATGAAACGCCAACAAATTCCGCGCTTCGTGCGTGGGGGAAAATTTCATATAAGGCGGTGTCACACAGATCCTCTTAATTGCTGTCTGTCATCAATTATCCCATTAAAAATCCTCTAACGAAGCAAGAAAATCCTCCCTTGAAAGGATTTTTTAAGGGACTGGCGTACTGATAGGGGAAGGGGAGGGGGCTTTGGAGAAATAGAATTCAAACGTGGTTTATTTCTAATTCCATAACGGTGGATTACAAATAATGCTGAAATGAGATAATTTTCCGGCGAGATTTTTCCTCACTTTATGCGTTTGTTGGAAAATGACAAATTCCTAAATTTACAGCCAGGCAAGAAAATGCTTCTTGAGATGCCTACATATCAGGGCCCGCGGAAAGGCGGGGATCGGGATCCACGAGCCCCCCCCCCACACTTTCTTTGAAAAAGTATATTAAAGAGAAATAGAAAGAAAGAGAGCGAGAAAGAAAAAATAGTTAACTGCCAGTGTCACATTATAATGGGGTATCAAAATATGCTCATCTGACCATGATTAAATGCCTAAAACTCCAAGGGCTCTGCCCCCTGGATTCCACCTAGGGCCCTAAGGCGGGCCCTTAGATGTTCATCTGACGGTAATTTAATGCCTAAAACCCCTGATTTATGGGGGCTCTGCTCCTTGAACCCCACGCCAAATAGTGTCCTGCCAGTGTCACAAATAATAAGGTATCAAAAATGCTCATCTGACCATAATTAAACGCCTAAAACCCCTGAGCTTCCGGGGGCTCTGCCCCCCTGGACCCAACCAAGAGCCCTAAGGCGGGCCCCTTGATACTCATCTGACCGTAATTGAGTGCCTAAAACCCTTGAGATTCCGGGGCTCCGCCCCCTGAACCCCAAGTCAATTAGTGACCTACCACTGTAACAATTAGGAATCAAAATAATGCTCATCTGACCGTAATTAAATGCCTAAAACTCCTGAACTTCCGGGGCTCTGACCCCTTGACCCCGCCTAGGGCCCTAAGGCGGACCCCTGAATGCTAATTTGACCGTAAATTAAAACCTTAAACCCCTGAGCTTCCGGGGCGGACAAGGTATCAACAAATGTCTATCTAACCGCAGGCGCGTAGCCAGTGGGGCGGTGGGGTGGTCCCCCCATAAACGCCGGCCAAAAAAAGAGAGGAGTGAAAAGGGGACGTAGGAAGAAAAGGGAATAGACAAAGAACATTTTTGAAATTCAGACAAGGATTAAGAGTCGAGAACGGTACAACGAATCGTCTTCTTTCTCTAATGAATTAATGAAACGTCAAAGCTTCCGCGCTTTGCGCGGGAGGGGGGAAACTGAATTAAGACGTGGATTAAAAATCATAACGGTATACAACGAATCGTCTTCTTTCGCTAATGATTTAATGAAACTTCGCGTGGGAGGGGGGGGGGAACTGAATTTAGACAAGGATTAAGAGTCGAGAACGGTAGAAAGAATCGTCTTCTTTCTCTAATGATTTAATGAAACGTTAAAGCTTCTGCGCTTCGCGCGGGAGGGGGAAAACTGAAATTAGACGAGGATTAAAAGTCATAACGGTACAACGAATCGTCTTCTTTCTCTAATGATTTAATGCAACGTCGAAGCTTCCGCGCTTTGCGCGGGAGGGGGAAACTAAATTTAGACAAGGATTAAGAGTCGAGAACGGTACAACGAATCGTCTTCTTTTTCTAATATTTTAATGAAACGTCGAAGCTTCCGCGCTTCGCGCGGGAGTCGGGGGGGGGGGGGACTGAATTTAGACAAGGATTAAGAGTCGAGAACGGTACAACGAATCGTCTTCTTTCTCTAATTATTAAATGAAACGTAAAAGCTTGGGGGGAAAGTGAATTTAGACGAAGATTAAGAGTCGATAACGACACAACGAATCGTCTTCTTTCTCTAATAATTTAATAAAACGTCGAAGCTTTCGCGCTTCTCGCGAGATGGGGGGAAACATAATTCAGACGAGGATTATTTTTGGGAATGGTACAACGAATCGTCTTCTTTCTCTAATAATTTATTGAAATGTCAAAGCTTCCGCGCTTCGCGGAGGAGGGAGGGGAAAAACTCGCCCCTCCCTGCACCCAGCCACCCCTAATTACGTCACTGCTGGTTGCCATTACGTACCAATATTTGGCTCGCATAATTTCAAATTTGGGCCTCGCCCCTAAGAAATCCTGGATCCGCGCCTGATTACAGCCTCCGAACACCAACAAATGCCATTATTGTGAGCCTTGCTATCTCTAATCTTCTCGACGCCCTTGTTGGGATTCCACTGAGTGTGTATGCAACCGTCTTTAAATTCGATGTATCGTGCTTCGCTGAATAAAATACTCCTTACTATACTCTACTCTTGAGTGCACTATCTGGTGTTTCGTTCAGTCACATTGTGGCGTTGACTGCAGATCGATTCATAGCTTTTACGAAGCCGTTACGTTATGCCAGCCTGGTGACGTTTAGACACATTGCCATCGTCCTGGGGTGTCTTTGGCTTCTTTGCATTTTTTGTTGAACACCGCCCGATCTGTTAGCTTAGCACATGGATCACATACTAGTCAAGACCAGAAAAAAAGACGCTGTGGGGCACTCTTCTCTGGGACATTGGACGTAACCTTCACCTGGTTGATATTTTGTGTGATCGTGATTTCAATGGTTGCACTGCCTGCCATCAATGCTTTGATTCTTCACATCGCAGTGAAACAAGCGAGAAAGATTGCGAGTCAAAGAGTGATCATTCAGTTCCAACAGCAGCAACTCCCAGTACAAGATGATCGATTGAAAGCATCTTGTCGTGACAGTCTTCATTATCTTCTGGTTTATGTTTTCCGTGTATTTCATATTACGGATAACAAAGTACACCTGTACCTATCACCTTTTACTCTCATCAGTGGCGGATCCAGGGGGGTGGGCACAGGGGGCACGTGCCCCCCCCCCGCCCCCAAAAATATGTTTATATCAGCCCTAAATTCGCCCAAAATGTACTGAGAAACAGGGACGTGCCCCCCCGGCCATTTTTGTTTTATTAAACTCTTTATTTAAAAATAAAATAAAAATAAAAAATAAAAAATATGCCAATGGCTGACCTAAAAAGGTGACCTTACCCCCCCCCCCCCCTTCCCCCCTCACAACGGAGCAAAATGTCAAATTAAAAAATTTCGTGAACCAAAACAAGAAAAGAAAAGTGTCCTCTTACCCCATTTTATAATGGTTACATTGGTTATATGGTGCAGGGATAGACTTCACACTTTTGAGATGGCATGCCTCAGGAGAATCATGGGTGTGACCAGATTTGACAGGATAAGAAACACACACATACGAACACAACTTAACATGAAAGAAACCATCATCGACAGGGTTGCCACAAAAAGACTGAGATACTTTGGACATATCAACCGAATGAATCCAAAAAGATACCCCTACATCCTTCTCAACGGAAATGTACATGGCAAACGCCCAAGGGGAAGACCAGCTAAGAGATGGACAGACTGCATCAAGGCGGACTGCAACAACATACAACTTGACTCCCTGACTAAAGCCACTAGGCTAACCGAAGATAGGAAGGTGTGGCAAGCCGTTGTGAAACAGACGCCATCATACATCCCAGTGATGGTGTGGACTGCTTAAGTCAAGTCAAGACATTGGTTCCATCAGAAGGTACAGGGGAACTCCGAGCAGTTTCCCAACCTTTTCAAATACCCCAAAATTGCACAATGTGACAGAGGAAAAATGCCCCTCAATTTTTACTTCAGATAATTGCCCACTTTCTCATTAGCCGCACCCCGTTTCACCTCCAATAGTGACCTTTTTTTAATTTGATAGATGCCCTTTTAAATAATTGCCAATTTTCCTTCGTAATTATTAAATGCACATTCCCCCTTCTTAAGTGCTCCTTTGACATCATGATGAGTGCCCCGTTTTAGGTACGAGAATAACTGCCGAATTCCTTTCACATATAAGTCCCTTTCATTCATTTTTATCAGTGTCCATTATTTCCCAGTGATAAGTATCCCTTTTAACCTACTGATTTCAAACGTATATACATCGCTCACAAAGTGTGCACTTTTGCAGTCATCTATAAAGAGCCATATTCAGATTCAAAGAATCGGAGCAACTTAATTTTTGTGCGATAACAGGAACCCTACTTCTATCACCAAAAATCCAAAATGAAGGGTAGTAGAGCGGGGCAGGGGACACAATTCTCTAAATTTCATAAGAATGATGTATGCCCCTTTCAGAAATAATTACAGTCGTGCTCGTTTTCAACGCAATATGCCCCTTCGGCCTTAGATAAGTCATTTTAATGTAAGAAGTGTGCCATGTTAACACCTACATTTTTGCCCAACATGACGTATTCTACTTTATACTTAACTGTTAAGAGGATCTTCCAAACTATCATTCTAATTCAGAACCAGAGGCGGCGCTCGGCCGGTCGGGCAGGGGGAGGGGGGGAGCACAGTGCCCTCCCACTTTTTCAAGAACCCCAAAAGTGCCCCTTTTTACATAGGAAAAATGCTACTTTAGCTTTGTAAGAAGTGCCCCTTTTTACATAAAAAGTGCCCCTTTTACTTTTACAAGTGCCCCTATTAATTTTTTTAAGTGCCCTTTCCCCTTTCCACCTCTGATAAGTGCCCCTTTTATTTTGACACGTAAGTGCCCCTTTTCAGGTACGAGAAGCGCCCCTTCCCCTAATTTCAAGCGACTAAAAGCAATATCCCCCAAAGATTGCTCGCTATGCTCGCTCGCATTTATAGATGTCATAATTATGTTACTTATCAAAGGCCTTTTCAGTCTTCTGTTATGAGAATGTGCTTATAACCCTATCAAGGTTGGATTTTTCCTCTTTATAAGATGTAATTTTTTGCTCTGCGACCTCACATATCTTTTTTTTCTTCTTTCTCGCTCGCAAAGGAATTTTCAGACCATGACACCGAACTGCAAGGTATACCAAGGTATGATGGTTAAGCAATATCTTATACGATGTATAAAGAGAAACAAATATTGAAATCCTCCCTGATAATGTAATCACAATTATAGGGGTATATACCAATGTCTAAAAAATTGTTTATTTTCGCTTTGAGATTTCCCTTTGGAGGTACCCCTTTTTTTCTCTCCAGAAAGTGCCCTTTTTGTTGGTGCCCCCCCCCCACTTTGGAAGTCGCTTCGCCGCCTCTGTTCAGAACACATGTCATGTTCAAGCATTTACGCTTACGACATGTGGTCTCCTGCTTTTTCCTTTTGTAACAGTATGAAACTTTTATTTAAACTAGAAACAAACTTTGTCAAACTTACATGTTATTCATTATATTCATTTGTATGTTTCTTTGTATTGATATGAAAAAGTGGAAATAAAACAAACAAACAAACAAACATGTGAATGTTATCCCAATTGAACTGTTAAGAGTTATCAAGTTCATTTCAAAATGCCACCTGCTTTTTTTTAAATATCATGACACTCTAAGCAAATTTGTATTTCATTTATTCAAAAAAAAATCCATATGTTTGGTTGTGATTTCATCAAACCATCAAGTCGGAGCTAACCAACCAAGTCATTCGTAAACCATCCAAAGAAAAATCATTACAAATGTCTATTTTGTATTTTTTTTTAAATTACGCCTTATAAATATATGCGAAGCTGCACGCTCCTAGCCCAGCACCTGTTTCGCCTTCTTCTTTGTGTTCTTGGATATTCCTGCTCACGTGGGCCACTTAACACCCCCACCCTGCCTCGGACGGGTCCAGTATTATGCAAATATTTTCTTTTTCTTTTCTCCTTTTTTAGGGGGCGTCCCTCGATTTAAAGAACTTTTTACGATTTTTACGATAGGATTGAATCACAAAATCACAAATATTAAATGTAAACTGCAGAAATTGGGCCAATTGTAAGGCTTCATATATATATTACGGTGGCAAAGCAATTAACAACAACAAACAAAAATCCACATCTTTGCTCAAATAGCTTGAAAAACAGGAATAATTTGACATTGATTCATTGACATGCCATTCAAAGCGTTGCTGGACAGTTTTAAGGGGGCGGTGGAGGCAGTGGGGGGGGGGGGACCTTGGCCCCTCCCCTGGCAAAAACAGGTTAATGTTCCCTTTAAAAAAATAAAAGAAGACGGGCCCCCTCTCTTGGGGGGGGGGGGGGAAACAAAAATTGTGCCCCTCCCCCTCCCTGCTTATTCGCCAGCTGACTGATTCGCCGCTAAATATTTTCTCACAAATTGGGCAAAAACAAAACAAAATGTGATCCTAATTACCGCCCCCCCCCCCCCCCCGCTTATTCGCCGGCTGGCTGATTCGCCGCAAAATTTTCTCACGAATTGCCCCCCGCCCCCCCCCCCCCCTTTGGCCCTCTCCCTTGCCACCGGCCGGATCCGCCCCTGGGTAGAGGACCCCCCCCCCCCACCAGCCCGAAACTTTTCTTCCCGAGGACAGAGCTTAGCTGTTCAGCCACCCCACTCCTATTTTCAAAACGCCTTAATTTCATGATTTCAATTTTAGTCATTTGTTTTGTCATTATGGTGGCCCATAATATGACCATGCCTCGAAAACGTAACTTGTAATAGCAGACATGAAAGTGGAAGGTTCATTTTATAATTGTTCACATGAGTTGTGCACTTGAAATTGTTCAGATAAGAGAAGTGAATGACATGTTATATGATTGAAATTTGTATTCTTCTGCCGGTTCATACTTTTTCATTTTGTATAATATCCCAAGACGAAAATCCAATTGAAACCAGTTGAACACCAATTGAAATTTCAATTGGTTTCAATTGGTTTCAATTGGTCTCAATAGGTCTCAATAGGTTTTAACAGGTTTCAATGGGACCTCAGATGTTTTCAATTGGTCCAGATTGGCCCCATTGGACAAATTGGCCCCATTGGCCTAGGCCCCATTAGACTTTAATGGGTCCCCAATTGGTTTCAATTGGTCCGGATTGGCCCCATTGGACAAATTGGCCCCATTGGCCCCATTGGCCTAGGCCCCATTAGACTTTAATGGGTCCCCAATTGGTTTCAATTGGTCCGGATTGGCCCCATTGGACAAATTGGACCCATTGGCCTAGGCCCCATTAGACTTTAATGGGTCCCCAATTGGTTTCAATTTGACCAATTGGCCTCAATTTGGACTTCAATTGGTCCCATTGAAACCAATTGGCCAATTGAAACCAACAAATCTAGGCATCTCATGAATATTCATTATCACTTTACACGTGTCATAGAAAAATAAATTTATCATGATTTGTTAAGCAAATTATGACAATGCACATCAATTTTGTGATTTCTTTATTCCTTCAGCAATATTTATTAACCAATAGATTATTTTGTCTGATCATGTTAGGCGTAAATATTCTAAAAAAGAATGAAACGCCGATAATACCAAACAACAACAACAACAACAACAATTACATTCACGTTTTAGCAATAGATATATTGATTTATATATTGATTATATGATTACTAACCAAAAAACAATATACATATTTAGTATATATATTTGTACGAGCCAATGTCACTGTAAATGAAACTCTAGAATTCACTTCAAATGATCTTTGTGATGAAGTTAATGCAAATGAGATTGGAATATACCTCATTGGTGGACAGTTGCCAATATCGATTATGAAGTATCAATAATTTATCACTGGCTCTTCTAACTGGATCGATTTACCAATTGAATCCCCATTGAATGCCCCCATTGAATCCCAATTCAATACCAATTGGCAATTTGGAGTAAATGGAAAGTGAAACAATGGGTACCCATTGAAACCAATTGGCAATTGGTCCCCATTGGAACCAATTGGCAATTGGTCCCCATTGGAACCAATTGGCAATTGGTCCCCAATTTGGAGTAAATGGAAAGTGAAACAATGGGTACCCATTGAAACCAATTGGTCCCCATTGGAACCAATTGGCAATTAGTCCCCATTGGTTTCAATGGGTACCCATTGTTTCACTTTCCATTTACTCCAAATTGGATTCAATGGGGACATTCAATGGAGATTCAATTGGATTTTCGTCTTACTTATGTTTTCGTACGTTATAGAAATTCTACAAATTCATCATTATTTTCCTCTTCTTCCTCCGCCTCTTTTTCTTCTTCTCCTTCTTCCTTTTCTTCTTGTTCTTATTATCATTTCTATCATCAGTTTAATGTTGTTATTATTATTATCTTTAATAAGTAATTCTTTTATTTTTCTTATCTGTCTGTAAATATTACTATTTTAAGTTATTACTTTTATACATGTCTGTAAGGGACCCCACTGGAAATAAGCTCTTGAGCTTTCGTGGGTTATCCTGTTCAAGCTGACTTAATTTTGATCTGTTGTTCTTGTATATTGTTGTATTTTTTTTGTTTTGTAATATTGTTTTATTGTATTCATTCAGTACAAAATATATAACAAACCATATTGCTCCGTTTAGTCTCATTTCACAACGCCCCCTATCGTCGGAGCATGGTCAGATTCAGCAGCCTAACATGTTAGCCTATGGACGTTTTTTTTTAAAATCGTTAAAAATTCATTTTTTGTTTAAACGAAAAGCACATCCACCCCGACGTACGTTATCACTAGCTCTTTCATTGGAGCCCTCATGTCTCATTGACTTTTGAAAGTTCACCCACCGTAATTTTTCAAAATAGGTTGCAAGCTCGTCATTGCCTGTAATACACATGTGAAACAAGTCTAACTTTGGAGTCAGTTTGCCAAGCGATTTGAAGATTATAGGTCGAGCACACGAAACATAAAAAGCATGAATTATCATAGATCACTTCTGCCTATTTCATTATGTCAATTTCATCCAACCCCCCACCGTAATTTTTCAATTTAGTAAAAGCAAACATTTAGCCGAGGTAAGCAAAAACATGAATATTCATGAACGGTCAGACAATACAGCCTTTTAGTACGTAACGTATAATGAATGGGAATGGGCGATGATCCGTACAGGAGGTAGAGGTCAGTGGTTTGTGCTGGCAATGTTCACGCGAGCGAAAATGAGACAATCGGAGCAATATGAAACATACAGCTTCATTGATTTATATATATCAAAATAAAAAGAAAATTGTACATCTCTCAAAAATACTTAAGATAGTTTAATACACAGTACATAATTTTTACATTGAATTATACTGAACGAATATTATAAATCAAAGAGTTACCTACAGACAGACAGACACACCACACACGCTCACATACTCAGACACACATACAAACTGACATATCCCCCTCCCCCCTTCATTCCAAAGCTCAACAAATCCCCCTCCCTTCCCGAGCATTCACATCTACATATTTGTTGGAAATCCTGTCTCTTCCTTTTCCTTAAGACCAAATTATATATTAAAAAAAAAAAAAAAAAAAAAAATGTCTGAGTCTGAGAAAGAAGTATTTGCCTCGCCGTCCTTAACTATGGAAGTTGTCCCATTTTTTGAAGTGAAGTGTTAAAGTGCCTCTCTCCCCCGCTAATTCCTTTTCTTCTTGCCTATTTTCTATAATTCTTTTTTTAATTTCTTGAGGAATTGAGGGTCTATTTTTAGTTGAACTATATTTAAAAATCATATGTTTTGTTAAAAGAATAATGTGATTTAACAGTTGTTCTTCTCCCGCATTAGATCTTTTTATCCCGATATGAATTTCTTGCCAATGAAGATTTTTTAACGCTGATAAAGCAAAAAGGTCACCGCAGTCCTTCCAAATATTTGCTACCTTTTCACAGGTAAAAAACAGATGCTCATAGGTTTCTTCGTGTTTATTGCAAAAGGAGCAAAGATTGCTCACTGCATGTTTGAAAGTGTATAGATGCTTATTTGTATACATTAAATTATATAACATTTTATATTGAAATTCCCTCAGCTTTCTGTCTAGAGTGGATTTTCGGGGTCTTAAGAAAATTGTTCTCGTGTCATTTTCGACCATATTGTATGTACGTTCTAAGTTGCATGTAGCATAAGATTTTTCCGTTCTCATTTTTAACAATATACTATGGATATATTTTGATGTTATGCCTTGCAAAGAGTGAGGGTTTCCGTTAATAATGAATTCTAAACTTAATTCAGTATCCTCACATGGATGTTCATATATATTCAAAAGAGTTTTCCATGAGAATGGAATGCCTTCATATAACTGTTTTATTATATTTATTTCTATGTTGTTTAAACCCATTTTCTTAAATTCTGTGATAGATTTCAATTCACCTTTCCTATCAACAATGATGTATTTTAAAAACATTTTTCAGAAATAAGTCTTCATGGAAATATATTTGCCCCTGAATGCGGATACATCTATTATTGTAAATAATTTGATTTCTTTTTGAAATTTCGTTCTTAAGCAAAAAGGCTTTTGTCCCCAGCCAAGCCTCCAGCATGCTAAGGTAAAAATCTGGTAATGACAGTGCAAGTAAATCTGGCGATACATTACTGAAAAAAATCAATAGGCCGCCATATTTTCTAGTCAGGTATTTAAAATAACGTTTCCAAATCATATTTGAATCTCCTGTTATAAGTCTTTTCATCCACATGACTCTTTGTGTTCGAATAAATAATTGAAAATCTGTCAATTTAAGACCTCCCTTATCGTAATCTAAAAACATAGTACTCCGTTTGATTTTATCTTTTCCATTCCATAAAAAATCAAACATTAACACTTCAATTTCACGGAATGCCCACGGCGGTACAGGTGTGAGTGATGATACATATACTAATTTTGATAGAACAAAAGTCTTAATTAGTTGAATTTTCCCCATCAAAGTCAAATCTCTTTGTTTCCACCACATAAGCAGCTTTTTAATTTTACTTAAGATTTCTTTGTAATTGATTTTTTCCTGGCTTTCCACGTCTAACGTAAACTGTATCCCTAATATCTTTACAATGTTTACTATCTTACCAAATGGAACTATTACATCTTTATCCGCGTTAGGACCCAACAATAATACAAAGGTTTTGTCTCTATTCATCTTCAATCCAGACATATCTGCAAAACTAGTAAATAATGAGTTTAGTCTATTAAAAGATTCAATATCTTGAACAAACAACGACATGTCATCTGCATAAAGAATTTGTTTAACGTGAATATCATCAAAGGGAATCCAATGAATAGCCGAGTCGCTGCGGATTGCGCGAGCAAGAATCTCAATGCAAAGTAAAAATAAATATGCAGACAAAGGATCACCTTGTCTTACACCTTTCTGAATAGAAAAATATCCAGATGATACGTGTCCATTGAAAACACAACTTTGAGCCTTATTATAAATTATTTTCACCCATTTACAAAATATCGGTCCAAAACCAAAGGCTACTAAGACCTTTTGTAAAAACATGTGTGAAACCGAGTCAAACGCTTTTTCAAAATCTATCGCTAACAAATAAGCAGGTATTTTATTTTGAGTTGTATGAAAGATCATGTCGTCAATTAACCGAATAGCTTCACCTATATTTCTTCCCTTAAGATATCCCACCTGATCAATCCAAATAACTTCTGGTAATACTTTTTTAATTCTTGTTGAAAGAGCTTTGGTTAAAATCTTGTAGTCCACATTAAGTAAGGAAATGGGTCTGTAGTTTTTAATTTGTAACGGATCTTTGCCTTCTTTATGAATTAAAGTAATTACTGCCTGTTTTTGTGAGTGGGGGAGTTCTCCCTCATAAAAGGATTCATTCAAAGCATCGACCACTACGTCTCCTATTACCGGCCAAAATAATGAATAAAATTCAACACTTAAACCATCGTTACCTGGTGTTTTGTTAAATTTCATTTCTTTCATAACTGCTATACATTCCCTCTCTGTAACTTTTCCTTCACAAATATCCTTAGAGTCTGGATTTAGTTTGGGTAGATCTGTGAAAAAAGCATCACTAGAATTGAAATCAACCGTGGAATGCGCATATAGTTTGCTATAAAACTTGTGTATTTCTTTAATTATATCTCCCTGATCAAAAATTATTTTTTCTTCATTTATCATTAGTTTTCTGATTACTGTTTTTCTCTTATTTGATTCCATTAATTGGGTAAAGTAATTAGTATTTGTTTCTCCTCTTTCAAAGTACGATGCTCTAGAACGAATTTTAAGTCCTTCATTAATAGCATGCTTTTAATTCTCTTCGTTTCAGTTCTAAAGATGCAATCTTCTCATTATCTACTGCTTTCAAAAGATCGTCTTCAAGGGAGAGTATTTCTATTTCTACATTCCCAATTTGTTCTTTTCTGAGCTTTGCTTTTTCTTTCGAATATTTTCTGATAAAACTGTTTATTTTCATTTTCAAAAAATCCCATAGAACTCTTTTACTTTCTATTTCTGTTTTATAGTCCTCTTTCAGTTCAATGATTGCGGTTTTCATTAACACGATGAACTTTTCATCTTTACATAAACTATTATTAAATTTCCAATAAGATCCCTTGAATTTGATATCATTCGAAGGTAAATTAAAAAAGTTTAGTTGTACAGCTGAATGATCAGGAGCTATAGATGATATTATATTGCATTTTGATATTATTTCATCTAGTTTTTCGGATACAAACCAATAATCAAGTCGACTTTGCATAAAAGGATTGATTTGTCTATACGTAAATTGCTTTTTCATTCCATTTCGTACTCTCCAAATATCAATCAAATTTAATCTATCCACAAAAGTTTCAAAGAGTCTACCAAATTTTGAGAGAACCTTTTGTTTACCAGTTCCCATGTAATCCAGGTTAAAATTGCTGATCGTGTTGAAATCACCTCCTATTATTAGCTGATTATTTTTTCCATTAACCGTTGTAAGGGCTTTTTCAAACTCGAGTAAAAAATTAATTTGTTCTATTTCCTTCGAACGAACTGGGAAATATACATTGGCTATTGTAAGCCTTAACCCTTGTATAATGCACTCCATTATAATAAACCTACCGTTATCATCTGCAATTGCATTAATGACTTGAATATCTAGTTTAGAATCAAATAAAATAAGAACCCCCTTACTATGACTTGTCCCATGACTAAAATACGAACTACCATTCCACCTTCCATTCGTCTTCTACTTCCTTGGTGCTATACGTTTCCTGTAAAAACACTATATCCGACCGTTTATCTTTACACCACATCAATATTTTCTGTCTCTTTAATTTTTCTCGAATTCCCTTAACGTTTAGAGAAAGAAAGTTACATACAAAAGATGTACTTATATTATCCATTGATTTTTAAAAATATTTCTGCCCTTTTCGTAATCAAATTTGAACATTGAATATTTAGCGGAGGACGACGAAGCAAAGTAATATATCTGTTTCAAGTGATACCTCATGATACGAGAACAATTTACACATTTACATAAGAGACTGCGATTCCCGCAAAAAATTAGAGTAACCCCACCAACACACACACAACAGCATACCCAAACATAATATACATACACATACAACATTACAATAAATAAACAAAAAATCCCCTTAAAAAAAAAAAACACACACACAAAAAAACAAAAAAAACAAAACAAAACAACTAAACCTTACAATTAAAAGAAAAACTACTCAAGAAAGTATTTATTTCCTGAGTAGTAGCTTTGCAAGATCTTCCCAAGCAAAGACTGCCCAGAATTCACCCCCTCCCCCTTCCTTGAAATAAAATAATCAAAGCAAAAACCCGCCAATGTCCAACATACCCATTCCTCTTTTCTTTAACCTGTCAGTATCCGAGTTAATGGCATAAAACGACTTATTGTCACAGCTTCTACTCGACCTTTATAAACAAAGTTATGCTATCAATATATATATATATATACAGAAGAAAAACAAAAAAAAACAAAAAACAAAACAACAACAGCTCCATTGTCTGATTTGAAAGTACGAGTCAGATCGACTTTTAAGTTTTGTTAAAGAATAACCTCCATTTGATAATAGGCGTATGATATTTCTTTTTTTTTACCAATATAAATCTTTCTATACAGAAGCGGATCTAGAGGGGGGGTTGGGGGGGGTTGCAACCCCCCCCCCCTTGGGCGGCCCAAAAAAAAAAAAAAAAAAAAAAAGGGAAAAAAAGAAAAAAAAAAGAAAAAAAAGAAAGAAAAAAGAACGCACGCTGGAGAGAAACCCTTTCAAGTGCAAATATTGTGAGAAGATATTCAACTCATCTGGTAACTTAACCAAACACATGATAACTCTGGATATAACTATGTATTAAACTGTTACTTGATTTAAAAAGACGTTATCATGCACTGCTTTTTATGGTCTCCATTGTGTTAATAGATGCCAGGAAAACATCACTTACGGGGTTCAAATAAACACCCAAAAAAATCGGCTCGCCGCTTCGCGGCTCGTGGACGATGCTCTGCATCGTCATTATTTTGGTCAAACCCCCCCCTTAGCAAAAAGCTAGATCCGCCCCTGCTATATAACGATACAACAGAAATGTGCTCCTATTCGAAGGTTCAGTATTGTAGTTAATTCGTCGAACTATCAATGTCTATATTAAGAAGGCATAATATTTGTCAAGGGACTACCACCTTAAATACCTAATGAGCACTTGTTATTATTGAGTATGTTGGAAGCTTGTCGAATAAAAATCAATCAATCAATCGAGTCCTGCAGTGGAGGGGGCGTGGTAGTACTTATGACGTAACATGCATGCGATGATTTGACAAATCATTTGATCACATGATTTGGTCATGTGTACGTGTACACACAACACGGATAGAGTTGATAGGTCTCCGATCGTCGCATAAATGCCTATGTCAAGTTGGCCAACAATACGCGAGCCCACAACAAGCCAGCCCAATAATCTAGCCAACATTAGCAGGATTAGCTATATCGGATACAGTATTACGCGGGACTCGCCTGCTTCCACGGCTTCGCGAATCGGCCAAGGATTTTCAGGGGTGCACAGTCACGATAATTGCTGTGGACATAATTCAAAACGGGAGGTATAAATAGTGAATATTTGATGGCGTACTTGCCCGAAAACGACAGATTGCTCCTGGGAATCCCTTAGTGGAATTGTTGGAGGACACCTAGTCTTTCATCCCATGATAGTAAAAGTGGGACCAGTGGTCAAGTTTTACTAGCCCCACTTTTTTAAATTTTGACGTAATTCAAAACGGGAGGTATAAATAGTGAATATTTGATGACGTACTTGCCCGAGAACGACAGATTGCTCCAGGGAATCCCTTAGTGGAATTGTGGGAGGACACCTAGTCTTTCATCCCATGACAGTAAAAGTGGGACCAGTGGTCAAGTTTTACTAGCCCCACTCTTTTAAATTTGGACATAATTCAAAATGGGAGGTATAAATAGTGAATATTTGATGACGTACTTGCCCAAGAACGACAGATTGCTCCTGGAAATCCCTTAGTGGAATTGTGGGAGGACACCTAGTCTTTCATCCCATGACAGTAAAAGTGGGACCGGTGGTCAAGTTTTACTAGCCCCACTCTTTTAAATTTGGACGTAATTCAAAACGGGAGGTATAAATAGTGAATATTTGATGACGTACTTGCCCGAGAACAAAAGATTGCTCCTGGGAATCCCTTAGTGGAATTGTGGGAGGACACCTAGTCTTTCATCCCATGATAGTAAAAGTGGGACCAGTGGTCAAGTTTTACTAGCCCCACTTTTTTAAATTTGGACGTAATTCAAAACGGGAGGTATAAATAGTGAATATTTGATGACGTACTTGCCCAAGAACGACAGATTGCTCCTGGGAATCCCTTAGTGGAATTGTGGGAGGACACCTAGTCTTTCATCCCATGACAGTAAAAGTGGGACCGGTGGTCAAGTTTTACTAGCCCCACTCTTTTAAATTTGGACGTAATTCAAAACGGGAGGTATAAATAGTGAATATTTGATGGCGTACTTGCCCGAAAACGACAGATTGTTCCTAGGAATCCCTAAGTGGATTTGTTGGAGGACACCTAGTCATTCATCCCATGATAGTAAAAGTGGGACCAGTGGTCAAGTTTTACAAGCCCCACTCTTTTAAATTTGAACATAATTCAAAACGGGAGGTATAAATAGTGAATATTTGATGGCGTACTTGCCCGAAAACGACAGATTGTTCCTAGGAATCCCTAAGTGGATTTGTTGGAGGACACCTAGTCTTTCATCCCATGCCAGTAAAAGTGGGACCAGTGGTCAAGTTTTACTAGCCCCACTCTTTTAAATTTGGACATAATTCAAAACGGGAGGTATAAATAGTGAATATTTGATGGCGTACTTGCCCGAAAACGACAGATTGTTCCTAGGAATCCCTAAGTGGATTTGTTGGAGGACACCTAGTCATTCATCCCATGAGAGTAAAAGTGGGACCAGTGGTCAAGTTTTACAAGCCCCACTCTTTTAAATTTGAACATAATTCAAAACGGGAGGTATAAATAGTGAATATTTGATGGCGTACTTGCCCGAAAACGACAGATTGTTCCTAGGAATCCCTAAGTGGATTTGTGGGAGGACACCTAGTCTTTCATCCCATGACAGTAAAAGTGGGACCAGTGGTCAAGCTTTACTAGCCCCACTCTTTTAAATTTGGACATAATTCAAAACGGGAGGTATAAATAGTAAATATTTGACGGCGTACTTGCCCGAAAACGACAGATTGCTCCTGGGAATCCCTTAGTGGAATTGTGGGAGGACACCTAATCTTTCATCCCATGATAGTAAAAGTGGGACCAGTGGTCAAGTTTTACTAGCCCCACTCTTTTAAATTTGGACATAATTCAAAACGGGAGGTATAAATAGTGAATATTTGATGGCGTACTTGCCCAAAAACGACAGATTGCTCCTGGGAATCCCTTAGTGGAATTGTGGGAGGACACCTAGTCTTTCATCCCATGCCAGTAAAAGTGGGACCAGTGGTCAAGTTTTACTAGCCCCACTGTTTTAAATTTGGACATAATTCAAAACGGGAGGTATAAATAGTGAATATTTGATGGCGTACTTGCCCGAAAACGACAGATTGCTCCTGGGAATCCCTTAGTGGAATTGTGGGAGGACACCTAATCTTTCATCCCATGATAGTAAAAGTGGGACCAGTGGTCAAGTTTTACTAGCCCCACTCTTTTAAATTTGGACATAATTCAAAACGGGAGGTATAAATAGTGAATATTTGATGGCGTACTTGCCCGAAAACGACATATTGCTCCTGGGAATCCCTTAGTGGAATTGTGGGAGGACACCTATTCTTTCATCCCATGCCAGTAAAAGTGGGACCAGTGGTCAAGTTTTACTAGCCTCACTCTTTTAAATTTGGACATAATTCAAAACGGGAGGTATAAATAGTGAATATTTGATGACGTACTTGCCCAAGAACGACAGATTGCTCCTGGAAATCCCTTAGTGGAATTGTGGGAGGACACCTAGTCTTTCATCCCATGACAGTAAAAGTGGGACCGGTGGTCAAGTTTTACTAGCCCCACTCTTTTAAATTTGGACGTAATTCAAAACGGGAGGTATAAATAGTGAATATTTGATGACGTACTTGCCCGAGAACAAAAGATTGCTCCTGGGAATCCCTTAGTGGAATTGTGGGAGGACACCTAGTCTTTCATCCCATGATAGTAAAAGTGGGACCAGTGGTCAAGTTTTACTAGCCCCACTTTTTTAAATTTGGACGTAATTCAAAACGGGAGGTATAAATAGTGAATATTTGATGACGTACTTGCCCAAGAACGACAGATTGCTCCTGGGAATCCCTTAGTGGAATTGTGGGAGGACACCTAGTCTTTCATCCCATGACAGTAAAAGTGGGACCGGTGGTCAAGTTTTACTAGCCCCACTCTTTTAAATTTGGACGTAATTCAAAACGGGAGGTATAAATAGTGAATATTTGACGGCGTACTTGCCCGAAAACGACAGATTGTTCCTAGGAATCCCTAAGTGGATTTGTTGGAGGACACCTAGTCATTCATCCCATGATAGTAAAAGTGGGACCAGTGGTCAAGTTTTACAAGCCCCACTCTTTTAAATTTGAACATAATTCAAAACGGGAGGTATAAATAGTGAATATTTGATGGCGTACTTGCCCGAAAACGACAGATTGTTCCTAGGAATCCCTAAGTGGATTTGTTGGAGGACACCTAGTCTTTCATCCCATGCCAGTAAAAGTGGGACCAGTGGTCAAGTTTTACTAGCCCCACTCTTTTAAATTTGGACATAATTCAAAACGGGAGGTATAAATAGTGAATATTTGATGGCGTACTTGCCCGAAAACGACAGATTGTTCCTAGGAATCCCTAAGTGGATTTGTTGGAGGACACCTAGTCATTCATCCCATGAGAGTAAAAGTGGGACCAGTGGTCAAGTTTTACAAGCCCCACTCTTTTAAATTTGAACATAATTCAAAACGGGAGGTATAAATAGTGAATATTTGATGGCGTACTTGCCCGAAAACGACAGATTGTTCCTAGGAATCCCTAAGTGGATTTGTGGGAGGACACCTAGTCTTTCATCCCATGACAGTAAAAGTGGGACCAGTGGTCAAGCTTTACTAGCCCCACTCTTTTAAATTTGGACATAATTCAAAACGGGAGGTATAAATAGTAAATATTTGACGGCGTACTTGCCCGAAAACGACAGATTGCTCCTGGGAATCCCTTAGTGGAATTGTGGGAGGACACCTAATCTTTCATCCCATGATAGTAAAAGTGGGACCAGTGGTCAAGTTTTACTAGCCCCACTCTTTTAAATTTGGACATAATTCAAAACGGGAGGTATAAATAGTGAATATTTGATGGCGTACTTGCCCAAAAACGACAGATTGCTCCTGGGAATCCCTTAGTGGAATTGTGGGAGGACACCTAGTCTTTCATCCCATGCCAGTAAAAGTGGGACCAGTGGTCAAGTTTTACTAGCCCCACTGTTTTAAATTTGGACATAATTCAAAACGGGAGGTATAAATAGTGAATATTTGATGGCGTACTTGCCCGAAAACGACAGATTGCTCCTGGGAATCCCTTAGTGGAATTGTGGGAGGACACCTAATCTTTCATCCCATGAGAGTAAAAGTGGGACCAGTGGTCAAGTTTTACTAGCCCCACTCTTTTAAATTTGGACATAATTCAAAACGGGAGGTATAAATAGTGAATATTTGATGGCGTACTTGCCCGAAAACGACAGATTGCTCCTGGGAATCCCTTAGTGGAATTGTGGGAGGACACCTAGTCTTTCATCCCATGCCAGTAAAAGTGGGACCAGTGGTCAAGTTTTACTAGCCTCACTCTTTTAAATTTGGACATAATTCAAAACGGGAGGTATAAATAGTGAATATTTGATGGCGTACTTGCCCGAAAACGACAGATTGCTCCTGGGAATCCCTTAGTGGAATTGTTGGAGGACACCTAGTCTTTCATCCCATGATAGTAAAAGTGGGACCAGTGGTCAAGTTTTACTAGCCCCACTTTTTTAAATTTTGACGTAATTCAAAACGGGAGGTATAAATAGTGAATATTTGATGACGTACTTGCCCAAGAACGACAGATTGCTCCTGGGAATCCCTTAGTGGAATTGTGGGAGGACACCTAGTCTTTCATCCCATGACAGTAAAAGTGGGACCGGTGGTCAAGTTTTACTAGCCCCACTCTTTTAAATTTGGACGTAATTCAAAACGGGAGGTATAAATAGTGAATATTTGATGGCGTACTTGCCCGAAAACGACAGATTGTTCCTAGGAATCCCTAAGTGGATTTGTTGGAGGACACCTAGTCATTCATCCCATGATAGTAAAAGTGGGACCAGTGGTCAAGTTTTACAAGCCCCACTCTTTTAAATTTGAACATAATTCAAAACGGGAGGTATAAATAGTGAATATTTGATGGCGTACTTGCCCGAAAACGACAGATTGTTCCTAGGAATCCCTAAGTGGATTTGTTGGAGGACACCTAGTCTTTCATCCCATGCCAGTAAAAGTGGGACCAGTGGTCAAGTTTTACTAGCCCCACTCTTTTAAATTTGGACATAATTCAAAACGGGAGGTATAAATAGTGAATATTTGATGGCGTACTTGCCCGAAAACGACAGATTGTTCCTAGGAATCCCTAAGTGGATTTGTTGGAGGACACCTAGTCATTCATCCCATGAGAGTAAAAGTGGGACCAGTGGTCAAGTTTTACAAGCCCCACTCTTTTAAATTTGAACATAATTCAAAACGGGAGGTATAAATAGTGAATATTTGATGGCGTACTTGCCCGAAAACGACAGATTGTTCCTAGGAATCCCTAAGTGGATTTGTGGGAGGACACCTAGTCTTTCATCCCATGACAGTAAAAGTGGGACCAGTGGTCAAGCTTTACTAGCCCCACTCTTTTAAATTTGGACATAATTCAAAACGGGAGGTATAAATAGTGAATATTTGATGGCGTACTTGCCCGAAAACGACAGATTGCTCCTGGGAATCCCTTAGTGGAATTGTGGGAGGACACCTAATCTTTCATCCCATGATAGTAAAAGTGGGACCAGTGGTCAAGTTTTACAAGCCCCACTCTTTTAAATTTGAACATAATTCAAAACGGGAGGTATAAATAGTGAATATTTGATGGCGTACTTGCCCGAAAACGACATATTGTTCCTGGGAATCCCTAAGTGGATTTGTGGGAGGACACCTAGTCTTTCATCCCATGACAGTAAAAGTGGGACCAGTGGTCAAGCTTTACTAGCCCCACTCTTTTAAATTTGGACATAATTCAAAACGGGAGGTATAAATAGTGAATATTTGACGGCGTACTTGCCCAAAAACGACAGATTGTTCCTAGGAATCCCTAAGTGGATTTGTGGGAGGACACCTTGTCTTTCATCCCATGACAGTAAAAGTGGGACCAGTGGTCAAGTTTTACTAGCCCCACTCTTTTTAATTTGGACATAATTCAAAACCGGAGAGTTGAGGTAAAAACAATTAAAATAATTTGTTTTTCTTTCAATCACAGCAACATGAAATCCAAAATGGAAGGAGAAAGAGAAAGATGGAGAAGCAAGCAGCAAGCTCCAATACTTAAGATGCAACTCCTACCATCGACAAGCTAAAGACAATTACCCAAAATACGAGGACGGTGGACAAGATCAGGAACCGTTTTGTCATCACATTACAAGCTATGGATCAATGGATTTTCCCAAAATCCACAGACAGCTCAATCCATCATATTGATTAACTCTTGGATGCAGATTGAGAATAACAAATCTTGTTTGACTAAAAAACTGGTGCTTTTTTTGTTTGTATTGATACATAGCTATCAATGCCCCGTTTCCACTTGTTGAGGTTAACCCCCCCCCCCCTCAAAAAAAAAGCATCCTTGTTTGAAAAGTTTGGTAGTGATTCCATACTTTTCATGTTTGTGGTTAACTCATCTCGATGGCCCAGCGTGTTAATATCTGTATTACTATTATTGATCTATTCAGTGGCATATCCAGAAGGTCACATGCTTGGGGCCCATCAAGTTTAGGGTGATGGTACCAACCTACTTCAACTGAAAATTTGTTAATAAGCCAGGGGCTGCGGAGCCGGGGGGCACAGTGCCCTATTTTTTTAAAAAGATTCCTAAAAGTGCCCCTTTTCTTACCTAAAAAAGCCCTTTTTATATTGACTTTTTAAACTTCTTTAAAAAGTCCCATTGGAAATTTCTGTACTAAAAGGGCAGTTTTAAACTGAAAATTTGAAGAAAAAAGTAAGTAAAAAATGAGCATTTTTGCCTGTTGTTGGCGCCCCCTTTTTGTTTTGTCCACCTAGTTGGCAAGTGGTTATAAGCATGTAAATAATTATTGTTGTCCAGCAAACAGCATCATCTAAATAAAATAACATTATTTTGCAATTCTCATAAATCTGGAAGATGTATTATCACTGATTATAGTATCTGTGTCATAAAAAAAAATATGCTGAGAAAGAGATAAAGAGGTGTAAAGTTTCAAATAAGCAAAATGTAAAAAAGGAAAGAAATTGAGAGAGAGAGAGAGAGAGAGAGAGATAACAATAGTAAAATAAATATACATGTATGTGCAAGAAAAATGATACAGCAAAAGTGGTGTAAATGTTGAATTTAAAAAATAAGAGAGAGAAAGTGTGTTAAATTCAAAATGTAAGAGAGGTAAAGTGGGAAGAATGGAAGAAGAAGTGTAGTATGCCAGAAATGTATTCAGAATAATAAAAATTGGTGAGACATAAAAGAATTTTCAAACCATGCAAATCTTTGTTAAATGGTTGGTGGCACAACGCCAAGTCATTTTGACTTTTTATATTGAAAGAGCCCCCCCCCCCTACCTTTAATCATCAGACAGAAAACCGATCTCAATTTCAAATATTTATAACATAAAATTAAGGATTAGAAGGGTACTTTTCTGAAAGGAATATTCTTTATACAAAATGAAGAAAATGAGCCAATTGTATTAGAGAAAGGTAAATTAAAGCCATAATAATGAAAACAATTATCGCTAACCATCGGACTGTAACTTAAGAAAGTTTTCGCGCCATAATTTGACATATTGGGACAGAAAGTGCCCTTTTCGAACCCATCGCAGCTCTACAACCACCATTTGGGTATCCGCTATTTTGCGATGGGATTGCTAAGGGTAAACCATTCGTATAGGAGCTTTGTGAAATCCAAACCCAACTCATCGTCCATGGGCGATGGGTTGGGGGTGATTTACGATGGGTTCAAGCCTTATACGATGGGTTATGCTACGGTCACAACACCCTAAATCAGCCTGCTCGGCGGCCGGGCGGCAATTTTTTTTTTGCCAATATCGCCCGGACACCGAGCAGTGGCTGCCCGGGCACTGCCGTCATTTAGGGTATCGTTCGGTCGCCATGAAGTTTCTTGAAAATCGGGGGGGGGGGGGGGGGGGGGGGGCCGGTGGGAGATCGTCCAGGAATCCGTTGGGTCATCATTCATTCACTGCCCGGGACCACAATTTCGTCAAGTTTTGACCTAAAATCGACCGGACACCGACGGAAAATCGTCAGGGCATCGCTCGGGCATCGCCGGGTATCGCCGGGGCATCGCTTGGGCACCGCCGGGGATTTACTACCCGCTCGATTCCCCGGAAATTGTCGGGCGATCCCTAAATTCCAGCGGCGTCCGAGCGGGCTGCAAATCGGTCGGTCGCCGCTCTCTGCTGTGACCAAAGCCTTAGGCCCAAAAAAAAAATGTTTGGTTGTCCTCGATTGCTTTTCTGGAGTAGGGGCGGGCGGGCGGATTTTTTTTTTTTTTTTTTGTTTAAACTTCATTTTTTGTGTGTCTTTTTTTTTTTTTTTTTTTTTTTTTTTTTTTTTTCCATTTTTTTTTTTTTAAATATTTTTTTCCATAAAAAAAAAAAAAATCATTGGGATTGTCAAGCATTTAAACAAACAAAGTCTATAAAACACTTTAATATGGTAAAAGACTAGTTTAATGTACAATGAATATCAAGACCAACACAAAAAGTATTTTTGGCTTTGAAATACAGCACCTTTTAAATCTCCATTGTACTACTTAGAGCTACTTGCGCCCTCTATGTAGCAAACAATGCCTAATCGGTGACCATTGGTACCCCATGATCCCCTTTATCTTATATTAACTGAGAGCTGATTTGATGAGATAACCACCTGTCCAGTGACCTTGCACGGTGGTCTAATCCCTCCTGTAAACTAGTACAGATGGGCTTTAAAATGAGTATAAGAATGCCCAGAACCTGATTTGAATGAACGGCATTTTGACATAGAAAAATAAAAATGGCAAGTTTCATAAATACCTAATTGCGTACTGAAAAGACAAAACTGGCAACGGGACGCATTTTGATTCTTGCAAATGCATAAAATGGTATGTTTGGCATTTAAGATTGCTCCCCTAAAATATTAAATAAAAAAAATTTAAAAAAAATGAATAAAAAGAAAAAAAATATTAAAAAAAAATAAAAAAAATACGAGCGGCCCGAAAATGACGAGCGGGCGGTCGAGGACAACCAAATGATTTTTTTTTTTTGGCCTTATTGAAATCGGCCCCAGGTATGATTAATACGAAGGGAAAACATCATCTGCATAATTATGTTGGGACTTTTTCTTTCATCATAAAATGATGGAGATGGAATAATACTCGCCACTCACCATTATTCTCTCCCTAGACGCTGGATCATCTATGTTTATGTTTGTTTGTTGTTTTGTTCTTCTTTTTTTTATACATATTTATATTTTTATTGGAACAATGAAGAACACATTTACAAACAAGGTTATAAACACATAGGCCCTATGACATATGCACAAAGGGGGCTGTGAACTTAGTTTGAAAGAAAAAAAAATGAAAATAAGAAAAACCAAAAACAACGGGGTAAGGTCATTGAAGCAAAACATCTGAATCACAGACAGTACTATGTCCTGACAGTCACTTTGGCCATTTTTATACGAACGCACCGTAAGAAAATGGCCAAAACGACTTTTTTTTTTTACGCGCCTAAGGGCCCCGGAGTGATATGTGACTAATAGGCTTTAATTATTTATTTCTTTGGTTTTTGTTACACCCAAAAAGTCTTTGGAAGGGTGAGAGTTGCACCCGTGTCTTTAATTTTAAGCTCAAAATTTATCCCAAACATTTCCAAACACGATTCACACTTGTACATTCAACCATAAAATGTTGAATAGAGCATCATTTAATTGATTGCAAACACGACTGCATAATTCAGTGTCGGACCTTTTAAATTTTATATGCAGAAATTCGTTAGTGGCTATGTTGTGAGCATATACGTTGCCAATTCATGATTTTTGTTTCATAATGATAAATAATATTTAATGGCCTATTAATGGTCTATCGGCCCTCTATCTGGATGACCCCGATCGATAATCTTAAATGAGTTCATTATTAAAAGAATTAAATAGAGAACAGAATAATTGCAGATCAAATTTTGCGATATTATGCAGCGGTGTATTATGTCTGTAAGTAATTATCCGTCCAAAAATATTTCGCCATGACGACATAGGTCTACTTTTTTGTTAGGTCGACTTGGTAAGATAATTTATGTCGCTATGACGACATATTTTTTTTGTTAAGTCGACGCGGCAAGATAATTCATGTCACCAGGACGACACAATGTTTTTGTTATTAAAGTCAACTTGACAAGATAATCTATTCCGCCATGTCGACTTATAAAAGTTAAGAAGTCAACATGGCAAGTTTAATAGCTCGACATGTCGACATGATATGGTCATTAAGTCGACTTTACCGTGAGATAAAATATCTCGGCAAGTCGACAAGTCGAATGGCACTTTAACGCTTCCGTATTCACCCTATAGAAACGTACTTCAAACAATGCCGACATACTTTGTGGCTAGAAATTGACTGCGCGCGGAATGGTTGCCTAGTAATTACTCTTCGCTCTCGATGAAAACAAAAACGACAACAATAATACAATATTCTTGTACATGGACTGCCGTCTCCACATAGCCTGATAAATGTAGCATTTGGCAATTACAAGTCGACTACTCCGAGTCCACCTCTTTCCTTGTAACTGTAAGGTGTTTTGCTGAGATGATTCATTCGGAATGGATTCTACCTATTCTGAATCGGCTCTGTGCCAGGTTAGTTCTCGAGACCCCATCGGGTTTTTTTTTTAAATATCAAATAAGCACCATACATCTATTACAATTCTATTTAAACCTGTCGGAATGGTTCTAGACAGGTCCGAGACTAAGACCCCTGTTATATCTTTTTTTTTCAAACCTTTTTTAAAAGGGCGTCGTATATAGGCCTAAACATCTATTTTTATTGCGCGCGCGCTCATGCATGCACGCGTGTACACTCAGTGGCGGATTCAGAACATGAGCCAGAAGGGGTCGCAAGAGGCGCGCTCCCCTCTTTTATTTGAGAATCACACATTAAACATAATGCATGTTAGTATAATTATATCTAAGAAAATTGCCGTATGCGCAATATACCATCGTACATCGCGAGCACACGGAAAGGTGTCTCGGACAAGTCCGAGACAGGTTACCGTTAACAGCAGCAAACCTGTCTCGGACCTGTCGAGACTACCTCGCGATGTGAAGCGGTCTCGGGTAGGATTAGCGGGGATTGGAGGGTACATATTATTTTCAAACGTGTCTCTGATCTGTCCGAGGCCTGCCCGGTAGTAGACGCGGTCTTGGGTACACTCTAAATAATGAAGGGCCAAAATGACCCCATTCTGGGTATATTGGGGCCATACGTCATTCCGGGTCAATTATCGCCATACATCTGGTACGGCCCCAATTGACCTGGAATGGCGTATGGCCCCAATGGACCCAGAATGGGGTCATTTTTACCCTTCATTTTTTAGAGTGTAGGATTAGCTAGGATTACAGCGTTTAGAGCGTTAGAGCGTCATCAATTTTCAAACGTGTCTCGGACCGGCCCAAGACTGGTTTTGAAATAAATGTAACAGGGGTCTTATAATGAATATGGCATCTATCATTTTGTTCTAAGTGAAGTGAGGGGTGAATTTGTGGGTGGGGCATATCCCCCTCACACAGCTAGAAGTCGACTTTTTCTAAGAGTTGTATAACAAAGTAGTATTTTCGAGCATGACAAAATACTTTGCATCTTATTCATTTATTCATTTTTGTTTCATTGTAAACATAATCAAGCATATTATAATGTACAAAGTGTTTACCAAAAAAAAAGAAGAAAATAGCATAATACAATGTAGGCCTAGATATGTTTTGTATAGATTAACATAAACATAACTATGACCTAGAATTTAACCAGGAAACGGATTCAAATCCCTGAAAAATATGTACTTAAAGGAGAATTAACCCTATATAGACAGTTGGCTTACTCTGGATGCAGAAAAATGAAATAAGCACATCAGTGAAAGATTTGGTAAAAATCGGATAAATAATAAGGAAGTTATGAGTATTTGAAAGTTGAGATCCTAGATGACATGGGAAATCTATTGGCAACGCGGTCACTGTATTTGATGTCATACAGGGAGAACTCCGCCATATCGTGTGTACAAACACTATTCAAAATGTCACTTTATTCCCATTCTAAAAATAGAAGAGACTTTTTGTCCATGATATGTGTTTAATATATTTACATGTCATCCCATGAAAAGATTCTCTTTTCTACCTTTAGAATTGAGAAAAGAGATGATTTTAGTCAATGTGTACAATAAAAATAGGAAAGTTCTCCCCGTATTACCTCACACGTCATGGTCGCATTGCTAATTGGAGGATCTCCATATCAGGAGTGATCTCAAATTTTACAAATTCATATCTCTCTTATTGATTGCCTGATTTTTCTGAAACTTTTACCGATGTTTCTCTGGTTTTTCTCCATTCATTAAAGCCAAATTTTTCTGAAGGGTTAATTCCCCTCGATCCTGATGTGCATTGGCGGCAGTTACCCCCCCCCCCCTAATGGGGCCTAATTAAAACTGCGGGCAAAAGCTTCGCGCTCGAATTGATTTTTTGTTTTGTTTTGTTGAGGGTGGTTATCATCAGTTTTAGAAGGAATTTTAAAAAGTAATAAGAGGCAATGGGCTTAAAGGGATCCGGTAACAATGAATGAGATTGTAATTTATTGATTTAGCTCATTCTGCCATCATGATTATAAACATATAGGTTAGACAGGAATTCCTTGAAATCTACAAGCCAATTGCTTGCTTTATTATCAGGTGAGGCAATTTAAGCTCGCCCTTTGCGCTCGAATGTTATAGGCCTAACTGGGAATTCGTTCATATTTTTTTTTTTATCCATGTCTTTGTCTATCCATTATGTGATGATGGTTCCCCTCTTAGTCTCTAAATGCAAACGAGTGGAAAAGCACCCAAAAAGGAGTTAAATTCAACTCTATCAAGTAGGCCTAGTTAGACGAGAGAATACCCCTTTTTCGAGTGAAAAAAGGAGCGGTCACTGTTACAGGGGCGGATCCAGCATTTTCCAATAGGGGGGCCGGAAAAAAGTACCTTCCGTATTTTCCCCGATCGGCTGCTCGAAGAGCTAAAAGCTGTGTGTGTGTGTGGGGAGGGGGGGGGGGGGGGGTAGTACTAAAGACAGTGAATTTTAAGCACTTTGAGCTTCATTTGTAACTTCATGAACATGATTATGTATCTCATTTAATAGGCCTAATGCGAGCGCGATGCGCGGCGAGCATTTTTTGGGGGGATATATTAACCTGAAGCAGGACATTTTAAGCGTTTTTTTTAATCCTCATGAACAGGATATGTATCTCATTAAACAGATAATGCGAGCGCAAAGCGCGAGCTGAATTTTTTCGTGATATATTGACCTGAAAACGGGACATTTAAAGCGCTTTTTGGAATCCTCACGAACAGGATAGGCCTATAAAACAAAAAATCTCCCCCTAAGTTTCAGAGTAATTTCGCGCCTCCTAAGTTTCAGATAAATCTTTATTGGTATTGTCGGCCGTACTAATAATCAGAATAATTTATTGTGAATTATTAATCGCGAAGTGGGCGAGACCCATTGTGGCTATCGCCTTGTTGGAGCATTTGTCGGAAGAGTAAATGTGCATATGGCTCCGGTTAGTCTCATTTCACATCGCCCCCTATCGTCAGAGCATGATCTGAGTCGGCAGCCTAACATGTTAGCCTATGGACGTTTTTTTAAAAAATCGTTAAAAATTCATTTTTTGTTTAAACGAAAAGCACTTCCACCAGAAGCGGATCTAGAGGGGGTTGGGGGGTTGCAACCCCCCCCCCCTTGGGCGGCCCCCCCCCCCAAAAAAAAAAAAAGAAAAAAAGAAAGAAAAAAAGAAAGAAAAAAGAACGCACGCTGGAGAGAAACCCTTTCAAGTGCAAATATTGTGAGAAGATATTCAACTCATCTGGTAACTTAACCAAACACATGATAACTCTGGATATAACTATGTATTATTTAAACTGTTACTTGATTTAAAAAGACGTTATCATGCACTGCTTTTTATGGTCTCCATTGTGTTAATAGATGCCAGGAAAACATCACTTACGGGGTTCAAATAAACACCCCCAAAAAATCGGCTCGCCGCTTCGCGGCTCGTGGACGATGCTCTGCATCGTCATTATTTTGGTCAAACCCCCCCCCTTAGCAAAAAGCTAGATCCGCCCCTGCACTGAGAGTCCAGAGAACTTCCAAGGATTACTCCTGAGGAATGTAATGCCCTTATCCCATTAAAGGTATAGACCAATTTTGGAAACGCCCCCCTCTCAAAATCCGGACCAGATAGATATCGTGCACGTGTCGCGTAGTCCCATATACATCTTTTTGTGAACAGTGCTTGTAACTTTACCAAGACTGGGCCAAATTCCTTATCATTTTGATGATTCCAAAACCTTAATTGCAGTACACACCAAATCTTGTGAATGATTATTACATATAAAGGTGCTAAGCAAAGCAATAAACGTATCTTATTTCGGTGTACCGTACCAGAAATGTTCGTGATACAATAAACAAGTAGCAAATCATTCAAATAAACGATAAACCAACACACTGAATTGTTAAAGAACAAAACTATTAAAAATGGAGATATAGGCATCGTTCATAATAAAATAGTCGAGATAATGCAACTTGTACTTTGTGTTTGAAATATTTCTATTTCTTCTTACTTTTATCAGAGACGGATGGATGTGCTTCTAACCCTTGTGATAACAGTGGTTCATGTGTAGATCTCTTTTATGACTATAATTGTACCTGTGTACCTGGATATGAAGGCAAGAACTGCCAGAACGGTAAGTTGTTTCCATAATTAAATACGTTGTGTATGGTTATTTAACATAAAGGTACTAAGCAAAGCAATAAACGCATCTTATTTCCGTGTACCGTACCAGAAATGTTCGTGATACAATAAACAAGTAGCAAATCATTCAAATATACGTAAAACCAACACACTGAATTGTTAAGAACAAAATCAAGAAAATGGAAATGCGAGCACTGTTCATATACAGTCAAGATAATGCAACTTGCACTTTGTGATTGAAATATATTTCTATTTCTTCTTACTTTTATCAGAGACGGATGAATGTGCTTCTAACCCTTGTGATAACAGTGGTTCATGTGTAGATCTCTTTAATGACTATAATTGTACCTGTGAACCTGGATATGAAGGCAAGAACTGCCAGAACGGTAAGTCATTTCCATAATTATATACGTTGTGTACGGTTATTTAACATAAAGGTGCTAAGCAAAGCAATAAACGTATCTTATTTCGGTGTACCGTACCAGAAATGTTCGTGATACAATAAACAAGTAGCAAATCATTCAAATAAACGTTAAACCAACACACTGAATTTTTAAAGAACAAAATTATTAAAAATGGAGATGTAAGCATCGTTTATAATAAAATAGTCGAGATAATGCAACTTGTACTTTGTGTTTGAAATATTTCTATTTCTTCTTACTTTTATCAGAGACGGATGAATGTGCTTCTAACCCTTGTGATAACAGTGGTTCATGTGTAGATCTCTTTAATGACTATAATTGTACCTGTGTACCTGGATATGAAGGCAAGAACTGCCAGAACGGTAAGTCGTTTCCATAATTATATACGTTGTGAATGATTAATACATATAAACAGCGGCGTACGCAGGATTTTTTCAAGGGGGGGGGGTTTTAAAATATTTTGCTCCCGAAAATTTGAAAATCGCGCCGGCCGAAAAGTCGCTCAGTGGGGGGGGGGGGGGGGGGGGGGGGGGGGGGGGGGGGGGGTAAGCGGACACTTTTTTTTGTTTTTTTTTGGAGGTCAAAAAAAATCGCAACGACTCAGCCAGCCGAAAAGTCGCTCAGTGGGGGGGGGGGGGGGGGGGGGGGGGGGTAAGCGGACACATTTTTTTTTTTTTTTTGGTCTCGAAATTTCATAATTTGACATTTTTGGTCGTTGGGGGGGGGTAAGGTCACCTTATTTAGGTTAGCCGTGGGTATAATTTGTTTTTTTTTTTTTTTTTTTTTTTTTAAATAATAAAAAAAAAAAAAAAAAAAAAAAAACAAAGGGGGGGGGTTTTAGGTTTTTTTAGGGGGGTTTACATACATAAAAATACCAAAGGGGGGGGGGTTTGAACCCCCAAAACCCCCCCCCCCTGCGTACGCCCCTGCATATAAAGGTACTAAGCAAAGCAATAGACGTGTCTTTCATTCGTAGTACCATTTTATAAATGTCCACGATACAATAAACAAGTAGCAAATCATTCAACTAAGCGTAAAACCAACGCACTGAATTGTTAAAGAACAAAATTATTAAAAATGGAGATGTAAGCATCGTTTATAATAAAATAGTCGAGATAATGCAACTTTTACTTTGTGTTTGAAATATATTTCTATTTTCTTCTTACTTTTATCAGAGACGGATGGATGTGCTTCTAACCCTTGTGATAACAGTGGTTCATGTGTAGATCTCTTTAATGACTATAATTGTACCTATGAACCTGGATATGAAGGCAAGAACTGCCAGAACGGTAAGTCATTTCCATAATTATATACGTTGTGTATGGTTATTTAACATAAAGGTACTAAGCAAAGCAATAAACGTATCTTATTTCGGTGTACCGTACCAGAAATGTTCGTGATACAATAAACAAGTAGCAAATCATTCAAATATACGTAAAACCAACACACTGAATTGTTAAGAACAAAATCAAGAAAATGGAAATGCAAGCACTGTTCATATACAGTCAAGATAATGCAACTTGCACTTTGTGTTTGAAATATATTTCTATTTCTTCTTACTTTTATCAGAGACGGATCAGGCGCGGATCTACGGGGGAGGTTTAGGGGGTTTAACCCCCCCCCTTGGGCGCCCCCCCCAAAAAAAAAGGAAAAAAAAAAGAAAAAAAAAAAGAAAAAAGAACGCACGCTGTAGAGAGAAACCCTTTCAAGTGCAAATATTGTGAGAAGATATTCAACTCACCTGGTAACTTAACCAAACACATGATAACTCTGGATATAACTGTGTATTAAACTGTTACTTGATTTAAAAAGACGTTATCATTCACTGCTTTTTATGGTCTCCATTGTGTTAATAGATGCCAGGAAAACATCATTTACGGGGTTCAAATAAACACCCCCAAAAATATCGGCTCGCCGCTTTGCGGCTCATCGTCATTATTTTGGTCAACCCCCCCCCCCCCCTTAGCAAAAAGCTAGATCCGCCCCTGTCCACCCCGACGTACGTTATCACTAGCTCTTTCATTGGAGCCCTCATGTCTCATTGACTTTTGAAAGTTCACCCACCGTAATTTTTCAAAATAGGTTGCAAGCTCGTAATTGCCTATAATACACGTGTGAAACAAGTCTAACTTTGGACTCAGTTTACCAAGCGATTTGAAGGTTATAGGTCGAGCACACGAAACATAAAAAGCGTGAATTATCATAGATCACTTCTGCCTATTTCATTATGTCCATTTCATCCAACCCCCCACCGTAATTTTTCCATTTAGTAAAAGCAAACATTTTGCCGAGTTTAGCAAAAACATGAATATTCATGAACGGTCAGACAATACAGCCTTTATAGTACGTAACGTATAGTGAATGGAATGGGCGATGATCCGTTCAGGAGGCAGAGGTCAGTGGTTTGTGCTGGCAATGTTCACGCGAGCGAAAATGAGACAATCGGAGCAATATGTACTAGTATCTGGAATATTTAACCCTATCTGGCCCATTGGGGGGGGGGGGGGGGGGGTAAATTAGCCCCCCTCCCCCCCCCCCATCCTGGCCATTTTTCGCGATAAAGTTTTAACGCAAAAACATGTCGCGCCGGAATTTCATGACGGTATTTTTTCACATCTCGCGCAACTTTTGAGACGAAATGCGCGACGCCCTGCGATTTCATGTACAATTTCAATACAAATTGTGTTTTTATCTAAAATTTATAAAGGTATGATTACTTTTGCTTTCACAGGTTAAATCTATTGATTTAATGCTATTTATGATCGCAGAAGTTTGGCAACAAAAGTCATAGAAAAAAAAAATATTACAAATAATGAGGTCGAAAAACAAAGAAATACATAGGAAATCCAAAAACAACGTAATACATAATAAATTATTTTTGACACTGATTTTTTTTTAGTATATTTGTTAAAAATACTACAAAGAGTATTTAGACCAAAAATTTGCATATTTCGAGCTTTATTGAGTGATTAAGAACAAAAAGTCTAATTTCATGCATAAATTATAGTTAATCACAAAAAAAAATCCGGAAAAATTAACATAGAATTTTGGAGATTACTTCGCAGGCGACGTGCATGCCGATTCAGAGTTTTGATAGCTCATTTTCCACGATATGAAAGTTAAACACATAATTTGATTTGTAAAGATAAGTAAAAGAAAATAACTTTCCTGCCATAGTGGGTTAGCTGCAGTTATTGCAAATGTTTAGCACATGATTTGTTTGCTGTTTTTTTTTTCTCTCTCTTTTTTCCTTAACGTTTATAGTTTGATTCTTTTTGTAATTGTCGTCCAATCATTCATAATTGTTTGTATATATCATGATTCGATCGATTCAATAAAACAAATTAAAAAAAAATATTAAAAAAAGTAATTATCCATTACGCTCTTTTGACGGAGAAATACACGACAGTATTAATTTATTTGTAAATTGTAAACAAACAAAACTATTTGGGTTAAGATTTAGTGACATTGTACAGATAATCTACAAAGTAATTTTTTTTTCAATAATTCTATCTTAATTGAATGTTATAATTTAGGGGGAAAAAATGTTTAGAAGTCTCAATTTTCTCATCTCTTATGCAAAATATGCAATCTATTCAAGCAGAAAATCGTAAACTAATTTTTCACGAACTATCTATTTTCAGTGTCTTAAAAAAAAGAAAGATTTTTAATCGTTGTAAAACTAAAGCGTTGTGTATATTCAATACTTAAGTTCAAGAAAACATAATTTGTTTCATGTAAAATTGGATGACTTATATAATTTGTCAAAATTTATGTTTTTATCAATAAATTGATTTTAAAAAACAAAAACATTCTTTATTTATTTATCTCTCCTGACGACGGATAGTCAACCTGTTCGAAACGTCGAGCCACTCATCCTCTCCAAGCGCTATAGTTCTCCTGAGAACTATATGCCAAGAAAGATAACAAACAGTCCTTTTCAGGACTACACTCCTCCAAGAAAGATTACCGAGTCAGAGTCCTGTTCAGGACTCCTCAAACCTCTCTCTCTCTCACACACATGGTGCAACCGCAAACCTACTGTATAAAAACATTCTTGATCTGATCTTTATTACTAATGCTTCACCACTAGGAATGTGAGACCATTATTGTGTTCTTTGGATACCAAAACGTAAAACTCATCTGCAAAACCAAATCAAGAAAAAAAAATAGTTCGTCCATTATCGGACAGTGGTAAACGAGTGTTTGGTAATTGGATAACTCATTTTACTTGGGAAGAAATTAATGATAACAATGACCCATCTGTTAATCTTCTTAAGTTTCTAGATACAATTCAAATCCACTTGGATATGTATGTTCCTAGTATTCAAGAAGTTCAGTTACATTCAGCGGCGGATCCAGGATTTGAAAAGAGGGGGGCGCAGCCCGAAAATTGGAAAAATAGGGGGGCGCCGCCGAAAATGTTATGATATTAACATGTACGTTCAATGAGTGGTTTCCAAAAAAATGGGGGCGCACGCCTGTTGCGCCCCCCCCCCCCTGGATCCGCCACTGACATTGTAGAGATAAACCTTGGATAAATGCAAAAGTGCATGAAAGATCTTATCAATCAGAGGCAGTGGGCTTTTGATCACAAGATGAAACCGTTATGGCGTTATTTAAGAAATTCGTTTAAAAGACAATTAGTCAGTTACAGCAAGGAAACTCCTTGGTTACAGAGTTCATATTACAATGAAAGGGTTCGTAACTTAAAAATGATAACCCAGCAGCTTGGAACAAGGCAACTGGAGTTTTAACAAACAGTGTGAAGAAATGTTCACCTGTTAGTATACCAGGACTTGATAGTAACACACCTGAGCATTTTAAAGACAGGCCTGGTTAAAGGAGATCGCAGATCATATCAACGATCACTTTGCTGCAGTAGCAGCAGACCTCCCACAACTCAATAGGAACAACTTACCTGCTTTCTTGCCAGCCCAATTTAACTGTCCTGTTGTTCAACCGTCACAAGTGTAAAACTCATAACTGCGTAACTTAAAACCAGCTTAAAGCTGGTACTGTAGGGTATTTACCTGTAAGAATTCTTACAGAATTTGCCTTTGAATTAAATTTACCACTTACTGACCTCTTTTAAATAATCGAATGTACCATAATCAGTAGCAACAATCTGAAATAATTCCCATCCCTAAATGTCAACCTGTTACATTACAGAGCTTAAGACCGATTGCACTTACTAGTTATTTTGCAATAAATAGCTGAACCATTAATTTGCAAATGGTTGTTAACAGATATTACAAAACATAGATGTTAATCAATATGGTAACCGTTCAGGTCTTTCTCTTTCACCTTATGTATCCGCCTACTCCACCAAATTGTTCATCCTTATATACGTGTACACTGGTTTTTACAGATTTTTCAAAAGCTATATTTGGGAATCTTGGATTTTCACCTCTCTAATGATTCTAATTTCATTCCGCTGTCCTGGACTACTCCTTTAAGTTAGATCTGGGTTTATGGTTACAGAGTTACATGTAGGTATTGTCTAGGGGAAGGGTCACAGTTATATTTGACTGGGGTTCAAAATTGATTTTTATCAAATTTTCATCGATGGAAATTTCTATCTTCTCAGAAATGTATTGTACAATCTCAGCCAAACATAAATCACAATGAAAATCAAACCATAGTTACCATTTACAACCTTGTCATAAGGGCTAAAATAGAATTGGAGCAAAACAAATAGTAATTAAGGGTTTACGGGTGTCTTTGATTTCAGTTTTGTCGTTAACGGTAAACGCAACATAAAATATTCCAGTTTTCACCAATCACACTCCTTACTTCAACCCTTCCCCTAGACAATATACCTAACCCTGTAACCATCAACCCAAATCTAACTTAAAGAACAATCATAACCTACACTTCAGACTCCTTTCCTGGAGGTAGGACTGAGGGGGCCTTGGCCCCCGGGTCAACAAAAAAGGGGGCCCCAAAAGAGGCAAAAAGGCAAAAAAATGGGTATAGAGGGGGTGTTCGAACACTTTTTTTTTAAGGTGAGCCCGGGAAGAGTCAGGGGAAAAGTCTGAGATCGTCAGGACCCCGTGGTATGAAAATTGGGAGAGGCGCATTGACGAAATAAAGGCCAGAGCAAAAATATTCCACTTTTATGACGAACAGTGTATTCTGGGAATGTGTACTAATATTGTTCCGTTATATATTTATTTATTTATTGAAATTTATTTATACAGGATAAAAACATGATCAGTATAAAACTTGTTTACATCATGGTCCTGATAACAGGAATATAAAATGACATAACATTGATATTAACATTGATAACATTGCATAACATGAAAATAATTGATAAGAGAATAACATAAAGTGATATATACTTACGCACTTAATTAACAGAACGAGGTAAAACAATAATAATTGAACGGCTGTAACAAAGTTGGTATATGTGATTAAAAGTAACGAAGCAATTTAAAAGGAGTAAAATTTAAGTCTGAGTGAAATGTGGATCAACAATTGAGATTTAAAGTATGTTACCTTAAGGGGAGACCGGGGTGAAATGGGACATTTTTTTCACTTTCAGATATATTACCTTGTAACTCTGTAAATATTTGGACTAAACAAAATATGTTCGTTTGGTAATAGACTATAGATACTTAAATAAATATTGCAGCAATAGATTGAATTCCCACAGCTTAAATGTTCACGTAATCATAAATTTCGCAAACCCTTAGTTTTGGGGTGAAATGGGACTCCCATAGGGATGCACACTTTTGTTTTTTGTTTTGTAATATTCTTTATTGTATTCATTCAATACATAATATCAATTCATACAAATTGTAATATATAACATATTGGAACCAAATACAGAGTAAAAAATACAGTAATCTCAATTATATTGAATGAATCAATATTGTTATAACCCCCCCCCCTCTATATTTTGTTTTGTAGTACTAGTATTCTCTATTGTATACATTCAATACATTATTATCAAATCATACATCTCTATTACATATTATAATATATAACATATTGGATCAAAGTACAGACTACAATCAACTTAGTTATATCGATCACAAAAAACGATACCGATATTGCTCATTGCATTAATAATGTCCCATTTCTCCCCCTTGGTAAAAATAAAAAAAATGGCGGCTATTATTTCTAACCTGTCTGTTACCAAACAATTTTATTTTCAAAAGTTTGCACACTAACTAGTTTACCAAACATTTTTGGATTGAAAAGGCACCACATTTTTGGTTAAAAGTCACAACAAATCTAATTGTGTCCAACTTGCGGGGTATTTAGTTTTAAAACAAATTTATTTTAATAATTAATTCTGATTGGTAAAACAATGCCTAATGATTGCTGATAGAGATGCACCTGCTCAAAATGTAAACATAAAAAATGACGTTTTGGCCCCCAAAGTGCCATGTATGGTCATATTTTGAGAAGTAAATAAGTATTTCCAACAGTTTCTTCGCTCTTGTAGGTTGCACTAACAGTGCCCATTAGTTTGCTATATCATGTTTTAGATAAAAGCGCATTGAATTTTTTTTTTTATGGGGCACAGAAGGCGCTTTTAGGACGATGTACACTGATTTTAAAACAACCCTCAACGAATCGGCATTTCTTGTGTCAAAACCGTGCCTATCAAAATACATTTCAATTTCATTAGATAATCTTGAAGGAGCAAGCCCATATATGCATTGATATGCCAGAATACAAAGAAAGTAATACATTCTCTTTTCAAATGGTTGCCAAGTTAATTCTTTTAATAAAATAGAGCTGCTGATGGTATAGTCAAATTGGTTTGTCACAATTCGAGCAGCTCGTCTTTGTAATTTTTTTTCTTCATGAGATTCCTGTTATGTATGTTTTATTTTCCATGTCTTTGATACGCCTTTTTTATTGTTACAATCGAACTTGATATTATCATTGTAAATTGCACTGAATTCAGAAGTAAGGGTGCCATGTACAAGGTTATATACCATAATAAATAAATGAATAAATAAATAAAAACGTAGCGAACGAAAAAGTTGTGTTTTTCTGTGAACTATGAAAACTGGATTCACCATCTTTTGGAAAGTAATTCTTTTCTGAAAACTCTATTTCCCGCTTTCTCTATATCTCCTTTTTTTTACACTTACGTACAATGAACAGTTGAAATGTGTCTCTTTTACATGTTAACAACCGTAGTTTTCACAAAGAATTTGTGTTTCTTTTAAACAGAATGTTACCAGCATTTCTCGACGTCGTTGCCGCCAGAATCGTCTCCCCATTGTCAAGAAAAAGAGAAAACAAGTAGATTATCAGCAGATGAAGAATGTTTTCGGCAGGTACATTCTGTCATCTACAAATGTTTCGAGTGAAACAGCGTCGTCTGTATGGGGAATGATTTCGAGGGAAATTAATTGGTTTAATACTGAGTCTAACCGAAAGTATTTAAAATTCATATGGAGAGAAAACAGAGGTGGGGTAAGGGAACATACACAACGAATATGGAATAATTGTAACATTAATGAATACACAGTTAAAGACCATGGGACGACCAGTATGGAAGACAAAGTAGCTGATGAAGTAGAGGCGCAGGCCGAACAGGATTGGAATGTTGGAATGTCCATCGAAAATGAACCCACTGATCAAGACCAAATCAAGACCCCAAGAACACGCAAAAGTGGGAGAAACTTGAAACCCAAGAGGTTTTCAAGGGGTTGGGAAACCAGCAAAATTTGCGTTTGCCAGCGAACTTGGAAAGGCAGTGCTATACGACCATCGGTAAAATGTGAATTGTGCCACGAATGGTACCACTTTGACTGTATAGATCTAGCGAGCTACGCTAACATAGACATGGATCAATATTATTTTTATTGTGGCTTCAGGGGGTGCAATGATGGGGAGAAAGTGCTTAGAAGAAAGAAGACCCTGTTGCCCGACAATGCTGATGAGCCCCAATGCACCCTTGCAGATCAGGATAACGGGGGCGATCAGGACAGTACGAACAATTCAACCTTCCATGAATATATAGATGATGGTCAAGATGAGACTGCTAGGTTCGACGAAGAAGTCCTCGAGAGTGACAGAAGTAAGGATGAGGATGAAAGTAGTAAAAGTTCAACCTTTCATGAGGATATAGATGATGGTCAAGATGAAACGACTAGGTTCGACGAAGAAGTCCTCGATGAGGGTGACAGAAGTAAGGATGAGGATGACAGTAGTAAAAGTTCAACCTTTCATGAGGATGTAGATGATGGTCAAGACGAGACGACTAGGTTCAGCGAAGAAGTCCTCGATGAGGGTGACAGAAGTGAGGATGAGGATGACAGTAGTGAAAGTTCAACCTTTCATGAGGATATAGATGATGGTCAAGACGAGACGACTAGGTTCGACGAAGAAGTCCTCGATGAGGGTGACAGAAGTAAGGATGAGGATGACAGTAGTAAAAGTTCAACCTTTCATGAGGATGTAGATGATGGTCAAGACGAGACGACTAGGTTAAGCGAAGAAGTCCTCGATGAGGGTGACATAAGTGAGGATGAGGATGACAGTAGTGAAAGTTCAACCTTTCATGAGGATATAGATGATGGTCAAGACGAGACGACTAGGTTCGACGAAGAAGTCCTCGATGAGGGTGACAGAAGTGAGGATGAGGATGACAGTAATAAAAGTTCTACTTTCCATGAAGATATAGATGATGGTAAATCAGACACATCACTGGGATCATTCCTTAAAAGTGTGCCGATTGACAAAGCCACTATAGGTGCTTGCATTGGAGAAGGGGTAGGTGATAGTGTAGTAAAAGAGTTTCGCATTCAGAGAAAGGCAACCTTTTGCATACGCAAAGAACAGTGGACGAAAATGTGTAAAACTGTAAGGACGAGGTACTTCAAGAAGGGACAGTGGCACGAGCCATTCATTAAAGGGATAAAACAATCAAATCCGTATTGTGTCTTAATGATAAGACGTCACCATGTGAGCACAGCCAAACAAAGATTCCATCGTGGCAAATCAATACTGAATGCAGATCTTTACTGCAAGTTCGAAGATTGCCCCATCACTGCCAAACTGACCATGGACGGGAAGTTTAATGCTAGAGTTACGTATAGTCACGACGTCGTAATGCACCATTTAGGGGAGCAACGTGCAAGACCTATTCGTGGGACTGAGAGAGAGCATTTGAAAGGAATCTTCAGCCATGGCCAAAAGCCATTCAATGAATACCTCAGACGACTTGGAAAAAAGGATCCTGCTCACGTAGTCTTGGCTGGAAATTTCGATGGGATTGGGACAACCAAACAGGTACTCCGTCAAGTGTCGCATGAAGCTGGGACATCAAGAATCCTCGACAAGGATGAGCTCACGAGTCTCCACCTATTGAAGAGTAAGATGGAGACTCAGACAAAGAACAAGAAAGTAAAAGGCTTCATACAACTAATAGCGGCATCACCCTCCTTCGTATTTTACTGGAGCGAGGAAGGTGTACGGTTGTGGCATGACCTTTGCAAGAAGGATGTGGCCGTAATAGACGCAACCGGCAACGTTGTGCGCTCGGCAGGGAAGAAAAGGTACCTCTACTATGAGGTGTGCATAAGGAACACTGTAGAAGGAGAATCCCCCATACCTATCATGGGTATGCTCAGCACAGTCCACACTGCAACCGTCATACGCTTCTGGATAGCTGAATTCAGACGATGTGAGAAGCTTCTGTTTGGGCATCAAGGGGTTTCTATTCCCCGTCAAATGAATATGGATAGAGCCATGGCTTTCATTGTTGCACTACTGGCCGAATTCAACAATGAGTCTGTCAAGGAGTTCCTGGATCGCTGCTGGCGTATCGTGTCTGGCAATGCACTGGATAATGACATAGAGCAAAAGATGATCCCCCATGCCTGTGCCTTCCATGTGATGAGGGATGCAAAGAAATCATGCAAGAAGTACTATCCAGGAAATATGGAGTACGGATTGTACTCCTTCAGCACTATCCTCAATGCATGTTCCCTAGATGAAGTTGAAGAAGCCCTATTCGACATGGCTGTGGTATTGCAAGGCAGAAAACTAACACCAGAAGTGATTGAAGCGAGTGAGAGAATGCATCAAAGGATCAATGATCTTTCGAAGGAAAGTAAAGACAAACTGAAAGATGATCATGTGTACAAAGCAAGTACAGAGGCCAGTGAAGATGGAATTTCCTCAATGAACAAAACTGAAGAAGAGTTTTTTCATCTCGCCGAAGGCTCGCACTTCAGGAGCTGGGCTAAAAGAATCATTGAGCGTGCGAAGCTGAGCATTACACAGGGTGATAACACAATGGAAGACAACGGAAGATATGGACCCAGATTTCTGGAAGACATACAGAGGCTCCTGTTGCCTACACTCCCGCTCTGGTCTGCCATTATGCTTGGAGACCTTGGTAGACATGGTAGCTCGGCCCCATATGAGAGACACAAATTAACTCCAGGAATAAGGTCACCATCTAAAACAACCAGTGTGCAGGAGGGACGTTTCAATCAGCTTAAAACGGTGATTCTCCAGGGAAAATCACGGAATCGTGTCGACGTTTTCTCAGAGAAGTTGAGGGAGACTACAAAGGCGGCTCAGACTCTCGCTCTCAGAGATGCAGTTAAGAAGAAGACAAAGAGAGCTAGGGGAAAGAAGACACATCTAATCGAAGAATCATGGGACAAAAAGGTTCGCGAACCTGATCATCTGCGAGACAAAAAACATGGAAAATATCAGCAGACCCCGACTAAGCCCATACCAGTCACCAAACCAGCGAGAACCAAGTCAGGTGCCAGAAATGATGAGGGGACGAAGTTTAACAAACGAAAAGGTACGCAAATGAGCGAGGGCGACGACACTCCTCCAAAGAGGAAAGAATATCAAAGGAAGGACTACGAGCAGCGAAAACGTTCTTCCCATTCAGTACCTGACCTTGACAAAGGAGACGATGCTGACGTTCCAGTCACCAAACCCGCGAGAACCAAGTCAGGTGACAGAAATGATGAGGGGAAGAAGCATAATAAACGAAGAGGTACCTCAAGGAGCGAGGGCGAAGACATCCCCCCAAAGGAGAGGAAAGACTACAAAAGGAAGGACTACGAGAAGCGAAAACGTTCTATTCATTCAGTACCTGACCTTGACAAAGGAGATGATCATGACGTACCAGTCACCAGGCCCACGAGAACCAAGTCAGGTGCCAGAAATGATGAGGGGACGAAGCATAACAAACGAAGAGGTACCTCAAGGAGCGAGGGCGACGACATACCCCCAAAGAAGAGGAAAGAATGTGAAAGAAAGGACTACGAGCAGCTAAAACGTTCTTTCCATTCAATACCTGACCTTGACAAGGGAAAATATGATGACATCCAGACACGGAGAAAGAGGCAAACAAGGACGAGTCATGGAACACAGCGTTATCGCCCCCTTTCAAATTTCCAAAGCAACTGTTGGCTCAATGCAATTATACAATCACTGATTTCCACAAACGCTGCAGATGCTCTCATACATGCACCCGATGAATCGTGGACGAATCGCCAGCACATGGAAATCATCCAATTCCTTCGGAAATACAAGACTAATGACGCCATCCTAGAGGAGGACATCGAAATGCTTTCGCGAGTACTCTGCCTGCCAGCAACCAGACACAAAGGACTCATTTATGGGCGGCAAAATGACGCACATGAGTTAATATCGCAGCATGTTGGGCCTATGATGTCAAATATCGGACTTAATACGTTTGAAGTGGAACAGTGTGTAGCATGCACAAATTGCAATGAAAGAACATTAATTAGGAGACATGAGTTCACAGAAATCATTGTACCGGTACTGCATGACTGGGACAATATCAATTTGCAGTACGAGGTGGACAGAGTTACGAGGTATCCTGATCTCATAGAAGGGGGAACACCGTGTGACAAGTGCCATAATATTGGTCTACGGGTAACAGAAGGAGATGAAGACTGTCCCTCAGTTTCTGATGGTTGTCATGCAGAGGAATCAGGGACGAGGAAAAATGCTGGCACCGGTGGAACCCCCTGATGAGATAGTCATGACCTATTCTGGAGGAGCTGGTAATACCGAGAAGACGTGCCTTTTCCAGTTAAAGTCGGTAGTTGTACACAAAGGAGACACGTGTGACCAAGGGCACTATGTAACGATGGTGAGAGAACCCGCAGCAGAGAGTGGGTGGATAATTTGTGATGACCATATCATAGAAACAGCACGACCTGAAGACATATCTGCAGTCTATGATCAGTGCTACATGATCATCTACGAACGCATGGCAGTAGTACGACCGGACACAGGAGATTCAACCAACCGTCAAATACCAGTTCCAGGTAGTGGAACAGAGTTCTCGACATCAGAACAGCAGTTCTTTCATACCACAACCCCGACTGAGAGAGCGGATCACAAGAAACGACAGCGACGTAAATGTAAAAAAAGAAAAGAGTCTGCGGTGAGAGATGACGTCATAGAGGCAATCAAATTGAACTGCCGAAAGAAACCAAATGCTGTCATGAGGCAAGTAAATAAAATTGCCATAAAGTACAGGGATATGCAGACACTGCTTGGCAGAAACTGGTTGAATGATGTCATCATAAACGGCTACCTTGAGATGATAGATTTGAAGTCGAGGAATGACGATGGTCAACCAAGAATATACCCTTTCTTCAGCCAATGGTACCAACAAGTAAATTCGAGAGGCGAGACGTCACTGCGCAGAATGGCAAGGCTCATTGATCTCGCAGAATGCGACTGGTTGCTCTTTCCAGTAAACACAGGTGTCCACTGGTACCTAATCGCCATTAACCCGAAGGAGAAGATGGTGGTATCGCTTGATTCGCTTCAAGGTGACAATGCCACAGAGATTGTTCTGGCAGTGCAAGTTGTAAGAAGCCTATGGAAAGAGAAATATGGCTTGTCATTTGACTGTCAAATGATGGTAGTACCGACTCCACGTCAGCACAACTCGGATGACTGTGGGGTGTACCTGTGTTACTTTGCGTATTACCTGAGTGTGGAAAAGGATGTTCGACGAATGCGGGATATAGATTCGAAGAAGTACAGACATACTATGATCCATAACCTGTATAGAGGTTCTTTCACGTGCTAGTTTTTAATAATGACACCCATAGTCTCGCTTTGCTACACATGCGGGAAAACAACAACCAGTCGTATTCTGCGAAATCAATGTTCATTGCAATTCTCAACTACTCAACACTGACGTCTCACCTCTCAAATGTATTTTTTTCTTCTTGTGGGGTGAAAATCTCAATAAGGGAGATAAAATATTATTCGCAAAAAAATGGGGTACAATCAAGTATGATGAGTAACGTCGTATTGGTGCATATTTATATTTTTTAACAATACATACACGTAGGTTGTACTTATTAACCAGATAACAACTGGCAAGAGATTTGGAAGGTTTGGTAAATTATTAATAGGACCAAGGGTAAAAATTCAAATTATTATTTTTATTCTAATTTTTTGTCAGTGTTGGCAAGGCCATTCACCGATAGCATAAAGGTCTTACCCTGAGTAAAACACAATATATCAATTTTTCAACATATTTACAGAAAGGTGGTAAAAGGCATATGTAGAAGACTGTGATGTTCAATATGGCTATCGCACTGATCACTCAGCCATCAGTATCAATATAAATCGCACAGTCAAAAGGAGAGGTCCACTTTTCTGGAAACTGAACACCTTAATAGCGATGCAAGCACACAATTATTAGTAACTACTCTACAAGAAAATGCGAGTGTGAATGTATAGGCCTATGGAGTGTATGGGAATATGTCAAGCTAAAAATGAATGAGTTAGACTCTGCACCAGATAAAAGAAGCTTTAAATAACAGATTTTTTTTTCTGATATATATGATATGTTATGATACGAACTCGAGAGACTGTCACCGAACAAGAATGTTTAGAAGCGATTCAACCAACGACATGTGACAAATCACCAGGTTTAGACGGCCTGTCCGATATTTTTTTTATCGGATTTTCTGGTACGCTATCATAGATATCTTATGCAAGGTCTGTAATGAGTGTTTTTTTTTAAGAACTTTGCTTCTCCATAGGGCTAATTATGTCCACGAAAAGATAAATAATAACCCTTCTTCCACCAAAAGATAAAAATCAATTAAATCTAAAGAACTGGTGGTCTATATCTTTATCATTTTAGCGAAAATTCTTGACAATAGGCTCAAACATGTTTTGAAATCAATCATAAGTTGTGACCAGACGGGGTTCATAAAAAAGAGAGACACTGGTGAAAATACCAGATTATTCATAGATGTTATTGAATATTGTAAGAAGAATTGTGTGCCAGGTTTACCCTTCAATCAAATTTGAAAAAAAGCGTTTGATTTATTGCCTGGATGGATTTTATGTCCACAAATATTTCCAGTTGTGTTTCGAATAATGGCTATTCGTCACAACCATTTCAGATACAAGAGGTGTGAGACAGGGCTGTCGCCCTATCTTTTTTTTTTAGATTGAGGCTGAAGTTGTTAGTTTTATGGTGAAACAAAGTACTTTGATAAGAGTAATTGATATAGACGGGAGTGAAATTAGAGTTGGTCAATACGCATTATATATCTGTCTGCCGTTGAATTAAATCTTAGGAGAGGCTTCGATATTTTAGCCTTGTTTATAAACATTATTTTTTAGGGTTGAAGGTAAATGCTGAGAAAAAGTAATATTGTCTGATTAGGGCCTTATCAGATTACTTTTACTATCTTGGAATTTATATACCGCTAAGTGAGGATTACAACTTTCATAACTTGTATTTCAAGGCGAAGGTAAATGAAACAGATAGGTTAAATAAACTAAAAGTTTGGAGCTCGCATTATCTGTCTCTACTCAGTAAGATCACCGTAATACCAATTTTTTAAATTATCTTTTAGCATTATTCAAGATCCATCAAATTTCTTTTTCGAATTACTACAGAAGAAGAGTTTTAAGGAATGGTAAAACTGATTGGATTAAGCGAAGGGTAATGTATAACATTTATATCGACGGTAGATGAAATATGCTGCATGTAAAAACATTTTTGTTTTTCCCTCAAAATTACATGCGTGTAAAGAATTTTTGTACAAGACAGACATTGTTAGTGGAAAATGCATGCGAAACATTTATTTGTTTCGAAAAGAATGGTGACACGTTTGTGTTTGACGGTAATTTACGTATGAAGGATGTGACAAACATCTCATCTAGTTCTTTTTGGGCAGATGTAGTACTCAAAGCCTGGACACTACAATCCAGTTAAATATAAAGAAATTTTAGCTCAGCCAATTTGGAACTACTCGTTCATAAATATAGCAGGAAAATTTGTTTTCTACAAAATATGGTATAACGCTGGTAGTGTAAGTGTTCAAGACTAAAAGAAAAAATGAAAATTTCAAAAAGTTTATTTTGAAGTTTGTAAAGACTATAATACAAATGTGTTACGTTCTCTCGATCTTTTTGCCATTGGGCCGTATGCATAAAAGTAAGTAATTGCTTTTACTACGATTTTTACTTTTCAAAAACTCAACTGAGATGGCGTAGTCCTAAATATTCATATTTTGAATGATAGCGCCGTAAAAACTAAAAACAACAACAACTTATACATTTTATTTTTCGAACCAGATGTAAAAACTGTGATATATATATTTTACTCAGATTAAATCAGAAATTACATGTTTGGTAAAAGTAGAAAACGTTATTGCTTTTTCTCAAGTCCAGTGCTAGTCCAGTGGGGGGGGGGGGGGGATGGTTTTCTCCCCACATTGATTCTTGATACTTCTATTGTAATTACACTAAGCTCATTTATTTACTTTCATGCAGATGATGTTGTATCTATTTTCATGAGGTTTTGTAAATTCGTGTTATCAAATGCATAGGGTAAGTGATAAAAAAAAACACTATACAACAAACAAAAAAGTATTCAACATATTTACAGAAAGGTGGAAAAGAACATTTATAGATATGAAATAAATACCATCATCACCATGAGCATTTCAACGAGTAAAGTAACTGTTATAGATGGGTACTTCAGTTTTATTTGGTTATAGTGCATTCAATCAATGGAATATAGAAACTACATTTCAAATAGATCAATAATGGAAGCTGTTTTCATCGACCATTCCATCTTGTTCAGTTCAAGTAGGCGTATATATATGATAAACTTTTAGTCTATACTTATATCAATCACTGTGAAATCTGAATACCCCAACCGAAGTGAATAAAAACATAGGCCTACATCGATGAAAAGCTAAATAGATATATCGAATATGAATAATCACAAATCAAGCTAATTTTCCTTTCAGTTTTCATGAAAAGGAGATCGAAATTTACCTCCCAAATACTAAAAAAAAAAGCTGTTAATTTCTTGACGTCATTCATTGTAGACCTTTTCAGCTCGTGCTTACAGCCAGCCAGATTAGCTCGCTCGAAAATGCAACGTCGTGACTTTGATGATAACGAAAGAATATTGTTACTGGCATGTTCAAATATTATGTATACTTTTAAACAAAGGTTGTTCTTGACAAACTGAGTGCTTGCTAGATATACCAACAAGTAATGTATACAAACTGGATTCAAAGTCTTGTATTTCATTGTTTAATAACAGGTTAATTGAATTCCTTGTTACTAAGTCCCCAGGAAGAAACATTCATAAATTTGAATAACATAGTAAACTAACTATTCTTGGCGAATCTAACTTTTCTACATGCAAAGGCATGCAAACCAAATATAATATATGTCGTCATCCACCACGCAGCAATTCAGGCCCGTTTGGAAGGGGATAAAAAAAATAAAAAAATTCGAAGCTCTCGAGTTCGAGTATTTCGAAAGCAAATACTCTCTCCTGGTATTCAAGGAAAACGCATGCAGTTTGTATTGCGGTATTCTGTAGCTTATGGGCTTTTCATTGATGTGTAATTTGTCTATTTCATTTTTCACTTTGGTTGGGATCTTTAAACATCAACTCTATGTTTTCCTTTTGATGGATATTCCGTCAAAAGGCCAATAAGTTTGTAGAATATTCTCATTTGCACTATCGTTGATATATTTTTCTTTCTTTCAAGACAAAATTATCAATTAACTATGCCTCTCTGTTAAAAGCAATATGTGAACATTCCATACACTATGATTCTTCTCCCATCAATTGTATTCCTTAGAAGGGACATTGTGTCCACATATGTATACCTGTGTAAATTACATAATAGGCCATAACACCACATTCACACTTTCCTCAATGAAACATTCTAATAAAGTTTGTTCTAACAGTATTCCATTTGGAATATTTTGTTGTTAAGGGGGTACCTCAGTGAGCGGCGAATGTTTGCGAACTTTTCCTTTGTCACCAGCGGGAAATGCTTGCGAACGTAGCGAATTTGGAAGGTTCGTTAGAGTTCATCAGGGTTCGTAAAGAGTTGCAAAAAGTTTTTACTGTCGCAAAGAAACATACGATTTCAGGCCCATAACTAGGCGAGGTTCTGGGAGGTTCGAACGACCCCCTCCCTTCGCCCCCGCTGGCGAGCAGGGTCAGCTTGAAGAAAAAAAATAAAGAAAGAAACAAGCTTAAAATTACGGAAGCGTTAAAGTGCCATTCTACTTGACGACATGACGAGATATTTCATCTTGTCAAGTCGACTTAATATCCATATCATGTCGACATGTAAAGATATTTAACCTACCATGTCGACTTATCAACTTTTATTAGTCGACATGGCGAAATAAATTATCTTGCCAAGTCGACTTCACAAAAAGTTCATGTCGTCATGGCGACATATATTATCTTACCAAGTCGACTACCCAAAAAGTAATGTCGACATGGCGAAATAAATTATCTTGCCAAGTCGACTTCACAAAAAGTTCATTTCGTCATGGCGACATATATTATCTTACCAAGTCGACTACCCAAAAAGTAATGTCGACATGGCGAAATAAATTATCTTGCCAAGTCGACTTCACAAAAAAGTTCAATTCGTAATAGCGACATAAATTATCTCACCAAGTCGACTTCCCAAAAAGTATATGTCGTCATGGCGAGATATGAAGTGTGACGACTATGTCATGCAGCGCGCGTATATGGCAAGCCCTTTGTGTAAAAAACAGATAAACTCTGTTATTCTCAGATAAACTCTGTTTTTCTCAGATAAACTCTGTTTTTCTCAGATAAACTCAGTTTATCAGAAAAACTGTGTTTATCAATGATAACCTCAGTTTATCAACAGATAAACAGAGTTTATCAGAAAAACTCAGTTTATCAGTTGATAAACTGAGTTTATCATAGATAAACTTAGTTTTTCTTGATAAACTGAGTTTTTCTGATAAACTGTGTTTATCTGTTGATAAACTGTGTTTATATGTTGATGAACTGAGTTTATCTGACAAAAACAGAGTTTATCTTGTTTTTACACAAAGGGCTTGCCATATACGCGCGCTGCATGAAATAGTCGTCACACTACATATCTCGCCATGACGACATATACTTTTTGGGAAGTCGACTTGATGAGATAATTTATGTCGCTATTACGAATTGAACTTTTTTGTGAAGTCGACTAGGCAAAATAATACATGTCGCCATGACGACAT